>OX336901.1:13562747-13888559 GCA_946959425.1 Argyrosomus regius | reverse complement strand
TACTGACACTAACAGAACTCGCTGGAGGGGCTATCTAGCCCATCTGGCCTGGGAACACCTCAGGATCCCCCAGGAGAAGCTGAAGTGCATTGCTTGGGAGAGGGATGACTGGAACGCCACTGCTGCCACTGTGACCCGACCCCAGAGAAGTGAAAACCCTCTGCCCTGATTTTGTTAATTTCTGTGTGCATTCAAGTTCAAATTGTTTGAAAAGCTTGTGCTGTTATGACCCTAAACTGCATATGTGCAGTGTTGGAATGGAAAGCAAGACAGGCATCAGCAGTAACTAAGGTGGGCAAAGGCTTAGCAAATGGTCCAGTAGTCTGCTCACTTCACCATCCTGCTCCTTGTGATTTAATACAGCCTCTTTCAGATAGACTTGTTTTGTTTTTAACTGCAGTCTTGCTGTTACAGCAATATGCTAAACTCTATTTCAATCTCATTTCTCTTACTACCCCTGTCAGCACCCTTCATTTGGATTTTCATTCGATATTGAACATGGGCCCAAATTACAGCATAAATAACCAGATAAATGGCAAAAATCCTACTGGAAATCAATTAGGCTGTCGTAGCATATTAATTGTGCCATAAATGGAAGATGTTTGCTATGTCAGAGCGTCATCTGTTTTTCCATGCAAGAGGAGAGAAACATTTAGAAATAGTGGATGTTGCTACAAGCAATAAAGGCAAGGGCTTGGTTCTTGGTTTGGAAAGTACATAAACAAACCGAACATGCTTGCCTAAAGTTGCTGTTTTGGAACAGTATAGCTTTAATAGACATGTTCAGTAAAGACTCTTTTATTGGCTCAAAGACCCTGGTTCATATCCAGGCAGTCACATATGGCATCAAGCTGTCCCAAGACATCTTGCTATTCAACAAGGAAAGCAATTGGAATAGTTTGGTCACGAAACACTCCTTTTGCCAATGTGACGGATTGAATTGGCAAATGCTTTTCTGTATAACACCAGTTCCAAAAGTCTCCCTCCACGCTTCTTCAAATACAGCCGGTCCTCCCATTGTAATACATAACAACTTCATCTGTTGTACTGTGTTTGTCTTTGCACAACAATGGTCAATCTAAAATAAATAAATACATTTGAATTTGAAGTTTTATCTAAATGTGCTCAGCATTTTTTAAAGCTGAGTAAATTCTTCTTCTGTTTACCGACGGTTTTTAAAATCATTTTATAATTTACCCAAATCCTCTTGATTAGTCTGATGTTACTTCCATCTTGTGTGTGTCTATCGACAGGTTTTCTGTGTGTGTGTGTGTGTGTGTGTGTGTGTGTGTGTGTGTGTGTGTTTGTCATGTGTTTTGTTCCAACTCCATCTGTCTCCTCTTGAAAGGCAGGTCTTCTGTAAGGTCTTATCAGCTCTCCTCAGACTGCGGACTGTGACTCATTCAGGAGGCCCTCATCTGACACATCTGAAGCCCATCGATGTGGCCATGAATGTTAACTTACGCAGATTCAACTTAACTCCATCTTCAACTTATTACTACTGCTACTGTGGTTCTGCTCTGAAAAGACTTTTACCTCACTTGTGTGTGTGTGTGTGTGCAGGAGAAGGCCGACATGCTGAATGAACTGACGGAACATAATTAGAGCTCGGTGTGATACTATGTGGTTAACAAAATCATAGCATGAATGTCCAATATGCTGAGTTGACAGAGGGTTGTAGCTCAATGAACTGTGCAGTGGCTTAAATCAGGTAAGATTCTTCTCACCAAACATGGTTTATTAACTACTTTTATTAAAGTATAACCTTTGATTTTCTTTTCACACCTTTAATGTCTTCAGTACCGTACTCTTCTGGTCAATAAAAACTTTATGTATGGGTATTACAAAGTATTTCACAGTATGAAAAGGGTACGGTAGGGAGCATTGCTTAAAGGGGCGCAGGACACACGTCAATGTTGGTATATTCTTACTAAATTTATATAAATTGGCATTTTATGGGTACATGCCATCTGCTGTTTTAAATCATCCCTGGAAGGCCAATGCTGACATAAACCATTTGGTTTATTGACTAATTTACATCATGAAAAAAAAGTCTGTTAACGCCCTCTAATCAGACGTGGGTGTCCCCCACCTATGAGTGGGAGACAAATCTGTGAAACCATGCTTGATTTCAAATTTATGCTGATCGAGACCCATCATTCACAGGAGTTTACAGTATTTTTTTGCTAACCCTCTACCACATATTTTGATTGGTGGTTCGGACTTTTTACTTCCTTTCCCTTAATGATGATCCAATGCACTGGACTCCCCCACAGACACATACCAGGAGACTTAGCCTCTCTGAGCTGTTAGTTTAGCTACAACACAGGTATCACACAGAAACAGTTGTGAATGTGCTTTTAATGACTGTCAAAGCTCCACTGCACTCTCTGTGTTTCCATGTCAAATAAATGTCAAACAAAATCTCCAAATAAACGACAAAGCATGTTGTTGTCCATGCCCTCTAGGACACATAGAAATGTTTTCCAGTGACAATATAATTTCTCTGTGGCTTCAAAAAATATTGCAAATCACTGTTAAAAAATAAAGACATTTTATGATTTGACAGCGGTATGGTTAATGTTTGGTTAAGCCGTCATTCTTCAGGGGAACAGTGTCAGGAAAAACATGGTGACACAGTAAGAGAATAATCATCCAGTCAGCAAACTGACCTTGTAATGTACGTAATAGCTAATGGTATTATAATGGTAATATAATATATATAGCAGACAAATGCACAGCCAGCAAGGCTTGTTCTCTAGGTGAGATAAATATTTTGTTTTGGGTAAAGATAGGGTAGATAAAATGGACAGAACAGTGAGAGCCCAACAGCCATAAGCTCAAATTTAAAGACATTATGAATAAACAAGGTAAAAAGATGCTATGGTGTGACAGTGCATGAATTACTGAAAGTCCAACATGACACATTTCTATAAAAAATACAAAAAATTGGATCAGACATGGCGCTGATGATGTATTCACATTCAACATGAGGGATTCAAACATGAATATGACTTCCTTGACCACTAACATCTCTCTCACAGAGTTTATACTGACAAAATTTGATATTTATATTGATTTTTGTATAATTTATTTCACTGTGAATCATACTTTGCAATTTAAGTTTGAAAGGCCTACAATTTTTAATATTTTTTGACATATGACATATCCTATGGACCCTATGACATACAGAACTGTTGTAAAAAAATGTTTGCCACATTGCCCAAACCTGCTTACTTCCCAGTTTCTTCATTCCTTCTCTGTTCCCCCTCTTTATCTCTCTGTGGTAGGTGTAGTCCATTGGTATGCAGGGTGATGTTGGCTGGTGTTTGCAGGGGAAGGATAAAGCGGTAATCAGTGCCAATGAAGCAGCTCTTGTCCCAGAGCACAAATGTGCCAACATCAGCAACACCACCAGACCATGTGTGTGTCAGTGTGTGCATCTGTGCGTTTGTGTGAGGGGAAAGGGAGAAAGCATCAAAAGAATAGAGAGTCGCATCAAAGAGGTCAGACAGAGGTCATTGCCTTGGACACAAATGCTTCATGACTGCTTTTCCTCTTGTGCACAGTGCCGGCTGTGCAATATGATCACAGCGATCAAAACGCAGCGGTTAGCTGAGGGGTCCCGTCTCTTGAATCGATTTGGAGGAAGAATTGTTTTTTTTCCAGAGACATATGTTATAGTCGTTTTGTACTTGTACAACCTTGGCCTCATTTCACAGTTCTGATGCAACTGTTGTGAAATTCATTCCTGGTTAGGAAAATATGGAACCAAGATACATTTGCTAGTTTTGTTTGCTTATGATTGGAGAGGTAAAGATTTGAACAAAGTGTACAATACAAATAGTTGTGTGTGTGCGTGACACCAAATCACATGAAATTTAATGAGGATATCTCACTAAATCATCATCTCATCTCATTTCCATCTATAGCAACATCCTAAATCATTTGATCTGTTTTTCAATCTGAGGGTTAACACTGAACATGTACTACCAAAGTGCCAATGAGCACAGCATTAAACGATCAAATGCCTCAGTAGACCGACTAACTGCTTAGTGGATGACTGAGATTGCAGCTTCCAGCTGGCAGCACCCACATGTCAGTGTGTGTGTGTAAGCAAACCTCACCCAGATAAATAAAGGTTAAAACAATTAACGCTCGGAGATCAGTGGCCTTAACTGTGATTATCCTCCTCAGCTGTTTTAACCAAAGCACATTCATCATCCTGTTTTCTCAGCACATTAGCACACATTAACTTTGTTTTTGTCTCATTTCTGTTACCTCCGACAATAAGGTTGTTTGATTTATACCGTTGACTGAATATATGGCTGAGCGGAAACTGTTGACTGAGAGAGCTCTCGCTGTTCCAGAGGGTGGACGATAGACACATTCGGGTGTGATGCTCAAATCCAAAGTATCGTTTCTCTATTTATGTTCATGATCCGTCCTCCTTCCTGTTTCTACCTTGTTAATTATGGCTGAGGGGTCATGTGGAAATCAGTGGAGTGAAAGAGGTCACACTGGAACAAATGTGGTTGAAAAGGGACATATTTTTGGTCTTGCAGTGAAGAACAACTTTAGACTTCTTACTTTAGACTGGATTGGACCGCTTATCCTCACCAGGGTGGGGCTGGAGCCTGTGCCCAGAGGCGAGAGGTGGGGTACACCCTGGACAAGTCGCCAGCTTATCGTAGGGCACATAGAGACAAACAACCATTCACACTTACATTCACGCCTTTGGACCTATGGACTGTGGTAGGAAGCCGGAGTACGTAGACCCACGCAGACAGGGGAGAACATGCACATCCACACAGAAAGCAGCCGAGGTTCGAAATGGTAACCTTCTGTGAGGCGACAGTGCTAACCACTGCACCACCGTGACGCCCCTGGACTGGAGTTATTTCTGACCACTTGTACATGTTACCATGCCATTCATTGTGTGTTTGTTTCGTGTTTTCCCCTCACATTTTCTCAGTAATGGTAAAATCTCCTCCACTGCTATATATATGAAAATAGCACAACAGCACCAGAAATTAACACAGTTAGTTTCCAGCTGAAATTGTCTCTTTGTAAATGCAACCAATTACAACAGAACACACAGCAACACAAACATAACAGCAGGATTGTAACAGAGGACTTCTTTGTGGTTTAGCTCTGACATATAATCACACATGAATCACTCAGGACATTATGCTTCATATGAACTGTTATTATAATCACATCAATTCTACAAAAAACTGAAATGATGGATTCAAATGAGTTTTAGTATGCAAATGGATCCAAAGGGTCAAAGGTTTGAGTCAGCAAGTCTTTCCGAGAGTAACAGAGGAGTTAGCATTCCTGAATTTAAATTACAAATTGGGCTTTTATTGTGAAAAGATGGATGATACTGGGGGCTCTCATTGTGATGGCACACAGCCAGGATTTCAGTGAAGTGTTTTTTTTACTGGATGTACAAACAAGCGGTGTTCTCACCTCTGCGTGTTTTTTTATTGACTTGCCCTGAATTTGACGGTTAGGACAGGCACGGTGGGGGTGTGTCAGTTATTATTAGGCACCACAGTGCAATTTTGATGTCAAGCATTTGTGTACTTGGTGCTTCCTACCTGCCCAGACCATGTCTGAGGTACACAGTATATGAACAACGGTTTATAGAATCAACTTGTGGTTTTATACTGTTATAATGGATTTATCAAGAAACGTGCACATGAACAGACCCTATTGAAAAGCCTACAAAACATGTCAGAGAATTTGATGTACAGAATATTACTTCTTTTTGTTATTTCACAGTTTTTATACAAGGCTGTGCTGTAATAATTGACTCAGTCTTCTGTGGGCATCATGAATGGCTTGCGGTTGTCCCAGTCTCAAGGTCAACAGTCAGCACCGCTGGTTCTATGTTGCTTTTCATTGAAATGTTCCCACAATGCTGTAGTTCTTCTTGGACCCCTGTAACAGGGTAAGCAAAAGTGTTATCTCCTCCCGAGTTAATTTAATTTAAGGCGGTGTGTATTTACTTGTGTCGATTCTGCACCTCCTGCACAAGGACATCGAATCCCCTTGGGAGAAGCTTTTGTGGCAGCTGAAGACTGTTCTCATCAGGAAATGCAGAGTGCACAGCTTTTGCAGAGAAGTAAAGGCGGCGATGATAAGATTGGTCATGACTGATGCCAGCCGCTACCAAACTTACTGATAACGTGTTTCTCCAAATCCAGACTCCTCGCAAGCTGTGCTGCAGTTGTATGCCTCTGGACTGAAACTAGCAAGTCAGTTTCCACAGCTCAGAGCTCTATTCGCAGAAGACTCGACTTTGTTTTCTTTTAATTGCTACTGCTGCTCTCACATTTGACCATCTTAGCTGTTCCCAGTTTACAACAACAGGGCTGACCTTGGAGTTCTGTCTTCTGAAGGTTCATGTTGAGCTTCTTTGAGTGCGTGCCCGTGTATTCACATATGTTTTCCTCCTGACTGCGTGCGGTGTGTGTTGGTGTGTGTGTGTAAATTCAGCATGTGACTGCCTGCTGTGTGGCCTGGTCCCTTGTCTGACATGCCAGCCTAATCTGCTATCAAACAGCCCTGCAGACCTTTGCCTCCTACAATGGCTGCCTAGCACTGATTAGTGTGTGTGTGTGTGTGCGTGTGTGTGTGAAAAGAGAAGAAGACAATAAGGCATGATGTAGGGGGTTCAAATCAGGGGCAAGGTAGAACATTCTTGTTATAGATTGCAGGGCCTAGAGACTGTACACACACAAACGTACACATCCAGTGCACATGTTCATACACATTCTTGAGTGCACGCACAAGTGCACAGAGATGCATTAAAGGCAGAGTTGTGTTGGGGAATTACCAATATTTCACTGTGGCAAAGTTGCAACAGTTACAATGCAATCTTTTCCCTAGAGCCCCCTAGTGGCTCAGTAATATGTCAGGAGGCACACACTAATAAAAACCTCCTCTCACAGCTACAGAGTCAGTAAATGTAGGAGCTAAACTTGTGTTGGCTCATGGTGTCCTTCAATCTTCATCATGTTTTTTCATGCACAGTTCTTCCGCTTGTTTTCATATATGCAATTTCCTGCATCCAAGCACCGTTTCACTTGGGATTTTCATTTTCTCTGTTCAGCATGCACTCCATACAAACTTTTGGCACAGTGAACCACTAGCATTAGCTGCTCTTGGGATTAGCTTTATACAGCTTTAAAACTTGGATCCAAGCTACAAAATGAAATAAAAATGGAGCATTGTGTAGAAAAGAGCATTAAAGCCTTTACATTAGCTGTTTGGCATCAACTGCTTCATTCATGCTTTACCTTCATTCATCAGATGCTTGGCTACCAGCGAACTATCAAAGCTGTAGTGGGTAACTTATAAAAATGATGTTTTAGCATGTTTGCTGAAAGTATCACAATATCCCTGACAGTAATACATGATAACCAAGCGGCAACATCCATGGCTGGGTTATTTTTTACCAAGATTTTATCGTGCATGCGTTTGTTAAAGGTGATTATTTTTCCATTGTCCCTTGCTAAGATTGACTGGAAAAAATGAGCCCTGAAAAAACTTGTTTTTAATGATAATCGACTGAATAGTGGTTTTTCCAGAAGTTCTACCAATTTGATTTTAATAGCAATTCTGATTGCCTTGCACTCAAGAAATTCTGGTTGTTAACCATTTGCAGATTTATGCTCCAGTCCCACAGAAATTGGAAAGTGTGTGAACATCATTGGCTGCACAAAGGGAGGATGCCTTGGTGATGGTGCGGGGGTTTGCTTGTGCTGTGGCGCAGACACAAACTCCAAACACTTAAGCTTAGCCTGTGTTCGTATCCTCTTTGCTTTGTCTTTGGTGCTTTCTTTCCTTGATTCTTCTCATGCTTGTAAACTCTCACAACAGCACAAACTTCCATATTTATGCATAAATAATCTGGCATCCACAGATACCAATTATCACTCCTTCAACACACCACAAAAACTTTGTTTCGATTTGCATAGTTTTATTTGTGTAGTGATAATGACATTATTACTTCTGTGTATTGTTTTGTTTAGGTTATTTTTGTGTTTGTCAGTGGCTTTATAGGTTCTTCACCTTTTATCTTTGAGGTTGGACCCTGTGAGAAGACATTAAGTTTGTGTTACATAATGCGCTACAAGGAGCCACTAATGCAATTAGTGCAGCTGTTCTTTTGTGTTTGACTGTTTCTGCTAATTAGAAAGTCAAAGATGGAGCTGGACAGAGAGTCTCCTAAAAAAGACCCACTCTGTACAGCCACCGACAGAAGGAAGATAACACTCCTTTTAATAACATTTTTAAAACCTCAGGAACTGAGGCAACATACTTTTGCTCACAAACAACATATCCTTCAATGTGTTTTGTGTATTGCAATGGAGATTCCATCGTGTACCTCATTGAAATTCATTGAAAGAACCACAATGTCAGATAAGATTGCTGTACTACAGCTATGGTCTTAAAATATGTCTTATGAAATGTTAAAGTCTGTGTAAAGGCAATTCTGAGATTTCTTTCAAAATACATTATATACATTACATTAAAATACATTAAATATGGAGTGTCGTTTAGCTCAGATGGTACAGCGTCCGCCCCATGTACAAAGGCTCAGTCCTTGCTGTGGCGGCCCAGGGTTTGAATCCGACCTGTGGCTCTTTACCGCATGTCATTCCCCAACTCTCTCTCCCCACATTTCCTGTCACTCTTCAAGCTATCTCTGTCAAATAAAGCTCAAAAAGGCCAAAAAAAAATACATTAAATATGTTAAAAAATAGTTGCTGAAAACATGTGAAAAGACTTTGAACGATATACTGTATTACGGAAATGTGGAGTTTGAGGTTAAAACAGTTTTTCACCAGTTTTCAGATATTTGTTTTTACTTTACACAAACTTTAAGGCATTTTATGCCTGGTACAATATAAAAGAAAGTTCAACACAGTGTTATTTCTGACTTTTCTGACTTGGGGCATCGGACACTAGCTCTAAATACAACATTGACATAATATTATAAAGTTGATATGGTGAATTCAAAGCAAATATTGCTTATTTACAAATCTTGTGTCCAATATTCTCCTTGTAGCTCTTGTTTTGGACTCCACCAACACCTGAAGGATGTATCTGGCTCTTTAGCATATATCATATAACTATATTGACCAGCTAGTAACTAACTTTGTATATCTATTGTTTGGTGCTGGGCAGCTAGCGTACAGTCTATAGCTATAGCTACTGGCTGCCCTTCGAAAAGATGAGAGCGTTGACCCGAAACAAAACAATGAGCTGAAAGACAATAAAATGCTCACCAAGTACACATAGTATTTTGGGCAATCGTTAATGTGTAGATATTGATTATCACAGCTTAAAGTATATCAATAAGTCAAGTAATAGTCATAAGTAAAAGATTTTTAGTTTGAGATGAATTCTCCTCAAGCAAAATTTGCACACTTTTCAAGGCGAGGTTTTCTTTTCTGTACCAGAATACAAGCAAGAAAATCAAGAATAAAAACAGACAATAGCTTGGGATTTTTGTGACAATAATGGGCCATTGGTGAAATCATCCTCCTTTTAAGTAGTAAAATGTGAACTGTCCTACAACTTTCAACTTATGACAAGCCAGAAAGAATTTAAAATGTTGCCCATATGGCACCTCACAATGAATAGGGAAGCTTGTGAAATATAGGGCAGAGAACCGACCCTCTCCCAAAGAGCTGGGGGTAAAAACGGCTGCTCAGTCAGTTGGAGGTCAGACATTGACTGCCTGAATAGATTTTCATTTCAGACACAGGTAGTGGAGGAGAGACCCGCTTTCCACTCTCCCATGGGCTTCATGTAGCCTGTTAAAATGCTGAAAGCAAAATACAGACACACGCGAACGCATGCAGGGACACATTCACACACATACACGGAGCAGTTCAGAGCCTCCTCTGATTTCCCAAACCGTCCCCTAGTTTAACAGGTTTCCGTGCAGGTGAGCTGTGTGATGTTAATATCTTCCTCCAGATGAAGTCTGGTGTGATTTCCTCTCCTCCACCTCGTGCCCTTGACCACTCTCTTGAAAAAAAAAATGGTTCTCTCTCCTCCTCTTTTACCCTTGTTCTCCTTTGCTCCCCTCATCCCACCTCTACAGCCCACTCCACCTCTCTTTTGACCTTCTCTTTTGAACTCTCTTTGTTTTCTATCCTTTACTCTCTTCAGCTGCAGCTTCACTCACTATTTCATGTCTCACCTTCCCTTTCCTACTTCCTTTCTTTCTCTCTCTGCCGTCCTCTTACTTGTGAATGCTTTCTCTCCCCTTACTGACATTTCTAGTCAATAATCTCGGGATATACCATGTGCTTTGAATCTTAAAAAAGGCCTGCCATTTTCTGTAGCTTTGAGTGCTTCAGGTTGCTGTTGCAGTATCTTTCTTTCTTTGCACCAGCTTCGTATGTCCATTTCCTACCCCCGATTTCTGCTTTCTCTGAATATGCTTTTAAAAAATTTGCTGGCAATGTCATGCAGTACCCTTCAATTTCTCTATACTTCTCTCTCTAACCGCCCACCCCCTCATCCCCCATCCCTCCTCCCCTCTCTTCCTCTCACTGCTCCTTTGTTAAATGTGTGAAAGGAGGAGAGGGAGAACTTGGCAGAATAAGAATTCAATCAGTGAATGCCACCAAAACATAAGCACAAAAGGTGAATGCTGGCTTAGTCAGACAATAAAGCCATGAACGTTTTTGAAAGACAGCAGCATCTTTTTCTAAATATCTCTATACTTTGCGATGATGGTGTTACGGGCATTCACTGTGAAAACATTAGCCATGCTGCTACACAAACAGAAGGCATTTGCAATTACCCTTTTCATGTGATTTCTGAATTATCCAACACTATCTGCTCAGCCAAACGTTAAACCAATATCTGTGGGTAAAATTTTTGCTGCAGTAAACAAAATATTAACAAGTTGTTTTTCCTCATTCACTCCCATGGCCATAGCTTTTTGTCATTGGGTTGTTTGGTTGCAAAGAAAAGGACAGTTTAAAGGAGAAAAACAATTCCCCGCCCCAAATTTTTGACTTTACTACGCAGGAAAGGAAGGAAGAAAAATGGGGGATGGGAAGCCAAATTGGCAAGACTGCAATTACATAGTCAGCATTTTAAAACCCTCTGCAGCACCTCAGAATATGCATTTAAAGAGCTTGTAAATGACATAAGTTTCATTCATTCTCAATTCAGTCAAATACACCAAATTTGCAGTGGAAGGAGTATAAGTAACCTTGCCACTACATACACATCATTTACATTTGACAATGATGTTCTTGTCATTCCTCCAAACAAGATCAGTCATGGAAACATTTCCAGCCGCTGAATGGAAGTGCTTTCATCTTCCAAGCTAGCTCGGTCATTGGTGACATGCATGTGCAACGCTTGAGATAATGAATTTGGGGATGTGATTGAACTGATTTCAAATTTCCACAAGATTACTTTTTGGGGGATGGATGTAATATAATTGCTAAAATTTTATAATTCATTCCAACACTGACTGTAGCAAGTACAGATTTTTTTTCACATTCTGAAATTTTGTAAATAATTATTCTCTTATTTACTTTTGTTGAGTCAAGATGTTGAATCAATACATTCTCTAACTTGCACTTTTTAATTTGTTGGCAGATTTTTTTTTTTTTACCACTGACTCAGCCTCTTCAATATTGGATTTTCTTTGTTTTTCCTATCTCTGGACATCTGGCTGAATGGTAAACTGAATGGTAGAACAAACACAGTCAAGAAGGCCTACTGAAAAATTCAGACTTGTGTTCTTTTGTCTATAGGCCCTAAGAACACTCACAGCCATACTGTGGTCCTTGCCAGTAGGCTCCACTTCACACACACCAGCTGTCATGTGCAATGAAAGCTAGTGATAAACGTTGTGCCACTGTTTTCTATTCACATTCCAG
The DNA here is from genome assembly GCA_946959425.1 of Argyrosomus regius. Lineage (NCBI taxonomy): Eukaryota > Metazoa > Chordata > Actinopteri > Sciaenidae > Argyrosomus > Argyrosomus regius. The sequence continues at coordinate 13,876,626 of OX336901.1, read as the reverse complement.
TGTGGCTGGCTTGTACACATTCTTTATGTAAGTCCAAGATGGATCCCTGACAGTGTTTTTCTGCGCATACCTCATGAATTTGTTTACAGGTGAGTGTGTGTATGTATAGCAATGTATAAGCTTGGCTGCCTCTGGTATGTTTAATACCTCGCTTTGTGGCTGTTTGCTTAGTTTTTGCTTTACCTGTGTAAGATTAGTTTGAATTGTTTGAATTTCTGTGCAGGGATGTTTTTGTCATCCAGTAACTTTCTCTTGTCTTCTCCACATTCTCTTTTTATTTACCTAGATCCTTCCTTCCCTTCTCTGTCAGCATCATGTATCTTCTCTCTGTGATATTTCCTTGCCTTGTGGTGCCTGTCATGTATTTTTCTGTTTCGCTGTCAGTTCAGCCAGTCTGTGGCCTATGCTACTATATGCATATGCAATTTAATTACTGATGCTCCCCACTGACAGCAAGTTCAGCTCTGTATGGATCTCAGGCTCTTTCTAATATCCCAGGAGATATTGTCTTGTGTGGTGGTTGTGGTGCAGAATGTTTGAATGTGTGTGTGTGTGTGTGTGTGTGTGTGTGTGTGTGTGTCTGTGTTTTTGTTCTCCAAGCAGATGGCTTTGTGTGTATACTGTATATCTGTGTTCATGTTTTCAGGTTATTGTCATGGTTGTAATCATGGATTGCTGTGATTATATAATGTACAGCTCAAAAATAACATGATTTTCAGATGTGTTCAGACAATGTCAACCTATATTGATCAACATAGTCTTTGCAGAAGTAAGATTTAATTTGTTGCAGGGATGCTGTAATGGATTGCTTTAAATTGTACAGGTGTATTATTATTATAATTCTTATTATTATCCCTCTAGACTCCATAGGGCCCGGGAGCACCCCCAATTTTGTGCATCAAAACATGGAAATAAAGTTCTGAGCTTTGTATAGCAGATATACGTTAAGTTATTAATAACTAGATCTGGAAATATACATCATTAAGTTGATATGTCTGATTTTTTTCACAGGTTTCCGCTCTAAATCTAAAAATGGTTCCACTGAAAAAGCGTCCCCGGGTTAACAATCTTATGGAAACTGTAAGATTGAGAGCATTGTGAGGGAGATCCTGACCCACCATGCATAGTGGAAAGTGGCGAAGACATTATGAGTTCAAGTGTTTTGTTCATATCACATAATCGCCATCAGTAAACAGTGCGACTTACCCAGCTCTTACTGCCAGAGATGGAAGCTGTTTCTCGGGATGCAGAGTCGGCAGGGAGGACTGACTCGGTTGTGATGACTGTTCCATATAAAGTCGAAGATCTTTACCCATATACTCATGAACTCATAAATCTCATGACCACTATTGGATGGACTGTCATGAAATTGTGTACAGACATTCACTGAATTTGGTGACCCCTTGACTTTTTCGTTTGCCACTACCATGTGATTTATATTTGTCATCTCATGATGAAGTAACTAACTTCTAGCAATAATCAATATTGCATTATGACCAAACACAACAACACATGCAAAACTAATGACTTTCCCATTAGTCTCAGCTGTACTTTGTGTTTAGTGCTAAATAGCATGGCTTTTCATATCACTGCTATGCAGATGACACACAGCTCTATCTGTCATTTCCATCTGATGACCCCATAGTCTCTGCAAGGGTCCCTGAATGCCTCTCAGACAAATCTACATGGATGAAGGAACATCACCTCAAGCTGAACCTCTCAAAAACTGAACTGCTGGTCCTCTCAGCCAAACCTACAATACACCATGACATGGCGACAGGTGACATGACAAGTGGCAAGAAACTTAAGAGTCATGGATCAATGACCATCTAACCTTCTCTAATCATGTTGCCTTGGTTTCCCGGTCGTGCCGCTGCACAGTGAAACGCTTTCAGATGATCCAGAACACAGCGACACGCCTGGTTTTCAGTCAATTCAAAAGAGCATGTTACCCCGCTGCGCATCAAGCTCCACTGGCTACTTGAATGCCCTTATACAGGCTTATGTCACCTCCTCTAATGAACAACGCCTAGCTCTGCCACCCATACGCTCAGGACAGGTCAAACCTTTCTCGTCTGTTATTCCCCGTGGGTGGAACGTGCTACCAGTTCCTACCAGATCAGGAGCGTCCCTCTCTACCTTCAAAATCCTGCAGACCCAGCTCTTTAGAGAGTACCTCCTCTTCTAGCACTACCAACAACTGGACATGCTAAATCTGTCCCCCTCTATATCTGTCACTCGATTCTATGTGAGTAGGACTCATTGCTGCACTAACATGTCCTTGGTGTGCTGTACCTTGTTTCCCTTTTTTGTAAGCTGTTTTGGATAAAAGCATCAGCTAAATGACTAAATGTATGCATGCTAACACACTAAACTAAGATGGTGATCATGATAAACAATACCATATACACCAGCATATTAGCGTTGTGACCATGTTGCCTTACTAGCATTATCATTTAGCTCAAAGTACTGCTGTACTTCTTCTGAATGACAAATACCAACAAATGGAGAATGCCGTATACAGTAAGAAAGAACGTGCATGTTCAGTTATGTGCTATATTTATATGTGCTCAGGAAATTGTGACTTATGAATTTTGTGTGTCCATTTTAACAGCACGTGACAGATTGAAAGAGAACAGGAACACTGAACAAATGATGCTCAATGACAGATGGTCCTAATCTCTCTATGTACAGATAGGTCGTCACTCTTGAGACAGCCAAGGCAAGAGGCGAAATTAAACTTTAAAGTTATACTTGATGGCAACAATAACCATTTGCATTTAAATATGTTTGACCTCCCCAGCAGCAAAGCCCTGCTTCATAAGATGGGTTGGCAGTAATTACGCCCAATTACAATTATCTCTTTCGCCTTTTCTTTTAATTCTCAGGTTGCTTATGTGGGAGGAAGAGGACCCGTTTAAGATTTAAGATTTCCATTTAAACCAGGCAAATTACAGACTAGCTGGGTGAACAGAAGATCTTGCCATGCTTTTTCTTACGCAAATTGGCAAGCATAGCACAGTATTGGTTTTATTTTCAGCTGCACCATCACCTGAAGAGAGGGAGACTGAGTAGGTGAGTGAGTTTCCTAGTTGGTAATTCTACAGGTTGTGCTTATATGCCCAGGGTTGAATAATTAAATTCAAATCCATATATCTTCTTCTGTCAAACCCCTGTCATCTTATAAGTCTATATCCAAAACATCATCTCATCTATACCAATGAAAGTGGTCCTTGTTCAAAGTACTCAAGCTGTTCATTTAGTCTGAGACACCGTACAAAACAATTTATTATCTTTCCAACAACAAGGATTCAGCTTTTTCTTCTTTTAGACCAAGCATTGCAGTGAAGTGTAAATGCACATTACTGTTACCCACATCTCAAAATCTTAAAAAAAAAAAACATCCCCTAGAGTGTTTATGGATAGTGCATGTAGATCAGTGCTCTTGTGAAATTTTGAAATTACTTTTTTCCCCCCTCCAATGGTCAATAGTATTTTCATGTGAGCACACTGCAACCATTAACACATTGCCCACTCAAGCTAGTTGGTGATGAAAACAAATGAATCTTTCTCTGCAGGAGTCAGCAAATTACTGACTGACTGGTACTGATGCTGTGGGGCAGATAGAAGGCAGAGGTAAACAGAATGGACATCCAATAAAACAACAAGAATGCAAGAAGCTATTAGCCATTATGTACTGCTACATAACGTTTTACATAAAGGCTTTTACTGCTACATTAAGTTTGGCTGTATTTCCCATTTTAAGCCACTCTTGCGTAGTTGCTGTAGGTACAACAAAGTCGGTCTGTCATTTGGTCCAGACTGAAATATCTCAATAAATATTGGATGGGTGACATTTGGTACAGACAATTATGTTTAATTGTAATAACTCTGGTAAGTCACTGACTTTTCATATACAGTAGTGCCACTACCAGGTCAAAACTTTTACTAATCCATTTAACTACCACAATATCTACTTGATGGATTGACCTTCACGGAGGTTCCCAGAATCCTTCTGGCTTTGGTGATCCCCCAACCTTTCCTTTAGCCCTATCATATAGTTGACATTTGAAGTTTTAAGTGAAATGTCTCAACAACTATTGGGTGGTTTGCTGTGATTGGTACAGACACTCATGTCCCCCTCAGGATGAATTGTAATAACTTTAGTTGCTTTTTGTGTAGTGCCATCAAAGCTGAATCTGTCCAATACTTTGATTTATGACCAAATTTCCCCACAAAACTAATGACAAAACCATCAGGCTCTGCTGTACTAACATACTATCTATTAAACATTAAAGGTCAAGTTTGATATTTTTAACCTGGGCTTTATTTTCTCATGTCATCCCAACGGGGACAACGATTTCTGAATATGAATTTTGGATTTTAAGAATGTTAACCATGCCACTATGAGCATGTTAACACGCACGTTCAGTTCAAATAAGTATATCCTCACAGAGTTGCTTCTGTGTCTGTAACCTTTTTTTTTTCTTTTTTTTTTTAACCACATTAGTTTGTGCTAATGAGGGTAGATTATTAGCAGGTAGTGGTGGGGAATATCACATTTTGATGTGCTACCAGGAAATACAAAGGCCAGAATCACTGATTTAATTCACGAATACTAAGTCTTGTCTTGAATATCAAAAAACAAAATTAAGACTTGCCCTTGAATTCCACCACGCACGGCCTCGACACTGTTTTGGTCTGTTCTTCATGCAGCTTCATATCCCAGCAGGAACGCTTCAGAAGTGGAGAATCAATATTGCATGTTATATTGTTAATCCTCAATTCATTAATTCATAATTAACTCTAATGAGTCAGTGTTTAACTAATGACCCAATGTTGTTTCGTATGACTCGTCAGCTGGGACTCCATTTTTGACGTCAGGTAAGTATTTCATTGTCATCAGCCGCACGCTCATGCCCCTGTATTAAATACAGTTTCATCACTGCCCCTGTGTCAATTTGGTTAATTTTGGCACTGAATTAATACTGTTTTCACATTAGTCATACATCAGCTAATGATACAGGCAATTTTGGCTCTGTATTAATAGTGGTTTTCATTAGCCTTGACACAGCTAATGTCTCAGCTCATTTCATTCTTGCTATCCAGTGCTTTGTTGTCATTACCCCTCCATCAGCTAATGACTCAATCACTTTTGACCATGATTTTGCACTCAATTCTCATTTAAACATTTCATCCTTTCCTTTGGGGATGACTAAGACTTTAACATAAAGTGTATTTTTCCATTTATCACCATACACTTTCCAAATAGTTATTTTTACATGTTGTGTCTCTCCTATTGATTCATGAATGTGCATCCCCTGTGCTTTCCACACCACACATTTCAGCATTTTTTTAAACCGCGACCCATTTTGTTTGGGTTAGAGGGGTTTCAATCAAAACCCAATTATAGTCACATTCACAGGCTCACACACACACACACACACGCGCACACACAACAGAATGAAAATCCTCTGGCCTACTGTTATTGGTTTCTTTGCCCGAAACTGTACAGAGTATCATCAGCTGTATAAATATTTTTCATTATATCAAATAATTGACGGGAATCTGTTGAGCTGTCTGTACATCGCCCCGTCACCTGGGGATTGTCACTTAATTTGGTGGCTTTTTCTGTGGGCATTTATGTGCATATGTGTGTGTCTGCGTTAATGTGTGTTTGTGCTCACGAAAAGAAAAGCAGCGCCGATAGCTGATCTTCCCATTTCCTCATGTAAATAGAACCTTGGTTTGAGGTTTTCAAGGCTTTCTAAAAGCTTCAGGATGAAATACTGATATAAGATTTCACAGACAAACACAGATAGACACACACACACACATACGCACCTACTCGTAATGACTTTGTGGTCGATGTTTTAACTTGGGCTCTATACGTAAAGGTTTTATTTACGTCAAAACACAAACAGGACCTCTGGCTCTCAAACAAGTGCCTATGTACACATATGCGTTTATAGGGCAGTAGATGCTGCAGCTATTAGCAGTAATTATGAGTGGGTGAGCAGAAGGCCCATTCATTTATTACTTACACACCAAGGAACACAAACAGTAGAGGACAAAGGGAGAGAGAATGAGAATGAAGAGGCTGCTCTGTTAGTCCGACTGACACACAAGCTTCATCGTTTGAGAAATTTCCAGCTGAAGTGTGGGCGGCTGTGGCTCCGAGGTAGAGTGGGTCATCAACTAATCAGTGGCAGGATCTGTAGTTCGATCTCTGGCTCCTTCCAATCCACAAATTGAAGCGTCCTTGGGCAAGATACTTCAAATTGCTCCCAAAGGCCGTGCCATCGGTTTGTGTGTGTTTGTGAATGATTAGTTACTTTGTGATCAACAGTTGGCACCTTGCATGACAGCCTCTATCGCTGTATGAATGTGTGTGTGTATGGGGCAATGCGACATGTAGTATAAGTCAAACTCAAAGTAAGTGCTTTGAGCAGTCGGAAGACTACAATGCTGTTCATACACAACCATTTACCAAGTGTACTTGCATTGTCCATTCCCAAACGGAAAAAGAAAAAATTACTGTCAGTTCCAAAAAGACTCTTGAGGAATGAACAACAATTGTCACTGGGTATAGAGCATAACAGAAAGTGTGACAAAGGGAAAAGTGTTGGAATATGGGATTTAAAATAGCCGTGCTTGCTATACATTAAGCATCGACATAACACCAAGGCAGAAAAAATTGTTTCACATTTGTTTTCCCTGTGTGACAGAGAAAATCCCCTGTGATAAAATATGATAAAAACAGAAACAGGAGATCAATAATCTTCACGTGATACAAAAAAATGGGGGGTGGGGTGACCTTGGGAGGGGAATGAACACATCTCTAAAAACAAACAAAGCAAGAATGAAATTCAAGTTGACAAGGAAAAACAAAACTGTACTGGATAACAGAATCTAATTGACAGCACAAAATAATATGGTGGAAAATAACAAGATCCATGAAATGACCGAGCAAATAAACAATAATGAAAGTGTAGCCACAATGCAGAGAAATACTGTAAATCCTCAGGGAGGATTGTGTGATAATGAGTAGTATATACTGTAGGAGGTGTGGAAAATAATGGTGTGAATATATACAGTAACAAATTAAAAACACTTGCTTATTGAAATAGATTACTACTTACTGCAAGTGTGATTTGTATTCAGTACATATAAAACAGTTAGAGCACATTAAGACACAAGAATCTAAATTGTATCCGTATAAATTTGTAAGAAAAGAGTCTAAATTCTGCCAAGTATGTGCTGTATTATTGTGTTGTGCTGAGATTCTTTAATCCAACCCATCCGACCCATGTGTTTGAAACATGCAAAAAAAAAAAAAAAAAAGGAACATGAACAACGGAAGATTCAAGGATGAAATTTATGTTTTCCTTCTAAGGCCACGTTCTTCACCAATTGATTTGACCGGAGATTGCATTTATTTTCAATGACACTGACAAACCTCTTTTAGAATTTCCTTGAAATTATTACAGAGGAAATGTTGATTCCAGAGCTGAAACTCATGTCCACAGCAACAGCCAGGACTGCTTGTAAAAACACAGACCCTCTGTGGCATTTTAGTTTTTTGTGTTTAAATAAAATTTATTTGAGTGCTACTACCGAGAGGTACCTGGTTGACTGGAAGTAGGTACTCAAAGACATTTATGATGAATAAATAAATCTGGAATATGTATTTACTTTACATCAAATTTATTTCTTTAGGATACAATTTCAGCACCAACAACACCACCTGTCCTAAATACTTGTTGCACTCATGCAAGTAATTTAAACGAATTTGATAAAGCTTTTATCTGAAGTGGTTTAAATTGTTGTGGAAATCTGAGAAATACACTCATGAAAAACTTAATATACAATTAGAAAGAACAAACATAAATAGATAAATAAGTGTAAGAGGCAAAATTTAAATAATTTTACAGGAGACTCAAAAACAATTCTTAAAGAACGGGTCTGAAGATGAGATTTCGATTGGAGGGGATATGTATGCAGCATCCATAATACTTTAGGGAATAACCTCAAGCTAATTCATTTCATGCAAATTTTGAAATATGAATAATGTTGAGCAAGAATAATTTTGTACCATTTAAATGCATGAACAGATCCCTCTACGCTCCATTTCCTTCATACCATAATCCACGCTCAAGTGTCCTTATAGCTGCCAGTAAGCCTACCTCTGCCCTTCTTTTCATGTTTTTATTTACTGATATATAATGTTAGTATGTCGTAGGAGGAGTGAAATCTGGAGAAAAAAAAATTTAAAATTATATACAAATATCTATTCCATTCAATCACAAGTATACAGCACTCTGGCTTTTTTGTAGTCTAGCAGCTTCACCATGGTTGAAAAAGAGTAGATTATGGACCATATTTCTTCATAATATAGTGCCACTACTACTCGATGCCCATAAATCATCAATAGTCTACAAACAAGCAAATATGTTTACACTTTAGTCACATTTTAGGCATTATTATCAGACTGTAGAGGCTTTTACGTTCTGTTGTGTTGTATCTTCTGACCTCGGTTACCATAGTAATGATCAGAAGGACACCTGCTTTCCTGTACATAACATACAGCTGCTCTGTATCTCAAGGAGAAGAAGAAAGCGTCCCCATAACAATCTAATATTTAACACTGTCCTTACAGTGACCACAAGACATGCTCGACCCTGTGTAATCCCCTTATGTAGCATGTTAGAATAGAACATTCACTCACAGACTGACTTTATTCAGGCTCAAACAAGTAGTTTGTCCAGAAATTCTCAAAAATAATACAGAGGCATTTTAAATATTTGGATAGAAAGAGTCAATACTTATTCTACGATATAAACATGACATATTTTTACATAACGTTACTTTTTATTACTTAAAAAGATTGATTCTTAGTGAGAGCAACTTCTTTTATTTTGAAATACTTCTCAAATTTAAATGCTTTTTCAAACTTAACAAAGTTAGACTTGAAAGTTGAAAAAATGTTCAGTTAGATGGAGGTATGATGTACGCCATAGTAAAAAGAATGAGGCAGATGGACAAAAAGGCAAGACATAGAGACACATAACAGATGTCTAATAACCATCAGAGAGATTTAGTGAAAAAGAGGGAAGCACTGTGTAACCACATTACTGCTGACTTTTGTCTCACTGTCTGTCATTTGAAGAGGCACTTTTATGATGACAAACCGTTCATTTTTTATTGTGTTTTTTTATTTAATATTTGTACATCTGTAGTCTCTTTTTGTGTTGCCTCTCTGTGTGCACGAGATCGCGTGCGCATGTAAAGTAATTCACTCTCTCATTGAGTTTCCTGCAAAGATTGAGGGCTTCGAGAAGTCTCTGCATTTTATTCGAGTGCACACGCACGCACGCACACACACACACACACGCACACACACACACACACACACACACACACCACACACACACACACACACACACACAGACAACAACATGTGCATAAAGGGAAAGAAATGTCTCTTTTATGAATTGCATCTACTCTATTTGTATTTGATTTACACTCTCCTGAGAGGCCCATCACAGAGAACAAAGCACTGAACTGAACACTATGTATACTATTAATAAATGGAATGATAGTGGAACGAGGGGGGGATGCTAGCTCGATTATGGGGTGTGTGTGTGTGTATCGATAAACAGAGGGCAGAAGAAAGGAAGAAAAGGTCTCGCCTGAGGGTGTGCATATGAGATGGTGCTTATGTGTGTGCTCACGTACTGCATATACGTGCATGTTCTTCAGTATGCTGACACATATATCAAACTCATATCTGTAAAACCTGCTTTTCTCTAACCTTACTTGCCATGCATGAGTATGTGTGTTTGATGGCTGCTTGATGCGAGCCTTCCTGTATTGATTACTGGGGAAGATAGTGAAGTGCTTGCATAAGGATGCTTACAAGTGCTCATTCTTTTTCCCCTTCTCCTTGTCTCTTCTCCATGCACACACACACACACACTCTGATGTACCATTTGCTTTGGAGAAGCAGGGCTGAGATGATCACTTATTCACAAGCAACTACTCATTGAACCCACTCGGTGGAAAGTCCCTCCAACTGCTCTTCCTCACTCCTTCGAACATACAGGGCCAGAGAGAGAGAGAGAGAGACATATAATGGAGGGTGTTGATGCAGGGATAGAGATAGCTGATATGGAAGAGGAGATGATGAAGATAACATGTAGATGTGTGGTGGGGACGAGGGCGGGAGGACAGAAGGAAGATGAGCGAGGAAAAGGTTACACAAGTGGCTGCTACATCCAGGATGATGGAAATTAAAATGAGGATTAGAGAGCAGAGAGACGGAGCGAGAGGAGGAGGAGGAGGAGGAATGGTGTCACAAGAATGCCCTCACCTTCCTTCTTTCTATGTCAAGTAATATTTCTTTGTCTCTCTTTTCCTCCTTCTTCTGCGGTAAAAGAAAACCTGCAGTCTGTTTGCTGGTCATGCCCTCAGCGCTTAATGCTCATCCTACTGAAGCATTACATTAACTGAGGACTGTGTAGGTGTGTGTGTGTGTGTGTGTGTGTGTGTGTGAGAAAGCTCTGAGGGGGTTTAAGTCAGACGGAGGATTTCTTCCTTCATGGACACAGATCTGGGAACAGCTTTCCCTTAAACCAAATCTTTATTCTAACCATCCGAGCGGAAACAGAACTACAGAGTTACAGTCAGCGTGTACAAGAAGCTTCACCCTCAGCCTGTGGGAAGCAGCTGACACACACACACACACACACACACACAGAGTCTAGACACATACACGTGACTGTGTTCCCTTTTCTATATCAGCAGGTTTCAACTTTGATGTTATTTTTCTCATGGTTGGCCACACTGACTGCTCACAAGTTTTCCCTTTTATGTCGTTTTGTGTGTGTACGTGTCAATCTGTGTGTGTGTGTGTGTGTGTGTGTGTGTGTGTGTGACTGTACAATGTTCACGTAACATCTCAATGCCACCACTGTGTGCTCTGTACATATGGCAAAACAACTTGAGGAAGGCGTGATTAGCATTTTGCCACCGTGATTAGCATTTTTTTCCCGCCTACATTAACCAGTTACTGTTCACATTCAGCAAACAGTTGGTCAGTGTGAACGTTCAACAGATGTCTGAATGCACTATAAGACATAAAAATGTTTATGTTTTGTTTGTGTGGGTCAGTCACACAATGTGGGCACCAGCCTACCTTTCTCTCTCTCTCATCTCTTTTGTCAGCACACAGTGTACGAACGACATCTTTCACTGTCACATCGTTAATACAGATACGCTGTCCTCCGTATAATATTTGACTTCAGCACCATTAGGAGGGCTCGTGTACAGACGTGAGTAAATGTGAGGCATTCAAATTTGTATGTGTGTGTGCATGTGAGCTTTCTATTTTCATGAAAAAGCATATATTCCTGCCTTTCATGCAGATCTTTGTTCATGCTGATGTCTTAATGCATGTGAGCATGTATCTGTTGACTTTTGATGTGTTTATATGTGTATTTGTGATGAGCTGGTGTGATATATGTGTGGGCTGACCTTTGGGTGAGCCGAAACTGAAAATGAATAGTTCATTCGGGTGCCGAGGCACTGTGGCTAACGGTCAAACAGCGGACAACATTCTCAAACAGCGGACAGGCGCTCTGAAGAGACCAATTAGGATTGATCATCAGCTCCTATTAGCGTTGTTATACCCACAACGTGGTGCGATTGCTTAATGAGAAGACCCACAAGAGAGATGAGGATAAATAAAAGAGAGATACACTCTGTCAGCTTCCTTTGGGAAGAGTTTCCCCAAATGTCTTCGTATTTTATTTAATTCAGTCAATTATTTTATTGTTACAGATTATGTAAATAGAAACACAGGAGAAATTAATTTTGCTTACCAGTATACATTTTTATTTTAATGTTATTTTCAATATAGAAGGTCTTCTGGTTATTTGAATAATAGTTAACAAGTAGTATTACTTAATAGAAATTTCATCTTCATTTAAGAGATTTCAGATTGAGCATTGGCAGTCAGGGTTAAAAGTTAAGCAATTTAAAGTGTTTATCGGGCTTCTACGAATCATCCTTTATAAGCTTTCTGACTTCTCTCCTTGTGTTTTTATATAAATAGTTTTTTGTGTTTAGGGGCTTATAGCAACCATTGAGGACGCTGAGGTCATTTCCTCTGTATTTTTTACGCAACCAAGGTGTGTTTTACAGGAGAATTGACAAAGTTGGTATTTAATTAGCTACTTTCTATAATTTATCTATTTAAATGTGACTACTTTTTAAGCCACCAAGTCAATAAATAGGTTGTAGTGGCCATTTTACTGTAAGCTCCAAGTGCCTTGGCTGCTTAGTCTGCTGAGTGTATCTGATTTTGACTCATGTCCATAAACTTGATCCAATCTTCTTGTGAAAATCACAATGTAATCACAATGCAACAAGGTGGGACAACTTGAACTATGATTTCTTAAACATTAACAACTTACAGCATTATTAAAGGTGATCCAAAATTATTCATAAATCTCAACACAGTCCATTACCGACTTGTTACTGTCCTTCACATGGTTTTCACAATTACACGGTCAAAAACTTGTGTCGATGCACTACTCAGCTGACTTCTTAGAATATTGTTACCATGTTTATCCACCTTATTTTGTGCCCATGGGTATTCAAAACTCCCTTTATGGCATTACCAAACCTGTAGCAAACTGCAATAAACTGTATTACAATGTCATCCGCTATTCTGACTTTGCACAAAAATACTAGCAGAACAGCATGTCATAACAACATTTTTTACCAAATAAAGATACTTAAGTGGCTCTTATAAAGCCTTCATAATTTCAGCACTAGAATATTCTTCTTAGCCATGCTGAAACAGCAGTTAAACCTCTGCGATGGTAAATTGTATCAACAGAGAATATAACTGATTAGTTGAATATGTAAAAGATGGAAAATCCATAAATCTTTTTAAAAATTTAAGACCTTCTTTAGATGTCTTGTCAGAACATTGGATGGTATTTTTAAAATCCTGCTTCCTGCTTATAACTTTTGACTTTCTAACACAATTGCTTATCCCTCGGTACTGATGATTCAATCAGGGGAGTTACACGCCCATCCAAGCCTTGGACATGCTCCAAATGCCAGTCACCTAACATTGTCTGCAGGAAATGAATTATACTTGTTCTCCGGACTTCAAATAACTCATTGTGGCACCGTCATATTCGTCTTTTCAGAATCAGAGTAGTGGTATAAAAGAGACAAATGTAGCCTGTGCAGTGTTTGTCCTTCATCTCTGAATCACAGTCTATCTCATTTCCAAAATGTAAAAGATCCCATCAACGTGACTGGGGACCCTGTAACATTCTACATTGAAGTCTAATATTGCATTTCACTAGGCTGTACTGTTTTTAAACTACACTGCTCAAAAAAATTAAAGGAACATTTTTTAATACAATATCAAGTCAATTCAACTTCTGGGATATTGATCTGGTCAGGTTAGTAGCTGGGGGGGTAGTTAATCATTGTCATCTGTTTTGGTGTTAATGAAATTAACAACAGGTACACAAGAGGGGCAACAATAAGACGATCCCCAAAACAGGAATGGTTTTACTGGTGAAGGCTACTGACATTTTTTTTCCTCCTCATCTTTTCTGACCAATTTCTCATTCGTTTTGCATTTGGCTAGGGTCAGTGTCACTACTGGTACCTGGACCCTACAGAGGTTGCACAGGTAGTCCAACTCCTCCAGGGTGGCACATCAATACGTGCCATTGCCAGAAGGTTTGCTGTGTCTCCCAGCACAGTCTCAAGAGCATGGAGGAGATTCCAGGAGATGGCAGTTAATCTAGGAGACCTGGACAGGGCCGTAGAAGGTCCTTAACCCATCAGCAGGACCAGTATCTGCTCCTTTGTACAAGGAGGAACGGGATGAGCACTGCCAGAGCACTACAAAATGACCTCCAGAAGGCCACTGGTGTGAATGTCTCTGACCAAACAATCAGAAACAGACTTCATGAGGGTGGCCTGAGGGCCCGATGTCCTGTAGTGGACCCTGTGCTCACTGCCCGGCACCATGGAGCTCGACTGGCATTTGCCACAGAACACCACAATTGGCAGGTCCGCCACGGGCGCCCTGTGATTTCGCAGATGAGAGCAGGTTCAACCTGAGCACGGGTCTGGAGACGCTGTGGAGAAAGTTATGCTGCCTGCAACATCATTCAGCATGACCGGTTTGGTGGTGGGTCAGTGATGGTCTGGGGAGGCATATCCCTGGAAGGACGCACAGACCTCTACAGGTTAGACAACGGCACCCTGACTGCTATTAGGTATCAGAATGAAATCCTTGGGCCCATTGTCAGACCCTACGCTGGTGCAGTGGGTCCTGGATTCCTCCTGGTGCACGACAATGCCCGGCCTCATGTGGCGAGAGTATGCAGGTAGCTCCTGGAGGATGAAGGAATTGATAGCATTGACTGGCCCCTATGCTCGACTGACCTAAATCCAATAGAACACCTCTTGGTCATTATGTTTCGGTCCATCCGACATTGCCATGTTGCACCTCAGACTGCCCAGGAGCTCAGTGATGCCCTGGTCCAGATCTGGGAGGAGATCCCCCAGGACACCAACCGTCATCTCATTGATGACTGACATTGTCAGGCATGCATACATGCACGTGGAGGCCATACAAACTACTGAATACCATTATGAGTTGCTACAAAGAAATTTTGGCAAAATGGACTAGCCTGCCATATCGTTTTTTTGCTTTGATTTTGGGGATGTCTTTGAATTCAGCCCTCTGTAGGTTGATAATTTTCATTTCCATTAATGATGTGGCATCCTTTCGTTCCTAACACATTACCCAGTCCATATCAGGAAAGATATCCAGCATGATTTTTTTTCCCCATTGAGATCTGATGTGTTTTCAAAGTTTTCCTTTAATTTTTTTGAGCAGTGTATATTTTAAAACACAGAAGCATGCCTTGCAGCTAGGCTTGGGTTATTCAGTTAGCATGCCAGTGGCAAGATATACACGCGGAGTAAAAAAAAACAAACTCTCTTTGAATGTATTTTATGAAAAGGGAGAAAATGGGAAAGACAAACGCAGGTTTTCCATTTTCATACTATCACCCTGAGCACCTACTGGGAGTAAATCATCAACAAGTAATCAGTGTGTGTGATGGTGTGAGCAGGCGTGTGGGTCAGGAATGGTGTGATATTTGATAAGTGTTAGGCCTGTCTTTATTGCTCCCTCTTCCCTTTGGCCTCTCCCTGCTGCTCTGTCTCTCACTCGCTCAGTCTTCTGACTACCCCCACCTCCACCAGTCCCCTCTGGAGTTCTGGTGACGGATCCGAGTGACACGGCTTATCCCGGCATACCGGAGCAGCTCTTTGGATCATCAGCCTCTGTGGCGCTAAGACCAGTAGATGAGAGAGGTAGAGGAGAGACTTCTTTTTTCCCCTTTTTCCAAACACAATAGAAAGCTATTATTCGCTCCTATGCTTTGTTCTTTTGTTCTCCTTATGGTGAGCACTCACGGATCTCACGTCTGCTCTTTTTACTCCGAGAGGCGACTTTGACACCTATTGACTCACAAGCCTCTGTGGTTATATCTTAAATAAGAAGACGGAAGAAATGTTCTGTTACTAATAATACTAATAAGGGTGTTACTTTTGCCAAGATGGCCTCAAACTGTGAAAGCTATGAGAAGGTATTCATATGCAGCATATGGAGTATTTTTACAGTTAAAAAGTCAGTAGAAAGTATTTAGCCTTTAGTCTAGTCGATACCAGTAAGTATAAATGTAGGTCATGTGATTTTTTCAAAGCCATGATTTTCCTTTGCTCTTCCCTCATAAAACAATCAATAAATTATGAGCTGCTCATGTATTAAATAATTAAATATACTCTGTCCGATTTGACTTTCACCTAATCACTTCTGTTTCTCCATGGTCAACCGAAAGACCGTCCTGTGTTTCTACATCTACCTTAACACTTTGATCCACTGATTTTACCACTGAATGGAGGTAAAAGAAAGCTTGTATTTGTCAGTGGATATAAAGTATTTCTTCACTCTGTTACAGTCCGAAATAGCTCAAAACAAAGAGATGTTCTCCTGTTCAGTTTTGCTGTTGGAGCCCCGTTAGACAAAAGTTAATGGAGGTGGCCGAAGAACCAACAACAAGCAAATGTGGGTGATAATTATTTCATTTGACTGTTCCCCTGTGAACTTTGAACTGGATACATAAAACATCAGCTGAATAATAACTCAGATTCTGTTTTGATTTCTACATTGTGGGGCTTTTAATGCGTTCATCATAAGTGAATTTCAAGCTAGCAGGAAGCGATTCAGAGTAAAGCTCAGGGGCAACTGGCTGTTGTGAGAACTGACCCTGTGACCTGAACAGTAAACACTGAGGCTGAAGGCAATGAGATCAAATTACACAGTATGCTGCATTACATTCATGCCTTAATTCCTGTGAATCTCCTGTGTGTGTGAAGGCAGTCTGAATCCAGAGCAGGAATGGCGGACTCCGCCACAAACAATGAAATCTCAGCTAAATGACAAACGTATCAAAAATGGGGTTCAATTGAAAATGAAGGATTATAACTTTAAACTAGACTGCAGATGTGATATAAACGTTTCAGACTGCTCGGGTGTTCTGGCAGAATCCACACATTTTCAGCTACACATCCTGAAATAATATCAGCGCTGGCTAGCACTCTTAAATTTGTACGCCCGTTTTAGAGAGGTCACAGGTATTACATTTAGCAATAAAGCTAGTTTATATGTGTGCGCTGTCTACTTGTCAGCTGGGTGACCTGGAGGTTTGCTTCTGGTTTTCTTTTTCAAGAAGACAGAGAGAGATACCCCCCTAACGATGCAAGAGCCCTAATTAATTTTTCATATTAGTTACTTTTTAAATCTAATTCCAGCCAATAGGCCCTGGGTGGTGCTTTGAATGTGCGCACTAATGTTTTTATGCTCTCCCTCACCGCTGGCTATGATTTAATAACATCTTCCTCAGTGCTATGTCCAGGGCTTTTCTTTTTTTTTTTTTCATTAGAGAGCCTTAATTAGCTACAACTTAGAGCCTACCGTCTCCATCTCTCCGCTCTACTCTCACTCCCTCTCTCTGTTTCTTAAGGCCAGAAGACAAATCCTGTCTGTCACTTCTCTTCTCTTCTCTTCTCTTCTCTTCTCTTCTCTTCTCTTCTCTTCTCTTCTCGACTTGTTTTTGTCCTCCCTGCACCCTCTAGTCACTCAGACATATAAGAAATGACACGTCCCAGCTTTGGGGAATTCAAAGTCTGAGCTATGTCTGTGTGTCTGTGTTTGTCTGCAACTGTGTTTGCAATGGGAGACCAATCTGATATTCAGATGTCCTCTTTTTAACCTGTGCACATAACATATCACAGGGGAGACACAGCCTTTTAGCGTGCACACACACACACACACACACACACTAAAAATATCTGATGCATCTTAAACCTAGTAAACACTTTACGGCAAGGAGTTTTAGGAAGGAAAGAGGATGGAGTGGAGAGAAGAATACAACAACAAACATAAGCAGACAGACAGGCTGTAAGATTGATAAACAGGCGTGCAATCAAGCGGCAACCTCTGGTGCTGGGAAAGGAAGCCAATGCGAAAGTTTACAGCCTGGTTCAGGCAACGGTTTTGGTCTCTGTAGCTAATTTCTCTGTCCATGACAATTGTAAGGGGGGTGAATCTTTTTTTAACTCACCCATACAAGTGATATAAAGGCTTAAAGTTATACATAATTAACAGTGTGACTGCTTGATTGACAGGTAAGTACTGTTACAGATGGCTTATTAGAGCACCCAGGCGTCATTGGGCCCGCCTCAGGTGATGCACGTCTTTGCCGATGTTTAGATTAACCGGGAGGTGGAAGAAGCAGTACGTCCAACATGGCGGCTGCCAGTGTCACATATTTTCGGCTTCAAAACAGCGTTTCGGAAACCCACAGGTGATGTCACTCAGGCTCTGTCCATTCTTTATACAGTCATTGATGCAGATAGACAGAAAGACATTCTCAGATATTCTCTTCAAGCTGTTGGTCTTACTGCAGGATTTGCTGAGATTGCACCTTTTTCTGTTTCCCCCCAATACAGACAAGGCCATATTAAAGTATGAGATTGAGTGTGTGTGTGTGTGTGTGTGTGTGTGTGTGTGTGCATGTGTGTGTTTGGTTAAGCAGCTGCAGATTAGTGGAGGTAATGGCACCATATTGTAGTTATAGTATAAAGCTGTAAAGCAGTGCAATATCCGAGTTGGAATGGGAAAACGGGCAAGAGTGGCTGCATGTGGGTGTGAATGTGTGTGGGGAAGTAGCTTGTCCATACATATGAGTCATGTGTCACATGTTAAATATACCTTTATAGTGCAGTGAAACACACTCACAGTAATCAGGGTGCCTGTCAGTGCAACCAAGGTCCCAATGCACTTTGCTATGACTTGATTAGGATGATTGTAGCTTGTAATTCAAACACACACACACACACACACACACACACACACACATGCATGCATGCACGCGCACACACAGACTGATTGCATCTACTGAAAAACAATCACTCCCTATAGCAAAGCCACTTTGCGCGAGTGGAAGAATAGGGGAAAATTACCAGTCGAAGAGGGCGGCCTACAATCTTGTGGTGCAAAAGGATGTCGGCCTAATTTGAAATAATTCTAATTTAGAATGAGTCTTGTGGACAGCATGTATTATCCCACCATGCCATTGTGCCTGGAGAACTCTCCACTAATCAGGATTTGAGTAGTAAGTGTGTGTCTGTCTGTTCAAACCCAGGGAGCAAAAAAGGAGCATGGCTACTTCGGCCCACACAAATGGCCCCTCAAGCCCATAATGGTGTCTCCTTGAGGCAGTTTGCATTAACATTAAGTTTACCTCAAGTAAAGGAAAAGTATTTGTGACACATACTCTACACCAGTGTTTCTCAAAGGAAGGTTGATATTGAAGGCAGATTAGATTTACTGCATCAAAGCTGAATTTCTGTGGGTTTTATATCTCGAAGTGGTGCAGCTTGTTCTCAACTTGAAAGAGTTTTTTTTCTTCTGTTGTCTTTTCTGTTCTTTGTTCTTGAATATGTAAGGCTGCAGCTCCCTCTCTCTGCATGCTGCAATTCTCTCTGTGGAGAAATTGTGACCTCCCAGTGTCTTATATGTCTCCCAGAATGCTCATGCACATAGACAGCAATGATACGATAATCTAAAAACACCTCCTGCAATCAAAATCCTACCTAATCCTGCAATAACTGATTTGGCCATTTATGGATAATGAAAACATATGGTGAACATAACATTAACATATGTTGAAGTTTATAAGGCAAACATGTAGCAAACAGCTGCTTATTTAGACACCCAGCATATACATTCATGTTTTTAGCCACCTGGTGAATGTAATTTTAATATTTACTTCCTTCTTGCTCTCTTTTCTGTCTCTACTAACTCCTGACCTTGTGGGAAATATCTGGTACTTTAGCTGTTAAATGCTCCACTATGTTCACCAGCTAGTCACAAACTGTGTCTCATTGGCAGCATATAATTAGGTCTGTCTGCTGTTTGGTGCTGAGCAGGTAGCTGCTTTTAGTGCTAAAACTTGCAATAAAGCCGCAGAGTATTGCAGATTCAGGTGATAATTCTCCGTAGGTTCAACACTATGAATGACCCCTTTCACATTGTCATTTGATATACTGTTATTGTAAAAATACAGACAATTATAAATTATAAACCTCTAGCTGGCTACTGCTGCTGAACAAGAACAGAATAGCAGCAAAATGTCCTGCGGTAAAATGGCCCCTGTGATTGACATATTTTTATACTCGTATATGACATTATTAGATTTTTAATACTGATGTAACAATGTGTAAGTAGTATTTACTGTTGTAGCTGGTCAAGGTGCAACTACTTTTATATTAATCGCAAGGTAAATCTGAAGGGTTGTAAAATGATTAATGGAGCAGGAAAGAAGAAGAAAAACAACTTCTACCTCACAAATTGCTTCTGTGTAAAATATTGGAGAATTTTACCTCTTTGGTCCTATTTTAGAGTGAAAATATCTCTTTGATGGAACAACTCATTAATGTCTGAAATCAGAGACAAGGAGCCCACTAAAAATGTTTTACTTTATTTTTTTTTGTAAGGGATCAAAGGCCAATAAGACTGGATTTCAAATCTAAAAACTTACAACATACAACGTTAAAGGTCCAGTGTGTAGGATTTAGTGGCAGTGAAGTTGCAGATTGCAACCAAATGAATACTCTCCTAAGCCTCACCCTCTCCTTTCAAGCATTTAGGGAAAACTCTGGCTGCGAAATTCACATAAAAAGCAAAAGGTCATATTTAGATCAGTGTTTTGTCTGTTCTGGGCTACTGTACAAAAATGCTGGTCCAACATGGCAGATTTTTGTGGAAGAGGTCCCACTCTCGTAGATATAGAGGGCTCATTTTAAGACAACAAGAACACAACGTTATTATACACTAATGACAACATACTATTATTACTATTATTATATTCAATTCTTGCCAATTTGGCTTTGACA
The DNA here is from genome assembly GCA_946959425.1 of Argyrosomus regius. NCBI lineage: Eukaryota > Metazoa > Chordata > Actinopteri > Sciaenidae > Argyrosomus > Argyrosomus regius. The sequence continues at coordinate 13,856,055 of OX336901.1, read as the reverse complement.
AGTAACCTACTAACTGGCGACCGTCAGCTCAATGCGTCTATGACAGCTGTTGGAAACAAAGAAATACGTAGCTGTCCTTGTAAATGCTTGTTTAGTTTTTTCTATTAATGTCACAATGTCAAAAAAAAACCCATCTCATTTGTCTTTTGTGTCCTGTTTTTAAAAGACAACCACAGATGCCTTCAGCTGACAGTCGCTAGTTTACAGTGTAGCTCTGTGACTGGAACATCCGTCGTATTGTCTTCAGTTCAGCCATTTTCACATGTACGTAGCTCAAATGCAAACAGGATGCGCATGTACTCCATGCGCATGCGCAAGAGAGAACACGCCTCATGTGCATGTACAGCAGCCATATTTGTAGTTCTGTAATGTTTCATAATTTTAGCTCTAAAATTCCATATTATTCCTATCATTAACTTGTATGCATCAAGAAATAATCACTCTAGAAAGAATCAAGATGCATCAAAGGATCGATTACTTTTCCAACCCCTAAGTAGAATATAAAACAGTTTCATCTGAAATGCAGTGAAGTAAAAGAAGTAGCAGATACAAAAATAATCTAGTAAAGTCCAAGAATCTCCAAATTGTGCATTCTGTACTCGAGTAAATGTACTTGGTTACCACCAACACAGACAGAGCTGCATGTATGCATGCTGTATACACTCATAGTATTATTATTCAAAATGTTCTGTGCTGGCTCTTATCTCGAGACACAGCAGCAGGATGGCTTTAGAGGAGGTTTTTGTGAGAAAGAAAAAGTATGGCCTTAGTTTGAGGGACCTCTGTCTCCGTCAACAATTTCTCTGAAGATACAGAAAACACAAAACAGAAGGAAACAGCTTATATCAGCTAAAGATTTTGCTGAATTGAAAATGAGAAGCAGGAAATGTATTGAAATACATCTAATCCTTTGACTGGTCATCTTTTCTCTCTCTCTCTCTCTTTCTCTCTCTCGCTCGCTCTCTCTCTCTCTCTCACGGGATGACTGCCTCACTTACTTTATTTCTTTATGTCTCTCTCTTACTCCATCAGTGGCCACAGGTGTACCATAACTGTTAACATCTTTTCCTGGAGTCCCATTTCTGTCATTTCACATCTCCCTCTCCCTCCAAAGTCCAAAACCTGAATTCTCTCCATCCCTTGGTCCATCCCCCTCTCCTTGTCTCCAGCCAAAAACAGTTGTAGCTACGGCCATTTTGACCTACTTCTAGACAATACCCCTTCCAGTCTCCCCTCCACCCTCTCTTTTACTTTCTCTCTTACAGACACTGATCTCTTTGCAGATGCGGTGAAGTTGCGAGGAGGAAACACTCATGGGGAAGTCAGTGTTCCCCTGTGCCTGAATGCCTGAGAGGTAACCTATTTAGGAGCAGTGAGAAGGAAGGATGGTGGGGTTGAATATCAATTCTGTTTCAGTTTATTAGGTCAAAAACATTTACCGTGTGTGTTTGAAGCAACGTAGAAAAGAAAAAAAAAAAGAGGCATGGTAACTTCTTTTTACATTTTTTTTCTCTTTTTGCCACAGTGCAGTCCCAGAGAGTAGGCTATATGGATGTTTTTCAGATTTATCGCAAAATCGATACTAATACATGGATCATATTCAGTGACCCCAAACAGAGAGATGAGAGTACATCGAAGGGACCTTTTCCCAGCAGCTACATCTCGCTATACATCAAATCTACTCTGCACAAGCATTTTTCTTTACAGTAGAAAGAGAAGACTAAAGGACTGAATACTGAATACAATCTGTTCCCTACGTTATAAAACATCAAGTCATTTGATCTAGAACAGACATGTCAAGATACGGCCCGCAAGATAATTTCATATGTCTATTATTAATGGCCCGCCGGTAAATCGCACTCCCACCGCTCATACTACAATCCCACAATGCACTGCAACAGCCGCCACACAGGTCAAGACACTGTCATTGGTCAAGACCTGTGCACCACCCCTCCCCCCCGCTGCTTTGGTTGTTTATTGACAGACTAATCATGAACAGGTGGCTTTGAGATTGAGAACAGGGACTTTCTAAGCAGTTGGGAGGCTACTGACGAGGCACACAGACTTACCGACATAGGAGGTAAACTTGTGTGCCTTGTTTGTGGAGCTAACGTGTCCGTACTATGATGCACTAATGTCCCCCCCCGGCCCGTGACGTAGTCCCAGTCTTCAATTATGGCCCACTGGGTGATTTGAGTTTGACACCCCTGATCTAGAAATTATTCATTTAGTTTTTTTTCTGATATGGAAGAAATATGCTGGCAATAGGTTAAGTTAATTCCAGCTGAGCATAATACAAATGAACTTTGAGTCATCGATTTTTGTGTCAAGTGTCATTTTTTAACCCTAGAACACTATTGCTCAAATTCAAAACACCATCACTAACGCCGGGTGGTTTTTACCCGAGATAATACACCCAATAAAAAGTACTTGTCATCAAAATATATCAAAACATGACAATACATGACAAATTTGAGTAGTGTTCTTTTATTTTAAACTGTGTCATGTCTAACAAAATGAAAGAAAAGCATCATGAGGGGACCATATAAAAATGCTCCAAAATTACTGTAAAATTAGGAATTTCTGAAAAAAAACTTCCTAAAAAAAAAACTAATGAAGATGGAACCTTGGTTTTTGGTCCACCCATTCCTGGGATATTTGAGACTTCCCTGGTGAAGGCTCAGCGTCCTTGGCACACAAACCTTACCTTACCTTACCTTTACCTTCTATCACTATTGCTGGGTGAAAATCACCCAAACATGTGCCTGTAGGAAAAAGTGTGTTTTGGATTAGAAAAACACCCATGCCATCAAAGATGTCAAAGACAATGCTGAAGCTACCCAGAGACCCATGACACTCAGATAAACGCAGCATAATGAAAATCACATAAATTTATTTGCTCGGGTGAAAACCACCCGGCAATAGTGTTCTAGATACCAGTAAAGCGAATTGCCTGTCCCCTGCTTTGTTCTGAGATATTTCCTTGAATAGAAACATGAGTAACTATCTGATTCCAGTATTGGAGCGAAAAAAAAGGGACGATTTTAAGGTCGAATATGAGACTTAATGACTTGTAAAGCTCTGTAACCGTTGCAGTAAAATTGAGTTTTATTGCGCTGTGAAACTAATTCCAGACTGCAGCAGAAAAGATAAGATGCTGGAGTGTATCTCAGGCCAGCAAGAGTCCCTGAGAAGAATTTTATCCCCTGCATCATCTCTGGACACACAGTCTGCATATCTTGCTACTGTATTTTTTCTTCCCCCCTATACTACCCACAGACAGTCAGTATTTTTCCTGGTCTTCCAGATGGCACGGCTGGCAGACAACAAATTTGACAGCAGAGGCACAACATTTTCTCTGAAACCCTACCAAAATGCAACTTTCATCAAAAGTACAGAAAGCCTTTAAGGATATTTACAGTACAGCGGCATGCTGTGAGAGCTACTTTTGTGGTTATTTGAACATCAATGAAGGTCATCCAGCAAAAGTCAGTGGCAATATGAATTCGTTTGTCTGCATTTGATGTGTGCGCTGATAGATTTCTGATGATTCTCGGTGACAGGGTGCAACCACTCCATCTGACGGTATCGATCCAACCAACACACACACATCTAAGGGAACTATCCAGGACACACAGCAGCCTAACAAGCGACACAGTGGTTGACACCATTGCTCTATGCACAGAGGACATCTTAGAGACTTTAAGTGCCTATTGTGGATACTGAGATGTTATGTTAGTTACAAGATAGCAGCAACAGATAAAGATGTTTGTTCTCTGTTTTATAATTTTTTTCTTCTTGATTCACTCAGCATGGCCCAGGCAAGTCAAGTGTGTTCAGCAAAAGGGAAAATTAATAAGATACAGCAAACATTAAACATTCATTTCCTTCAGGGCATCTGCTACATTCCATTATTCATCTAAGAGCATGCTATATGTAAATGAACAAATTCTGCTTGACTGTGACATGAAACATGGACACTTATCCCTCTATGCCTTGTATATCCCTTAAATGAAGGATTCGCTATGAGATGTAATACATATTCATAGTTTTAAGCTTGTTTTTTTACACCACCACCTGTAAAAGTTTCTTTTTTTTCTTCATAATCACATCATATGTGTTCCTTCTGGTGTGTATTGCTGTTCTCAATTAACTTGTCATTTTTATATATTGCTGCCCAGGGACCACGACATGGTTGTTCATTGCTGAGCAGTTAGTTTACATTTTGTTCCAGACTTGTTATTTGGTAACTACTCAAGATTTTGTCTACACCGTTACCACTTAAATGTCTTTTCCCTTCAAAATAAGATTCTTATGCATGTATTTTACTTAATATAATGGAGCATGGCATTGAGCATTGTTGATTTTGTGAAAGGATTTCCAAAAAATAATACTGCACACTGCCAAAAAACAAAAAGTTCCTTCTGTAATTTTACATCTGGGAGAGGAACTTTTGAACAAACCTTGCAATTCATGATCAAATCATACTGTAACTTAAAATACATTTTATTTGTCTGGAGATGATAGCTTACTATTGACTGTTATCTAAGTGGACAGAGGCACGATATGGCTGCTGGTTAAGAGGCCGGTCACCTTTACCTTGGTCCAAGTGCTGATACTGACGTTAGACATTCTTAGACGTTAGAATCAACCAGCCTATTGAACAGAAGACCCACTGCTTGGTGGATCCAGGTGGCGGGCTCGAAGTAAAATAATTTCTAAAAAGCGACTAGGGAAAAGGGGCGGACTATATTAAAAATATCAAATATCAATATATTGGAATTAATTTCCAGACATGCTGCTCAGAGTACAGGGGGCCTCCACCTTCCCCTTGTGCCATGTGGAGGCAGTCAGTTGGTGTAGCGAGTTGGGCAGGCAGGAGCAGAAGAGCTTCTCTGTGACTCTTTTTTCTCCAGATCCCTGGGTTCCTATTTGCTTGTAAATATGCAGTGATAAAAAACAGTGCAGTAAATAAAACTAATAAAAGTCATAAAAGTAGAATATTCAAATTAAATGTGGTCACCAAGGTCAGTCGCTGTTTTTCTGGTAAAACAGTGATATCTCGTCACAGGGAGAGACATGCTAAAAGCAGTGGAGATAGATGATCAGGTAAGAAATTGTGGTGAGATAACGCGATTTACTGGAGCACATAGACATACTTCTGTAGTTGTAATTAAAATCAAAATTTTACATTTAGGTCTATGATTTCTTTCATGTACTTTTATGTGTAAATTCACATAAATGACTAAACTATGCTTTAAATGTGCAAATTGTCTAGAAAAGTGTCTATACCATGGATATGCCCTTGATTGAACCTAACAAGACACTGAACACTGAACACAAACCCTAGTCTGCAGTATTAAAGTACCTAATCCATAATCCAAATCAAAAAACAACACAGGCTTGAAGTAGCATTTACATTTCTTCAAAAATGTATCTGGCAAAGCAAGCTAGGAGTGTACATTCATAAATGTTTTTGAAGGCAGAATTGTCTTTTGGTTACAGCCGCTTTTTTTCTGCTCCCACTGCACCTGTTTGTGTGATAGCAAGTTGGGCTCACCGCTCCACCTAACACAACTGAGATTAGATATTTCAGTCCCTGCACTGATATATGTCAGATGATTCAATCCTTCCAGTAATACAGAGCTGGATGTTTCAATCCCCTCGGCTCATACAAAGCTGAAGCCACGGCCCTGTGATTCACATACACGGAAAAATACATCCAGCCACTTGCAAAAGTCAAACAACAAATGCGATGGCTATCTCCAGCCTCGATTCCAGGCAATCTGTGACCCCACGTAGGATACAGCACTCATCAGGGGGCAAAAAATGCCACTTTGCCTTTGGTGCCTTTGGCTGTTTATAATACTCCTTTTATCTAAAGCCGCCTGTGTCTTCACCAGCTGCAAACGCTTGTCTGCGTGTACCGAGACCCACTTAAGTAGCTCATTGCACACAGTAACATCGGGCACACTTCTCCCGCCATGCGCTCTGTCAATGTACCTGGCAGCTCATCCACTCGCACCATTTACATTTCAAAGTCAGATACACATTTACACAAACACAGACACACACAAACACGCATAGTTGCCATCTGGTATTTCTGGTTTTTCTCACACCCACCCATTGGTATCCAAACCATATGAGAGGAGCCTACATGGTGTGGGATAAGGCTATACATGCTCATGTTGATGCATGTTGGATAGCGTTGGAGTTACAGCAGTGAATGTTCCAGCATGTATTCCTTAAAATGAGCTTTGTGTTTGTGTGTGTCACAGCCCGTGGCTTCATGTATGTGTGTGTGTTTAAGCACCTGTTTATGCAGTCTACAATTTATATGTATCCAGCTGTGCGAGTCACCAGCTCTTTCCTATGTGTTCTGAATATGCACGTGGGTGTTGAGCAAACCTGTGTGTACACGTGTGTGTGTGTGTGTGTGTGTGTGTGTGTGTGCTGGCTTTTGGTAGAGGCTGTGGCATTGAGTTGGCCTTATCTGTCGTGTTCAGAGAGCTTGCTCTCACAGGAGATAGAGCTCTCAGCCGGAAGCATGGGCGCTGCTGAAAAGACTTCTGACACACACCTACAGCTCTGGCTCAGACAGCAAAAGAATGAACCGAAGGGAGACGCTGTGAAAATATCGAGAAACAAATTTCACAGTCAGAGGTGGGAGGGCGCATGACTGAAGGGGGGGAGGGGGTAATGTGTGTGTAACCTCTGTAATACAGAAATTTGATGTAAATTGTTTCCGATCTCAGTGAAGCAATGCTAATGTGTGTGTGCATTAATGTCTGCTTACACACGTGGGATCGTTCTTGAATATATATTGTGTCAATTTTATGCATTTCATTTATGAATGCGCTTTCATCAGCGTGCCCTCCAGAGGTGGCCTGTGCATAATTTACCTTGCAGCATGTGAACTTGTGCATATATGCGCAGGGTACGTGTGTGTTTGTCTGCTAGTGTCCATGCGCCTCTGGGGTGTCCATAAGGCTGAATTTGAGTCAGGGTTAATGCACTCACCCCTGGGCAGAACAAGCAGCTCTCACTCTCTATTAAACTGCCCTTCATGTGGGAGAAGATGAGCCTCATTATATCAGAGTCCCATGCTAATGACCACTAATCCCTCCCTACTGAGGAAAAAGTGAGCTAGAGAGAGAGACAGGACGTTGGGTTGAGAAAGCTGAGCTCTGAAATGTAAATAAAGATGGATAGAAAGTTAGAGAAAGAGGGAAAGAAGAGGAGAAAGCGTGTCTAGAGGCAGGCATTAATATTCTAATGTTTGGCTGTTATTGACCTCTCCCTCTCTCCTTGCACTTCTTCCCCTCACACACACACACACACACGCACACACACACACACACACCTCCAATACCCCTCCCTTCTCCTTCATTCTGTCATGCAGAGATCAGTGTGAGGGAAACGGACTGTGAATGCATTAGTGTCATCATCATCATCAGGGGACACGAAGCTTCATCTGTCATCATCCTGCGACAGCTAGGGCAATTCTCCACAGGGCGGGCTATTACTCTCCATTACCCACCACACACACTTCCACACACACACACACACACACACACACACACACACACACACACAGGCACACTGGGTCGGGTAATGACAGGGTGCATCAGTGGGCGTCCTCGCCCTCCAAAATCTGATACATAATGTTTTTTCATCACTGCCTGGTTAAAAATGTATAAATCAATTTCCCTCCCAAAATACTGTGCCATCGACCAGAGGCCTTAAGAATGTTTTTTTTCCCTACCAGACTCCTGCCACAACCCATCAAGAATGAAATGAAATCGTCTTCTCCCTGCAATACCCGGCCTACACGGTTACTGTTATCAGTCAGAGATGGAGAGATCTGCACACACACACACACGCACAAACACACAGTGATGAAGATGAGAGAAAGATGGGAGAGAAAGGCATGGAGGGGGAGATGAGAGGAAGGCAGAGAAGAGATTTTTCAGCAACCAGCATGATCAATATTTCTCTATTCTTCATTCTATTAGAGCAGCTCAGAAACAATTTTCTGTTAGCCCTCACTCAGACTGGTATAAAATCTTTCTCTCCCTTACTCTCTCTTCATTTTCACTCTCCCACAGAGGTGACAGTTGTGAAACCGTTACCATTAGTTACAGTGATAGTTAGTTATTATCACTAACAGTGTGTCTCTGTAAAGGTGTCTCAACAGTGAATCCATCTTTGTGTGTGTATTATATATTTGATCTGCATCAGAGTCGTTTTAAAGATTTTGGAGGGAAACATTAGGTTTCATATCATTTGAGAAGGATCAAACTCAGATTTCACATCTTTGTCAAGCAAGTAAAAGTCTCAAGTGTAGTTTTAATTCCTTTATGGTTACTCCTGGATGACTCAAGTCTTTCAGTTCTTAAGTCCTTTGGGACAAATCCAAGTCAAGTTAAGGTCAAGTATTTCAGGACTTTAGTCCTTCAGATTTTATCTCAAGCCTGGTCTCAAGTCTTTCTGGTCAAGGATCAAGTTCCATAAGGCAAGTCCAAGTCAAATCTCAAGTCTTTCAGATCTAGTCTTTAGTCAATTAGGAAAAGTCCAAATCTCGACAAATCCAAGGCAAGACAAATTCAAGTCACATGTCAAGTTACAAGTCTATGTAGAAACTGTATGTACAATTTTAAATCAGGGCAAGTAGAAATTTTGTTTGGGCCAGTAGTTTTTTACCCTCAAACAAACGTTGAATGAAGAGTCACTGGTAGCATTTGCTGCAGAGGCTGTTGCATCCTGCATGTACAGGATTTTCACATGTGTACAGCTGACTTACAGCTGATTTATCGTACACCAGTTGTCATGGCCCCGAGGAGGCCAACCTTCTCTGTCAGCCTTGACACTCAAAAATCACAATAACTCAAACAGTCCGAGGGGAAGATTACATGGTGCATCATGCCATGACAGCAAAAGACTCAAAGGCAGCACTTGTTAGCTGCAGGCACTGCAGGCTCACCATATACTTTAGCCTTTTAGAGATTCAACTTGCTGAGTAGGTGCTGAGTTCAAGGGTACTTGGCCAATGGGTTTTTTTTTTTTTGGGTTGACACAGCTTTGTGAGGCGATTGTTGAGGTTTCTTAATCCTTGTTCACCTGCTGTCCAGTCATATGAAATACTTAAAAGGTGACTACAGTGAGATACACAAGTTTATAAAGTGCTTATAAAGAGAACTATTCATCTAACTTGTTTAGCCATGCTAGCGGCATGTCTTCAAGGCAATGTTGGTCTGTGATCGGTCAGTCAGTCTGCCACTGAAATATTTGAACGATTACGTGGATTGCAATGAAGTCTTTATGGCCTGACATTCATGGTCCCCAGAGGGTGAAGCCTACTGACTTTGGCTATCCTCTTGACTTTTCATCATCATCATCAGGTCAAAATTTCTCTATTTGTCCAATATTTAAGTTTTGGACTAAATACTTGCAAAATCAGTGACATACACATGTAGTTATTTCAAAGTTATTTTAACTGGGAAATTATAATTATCCAGAAAAGTAATTACTCGAATAAAACTTTTTTTTTTTTTTTACTAAGATATTCTCAAGTGATCATTCTCAAGCATCATCTCGATTGCAAGATATTACCTCTTTAAAGTCAGTCAGAAGGAAACTCTAAGTGCATTGAAATGAGTAGCATCATCTCATCTCATTGGGAGATTATCCACTTGTTTCAGAAGTATACACTGCAAAGTTAAAATACTGTGTTGAAGTTGGTATATTTCTACTACGCACAAACACAAACCGCTTGCACTCATATCTCAAGCAACTTCTTCAAGGGCATGTCAGTTCTTGACTCATCAAAAAAAGCATAGCAATTTTCTGTAACGATTACCCAAAGCCAATCACACAGGCTCTGATTAGCACTTGAGCGCCTGCTTTGGTTGGTCGCGCTCATTTCCCCGGAATGAGGCCATCTATGGGAAAAGAACACAGAAAACACACACTCACTCCAATAAAACTCACACAACACACACATCCGATAACTATCATGTTTAGTCATAGAGAAAAACTAATGAAACGTCAGAGAGAGTTGAGAGGAGCTCAGTTTTCACTATGAACTCTCTATGACACCGAGAGGCATCAGTCGAACTGATTGTGAGGTGTCAGAAGTTTAGTGAGAGCAACAATGCAGCACACCCCTATTGGAAGCTATTTGTGTATAAGAGGAGGACAAGAAGGTCAAAGAAAAAGATCAATTACTCATTAGGAACCATGCCTTTCCTTGTTATTTGTGTACCATTGAGCAAATGTTTATTTTCAAACCAATGAAGCTGACCAAATTGATCTACGAATAGAGGGTAGACGGGTAAAGATGGAGTGAACATGAAAGAGAAAGAAGACATTTATGTGTCTGAAAAGAAAGTCAGTGAATGTGCATGAGAGAGACGGGGATGACAAGGCATTTGCAAGGAGGATTTGAACAGTATTGATCTGTTGGCCTGATGATCACTTTGATTTAGTGTCACTCTATTTCATGATTTAATTAGGAGCTTCAAAGTGATCGTATGTGTCGTTGTAGATCAGGGTTTTCTTCTCCTTAAAGATTCCTCCTTCTTTTGAAAGGCATCCGGCCGCTCCAGCCACACTCTGTTCAATTTAGCTCAACAGAGCAACCAACATTAACTCTGTGAGGCACATCCAGGACAAAGTGAGAGTATTTCATGAGTCAGACGTTAGGCGAATTGACTCTTTTGATCTCACAAAATGAAAGCAAATTTGGAAGTGCGATACTTTTGTCAGAAATGTTTTTTTCAAAAGTTGCGTTGTGGAACTTTCTAGATTACATTTCTTCTTTTCACGCTCTTCATTTTCCCCAGTAGAGAAAGTTTCAATATACACAGAGTAAAAGTCTGGCACCTTTTAACAACTTCCATCATTTGCAAGAGCTACTTCGGTCTGCTACTGTCACTCAAACGTCTTAATCCTCTACAGATGCAGTGACCTGTGGAGGAAATCCAGTGGTCTGGGACTCAAAAGTGGATGGACAGATGGATGGATACGCACAAGGATGCGTGAAAGAAGGTGCCCTGAAAATTGGATTTCTCTCGCCTCTGCCTCTTAGACGAAGGAGGCTAAAAACAATAAGAAAATAGACGGGAGTCGGAGACCGGAGAGAGGGAGGCAGTGGAGGGTTATCGCCATGGGGCCCTGTCAGAGAAAGCGCTGAATCGTGGAGTGGCTCTTTTTCTCCTGCCCAAATTCCACATCCCATTACCTCCTCATAGCTACACCTGGCCTTAGCCACGAAGGTGGAGGGGTGGCTTCGGGTGGTAGAGGCGGAGGAGGGTAACACATACACACACACCCAAACACACACCTTCCTCTTGAGACAAGCTGTAACAATGAGGCTGAAGCGTCGAGATGAGGTCCCGGTCTGCCAGATGTAGGACGCAGACGGAGCTACTCAAGTGAGCAAAAGAGCGAAAGAGGTATGGAGAGAGGAAAAGAAGGAGGGAAGGATTGGAATGGGATATGCAACTCATGATAAACACATCCATCCTCATTATTGTAATAACCCGCCTGCCACGCATCAGTGCAGCATCTCTCTTCCTCTATCTCCGTCGAGCACCATCGGTCGCCCCCCTCTCCTTCACACGCACACATATTACAGGCAATACATTTCAAATAGATGTATCAGTGAACAAAAAATTCTGAATTCCAGTTTTGTGCACCGCCCTTTCCTATCTAATCTCAGAACTGCAGAACAAAATCCTTTTTCTCGGTGCAATATTGTCAGTCAGGAGAGCTTCCACACCAATCTTTCTGTTGGATTACGAATGAATGTTTCCTGTGGCTTCCACATTGTAAGCTCATCACCAATTCCTGGCTCTGTCCATGGTCCATGAGAAAAGCTGAGGGAAGCACTGGTAGGATTAAGGCACTAAAACACACACACAGGGATATATAATAGTTTGTGTGCGAGTGAGTGAGTATGTGTGTGTGTATATGTATTCATGATTTGAATTTCCTTGACCAAGGATGCTGGAACAGCTGAAGCAGTGTGTTGTTGTTATCGCGCTTTGGTTTTTATGTAGTTTTTGTGATGTGTCGTACTACAAACTGCCTCTTTGAGGATGATAACGTTTTCTTACCTAAAAACTAAAATAAACTAAAACAACCTTCTGTCACTGTAACTCAACATCCTCCCTTCATTTCTCTCAGGGTGATTTAGGAGGAGCACCATAGTCAACCCCAAAACCTCTCATATTCAAAGGTGCAACATGGAGGTCAGGATACATGTCGTATTGTTTGTTTCAGTGACAGCCCCCATTACATGACCCAGGCACAGCATGGGTCTGTGATGTTGCGACCGCAACACTATTTTGGTCCGTTCTCCATGCGGCTTCATACCCCACCAGGAGATTTTCAGAAGTCAGACTCAGATCTGGTCATTTTCCTTGGTTTATGTGCTTCTGCTATGAGTAAGTGGGCTATGTAGTCTGTTTTTACAATCGGAAGTCTGCACGTGGTGTTTTATTTTGAAAATTAACAAGAAACTCTATGACATTTCTATGTCGGACTTCCGGCGAGCACGATTTGCCCTATGCTTCTTGATGTGGCCTCTGTCTGCTTCTAGGATGCTTCTGAAATGCGCCGTGGTGCTTCTGGTGGAATCACGTGCATTGTCTAGAACGGCCACGATCAGCTCCACCAGCCCCAGTGCAGCCAGAATACATTGCAGCCGTGCCCGATGGGATTGAGCTGTTAGTGCTCTCCAGGTGCATGAATTTTTTATTCCAACTGACAATGATCGGTACTGTTCTTTGGCACGACACCTGTGTGGGTGGCCACTAAAGATAGTTTGCAACATTACTTCAACACCAATGAAAAAAAGCTCCTTCTACCAACGTTCATATACTATCATAGCGTGACATCTTCCAGTCAATGTCTCCTACATAGCAACACAGACTCACAAATGTCAGTCAACAACTGTTGGTAAATCAAAATCTGGTCCAAAACTATTGAACTGTACAGTTACATTGTAAACCTAACACTGTTACTAATAAGTAAATTTTTCCAGTAAAATATGAGTTGAGAAAATAATAGTGTACAGGCTAAATTTGCTCACTCCTGAATGTTTGTTTTTGTCTCTTTGAAACTCTGCTCTCCCAGACTGTTTTAGTTCTGCTCCTGTTGGCTCACAAGAGATTGAGTGAGAAAGGTGAGAGGGGTAGAATAATCAATTCCTCCTCCTAGCACATCTCCATCATCTCTGTTATTAATAACTAGATTGATATTAGTGTAGGGGCCTCGGGGAAGACCTGGCCTATCGACCTCAGCAACTGACAGAGCAAGAAGAACAAAGACGGGGGCGAATGAAGAAAGTATAAGGTGGAAAGCGAGGTCAAAACGGAAATTAGGCTTACAGCAAAGACGCAGGAAATCAAGTAAACAAATACTGCTCAAAAAGTGCCTTGTGTTATTAAAACTATAAACCATCTTGGTGATTTGGCCAAATGAAATAATAGAGATGGACAGTAAGAAATAGCTGAGCATGGGGAACAAGAGAGGAAGTGAGAAGTTAAGTAAATAACATGGTCCAGAAGGAGATGGCACTTCGGGGCACATTTGTGCAACTCGTTGAGCATCTGTGGTTGAACATTGGCCATAGCTTTTTTGGTGAGTCTAGCACCTTTGGCACTTGTCAGGACAAGTCAATATAAGTTATATAACTATCAAGGGGCTTTACAATCTGTGCAGAATACGACACCATCTATCCATAGAACCTCAATTAAGGAAGGAAATACTCTCTCAAAAAGCTTTTTCATTTGGGAAAATCATGGAAGAAATCTCAGAAAGAGCAACAGTGGAGGGATCCAATCTTCCAGGACGGTAAGATATGCAATAGATGTACAGAACAGATGTAAAATTACAGTATGGACAATGACAAAATAATGGACAGATTGTGAACATATATAAAGAATATGAATGAGGACATTGAGCAGCGTATAGGACCAGTTTGATTGCCCTTATTTTCCCTCATTGGGTTGTACAAGCCCTTATCAGTAGTTCACAATTTGAAATGTGTTGTTTTGTTTGTCTTTGCTTACTTTTTTGTACTACAGAGTGATGACTATTTATTTGCACAAGCTTAATTGGTAAGCTGAGCACCAGTTGCAGTCTTAGAGGTTTGTTCAAGTGCCTAAAGATTTAACAAATGACATACCACAATGCAAAGTTGGTTGATCAGCAAATGTTTGCGTCAGTTCTTTGAGTTCACCGTGGTGTGATACTGTGCATAGACAAAAGGAAAACAGTGGTAGTACAGCAAGTAAGTGAAAAGTTTTTGCCAGCATGTGATTGAAAGGCCAGAGAGTGCAGAAGCAGCAGCACTCCGTCGTGCAGCAGTCCAGAGTGTCAGTGATCTCTCTGTTGGGGGTAACTGTCAGTCTGACAGCTGGTATAGATCCAATCTATCCCCACTCCGTCTGGCAGCTTTGGTAATTGTTCATATACAACAGGTGCTGCCCAGCTAGCACAAGGTGTGTTTGTGTATTTGTGCTGATGGTCAGGGCCTTTGCTTGCTTGTGCAGAACACATGGAGGGCCAGCAGGGGTGGCTGGCCTCTGGCTTCAACTGGTGCCAGGTATTGGAAATCACCTGCTGCTTTGTGCACAGGTTGCAAGAAAGTGCTAATACACATACACACAGATACACACTTACAAATTCACACAAGGGTAACAGACTCTGTCCAAAGAGAGGTGGTGCATTCAGAGAGTAAAATCTGATTTTATAAAACATCGGGGACATGATCTGAGGCTGAGTTGCAGCTCCTTTGTACAAAGTTTTAAGTCCATTTTTAAGTCTAAGTCCACCTCCTTTGTGAAGCTAAAGATTTATTAAGAGAGCTCATGCAAATATCAGTATGGCATACTGCAACAATCTTTCTTTAGTTTCTTTAAGTCTGTGTGCACCCAGGCTCTGTTGCTGTGTTTATTTATCCACTGCAGCTACTGTAAAATAGAAAGAAGAATATACAAGAATTCATCACCAGTAGCCAGAGATGGAGTGAGTGTCTTTAAATACAAAAAACTGCTTTACAGTCTCTGGATATTCACATGACCTTGCTAGAGTGTAATAACAAAATAACAAGAACGTCCTTAAAAATAACAAAGTGAAAGATCAAAATACAACTTTCACAGTTTTCCTAAATGATCTTATAAGGTTGGATGAGTAGCTAGGTCACAAAACAGAATACAGTTTTGCAGTCAAGGTGTATTTTTGTTTTTACAAACCTGTGCAGCATTATGAATACTGCAAAAAGAAAAATAAGACTTGCAAAAATACCAACAAAAACCCACCTTTAATCAATAGAAATGTTTCATACAAATACTGGTCCATGCTTCAAATTCTGCATTGTTACACCATGACCCATCATAGAAAAAACAGAATTGGCCTATTGGAGTAATGCTGACAATATGAAATCATGGGGCATGAGATTTTTCTCAACAAACTGGCTACAAAAATGAGCACTTTGGTTATATTCACTTTTGACTAGAGGGTTTTGTTCTTCTGTTTCTTGCTTGTAAGGTATTACAGTACAGGATGATTTAACATTCATTTAAGCAAAGTAAGACAAGTGACAGCCTGAAAGCAACAAAGCAAGGGCTCCAAGAGAGAGAAAGAGAGTTGACTGTAAGACTGAGTGATAGAAGGGCTGCTGCTCAACATGAGTTTTGTCTCATTTGTAAATATATAAGAGGCTGTCAAAAAAAGAATACCATGTATTAATTGACACAATAAGAGAATATATCAGAAGATATCAGGTTGATCTTGTTGAATAAACTTGTATAATTTTGCTTCAAATTCAGTCAGCCCAGCGGGAGAAAAGTGTTTTGTGGACCCTGCTAATACATTCAGTGTGATTCCAAATAACATTTGTGGGAGGCTTTTCAAGTTTCAAACATCATTAAAAAACGTGGTCAGAGGATGTGTTTAGCATAATCAAATGTGCTTCACTACAACAGAGTGTAGTAGGCATCATAGCAAGGTGGGTAATATCCCCTCATGCTTTCTCTGTGGTACTAGAAGTAATCATTAGGCCATCAAACTGATTTGATGGTAGTGTAGGTAGAGGGAGCCCACAGGGAGAGCTGCGCTTCCAACCAATCCACGCATATGCAGGCAGTGTGACTACTGTTGCATCTTGGATCCAGAGCTTAACTGAAGAAATGTAATGATTTGATGACCTCGTTTTGGTTACAATGAATGTCACGCTGAGTAAATACAAGAGCTTCTCAGGGGGAAAATGGCAAAGAAGGTTTTTCCAAAGATGAGAAAACAAATCCTGCAATACTGCAGTGAAAAACATAAATAAAAAAAGGCTCAGGAAGGTGGTACAATATGTTGCAACTTTGTAATACAAGTTGACACAATCTTAAGACTCATCGAAGTGTACAAGAAAACTTGTTGGCACAGTCAGACGCAGGGATATTGCAGGACAGATGCAATGAAGAGTGGGAAGGGAAGGCTTAAAGCTCTTCATATAGTAGAGTTGATGGAGTCAGAAAAAAAAAATCTGTTGAGGATAGGAAAGAAGGGCACGAAAAAAAAGGAGAAAAAAGATCAGCAGGTAGAGAAACAGCAGGATGTGCCAAGTTTGTCTCAGGCGAAGCAGGGTCAGTGCACGACCTGAGAAAGTGGGGAGAAGAAGAAACATGGCTGGAAAAAGTCGTGAAAGAATAAAGCGAAGCCAAATTATATTAATTATACCTGCAGCCTATGATGTGCTATGATACTCCCTGTATTCTGACAGTGGGTCAGAGGGGCACTTGTGATGTCTGGGGAGCTGGGCAGAGAGATTCAGTAGTGAATGCACATGTCCAGCTGCGGCAGCCATATGGTTTAAATTTCTTATCCAAGTAACATTGCAATTAATCTTATTTAAACAAAAACTAATCTAACCCTCAAACTTGCATTATAAAAGTTGAATAAAGTGGTTTGAATTCAGTAAAACTTCACTGGACAGCTCTGCCAACTGAATCAACTTCAAGGCCACAGAGGGAGGCCAGAGAACAACTGATGATGCTGAAAACTGGTGAACGTAATTGTGCCAGGTTCAGATATGTGCAACTCTGGTATTTATCCAGATGGGGGAAGTGACATAAAGCCTTGCAGCGACACTATACACCAGCCAATGCACTCAAAAGAACAGATGTCAGACCGTTGACCTGCGTACAAATGCCTTTTCCTCTGTAGATCAGTACTCTGAGTCCAAATCATTTGGGAATTTGCCACATGTGAGTTCTTTAAATGGTCTCCAAAAATATACATGAACACACATCAGTCATTGATTGAAGTAACCTCCACAGTAAGTTGATGTCAGTTTCTTTATAAAAACGCTGTCATTTACATTTATTTGAGACATACCAGGTCGGTTTATGGCTGTTGTTAATGTTACAGTTTTCATATAAGCTTCAAAAGTATTTTAGAGGCTGAATATTCTATGTGAACTCCAGGTAGGATGGGCAGAGGACAGACAGAGGTAGATTTGGGGAAAAAGCTGGTAATCCGGCAGGAAATAGTGAGCACCACCTTAAAGCCAGCCTTGTTGTTGTTGTTGTCAGAGGTGCAGCAGACCGTATATTTTCTGAAGCTCACAGTACCATGAAAGGACACAGTAGACAAGCTATATAAAAAAGGAAATTCTTAGCGAGACTGAGTCTGCAGTAAAACTGAAGCAGTAGGGTATGAAGGCTACAGTGTTGGGTAGTGAGACTGGATTGTTGCAAAGTCATCTCCACTAGCAGATAAAGCAGTGATGGAAGCTAATGAGATGATGTGATAAAAAAAACTGACCATCTTTGTGTAAAAGCATCTAGCTATAAGATATATACACGAGGTAGGGAATGTTTGCAAATATATTAGTTGCATGCTAATTACTGTGTGTTGTCCTGATGTCCTCTCACCACCCATTTTTTAAGTTCAGTTTATCCACAGGGAGGATTATTCAGCCAGTGAAAATAGTTTTATAAAGTGTTCTGTGGCTCTGGAGGATCCTTTGAAAGTCACCTCACCTCAGGCTTCTAATTTCTAGCAGGAAGCCTGAGTTAAGAAAGGCACTGCTGAGATGCATTATGGGATATGTGGTTATGGTTGGAGGCTTGGTTTATACCTTCATTTGTCACTAAGTCTGACAAACTTTAGAGAAGTATTGCACTAATAAATCACTGATGTGGTCATTTAATTGTCAGCTGTAAAGTGTGGATGGAACGCACCAGACAAAAGAGCCAATATTGAAGGATTCTGTAAAACCAAGAATTATGTTCAGAGAAAATGGTGTTTTAATGCAAAACCAAGCCAACACTGTCACTCACAAACCTTTACTTCCTACTAAATCTGTGTGTGGCAACTACGGTGCCATTAAGAGTAGGGAAAGATTGTGGTTATGACAAAACTATGGTTAAATTACAGGTAAGGTAACTAAAACACTTAGACACTTAGATTGTGGTTACAATCAATTAAATGACAATAAATTGCAGGTTGGTGACAGAACACAGTCATGCAGGAGAATCGTGTTCTCGTCTGATGCGCTACACACACACACACACACACACACACACACACACACCACCATGACTTCCTTCTTGTCTAGCTCACAATATATAGATGACATTACTTACTGGTAGGTTCTGCATTGGCACTGGATGTAAATTGGGAGGTGCAGAATTGTGAATGCCTGGATGGATTGGAAGTGGGGTTGCAAAGGGGTGGAAAATGTTCGATAAATTTCCAGAAATTTATGGGAATTAACTGGAAATTGGGGGTAATTTAGTAATTAGGGGTAAGCTAGCATCATGAAAAGATCGACCTCATAAATGGTCAATGAAATGATGCTAGCTATAGCTCATTTAGCATCTAAATTATCAGCTAGCTGTCTACTGTATACATATTTTTAATGTGTTATTTGGAAGTTAAACATCATACCATACATACATTAATACCATGCATCAAATATATTTACTCCATAATATCATCAAAACTTACTTCACTTTATGTAGTCCACGGGCTCAAATGTGTGGCTTCAATAGTCTTGTGCTCTGGGCTCCAAAGTGTGGTCCAGGGTTGTAGAAATCATCTGTGCATGTACGGGGCGTGGCCTCAATAGGCCTGCAGTAAGCAGTGTGCTATGTGCATGAGATTCATGAATAGCAGATATTCAAGTGTATTTGCATGAAATCTGGATGTTTTAGTCAAGATTATGCTAAAATATATTTTCCCCCCAAATATATTTAAGTTCCCTGTTAAGGGCCAACTTTCATGTGGGGCACAAGGTATGGTTTCATCTTCTGAGTGACCGTCCTGAACACCTATGGGAGATGTTAGAGCAATGTATTAGACAGCGCTCTCTACCACAATCATCAACACATGAAATGAGTCAATAACCTTTCATCTATCCAGCAGAGTTCGGGTGACTTCGAGTGTTGGCGCTGTTCTTGGGGCTCTTGGCGGAACAAGTTTTCCTGTAATTTGTCACCCATCTGTAAATTACTGACAGCTGACGGCTCATAGTTAAGCTTTGTACTTACTGATAGAATTTGGTTTTAAGACTGCTGAGTGGGCTTTTTCAATCAGCAGGGTCAGCCATCCAATTAGCCTGTTGTCGAGACCAGTAGTGACTTCAGAAATTATTGAGTTTTGTGTGAACAAGCTTTAAGTCAAAGTGTAGGGCGGTGTATGTGATTACTGAACAGGGGGCTGTATCTGGGATGCCACAACATATTAACAGAGCCTGCTGTTGATGTCATGGTCATATCTAAATGAAATATTAGTGGGGGAATGTTGCCTACTTGATAAAACCATTGACAAATGCACACTTCCAGCAGGCATTTTTAGATTAGGTGGTAAGTGAATGGTGCCGCTTGCCACATAGACTTGTAGATCTGTATCAACATAGCCCAATGTCTTCCACCATAACCATATTACTCATGATGGTATATCATTCTGAAGTGGCTCCTGCGTATCCTGGTGTACAGGATTGGTACATGATAGTAAAATATAATAAAATGGAAAAAAGATAATGCAGGAATGAAATTCATCATTTCTGACTTATTTTTGCGCTCCTTCTTCTTCTACTTTGTGCTCTTTGAGTCCTTCCCAATCCAAACTGCATATATCATGGCAGTATCCATGACAATAAACATGTACACGCGCCTTACGAGTCCCCTGCAATCACAGCGATAAGAGATAGAGAAGAACAGCATGCCCATAGGCTAGAAGTGCTTCATGTCGGTGAGTGAATTCCAAAGCAAACATATGTGCCCAGTTTCTATGCTCGCACTGCAGAACCGATAGCACAAATCATAACGAACATGTCAAACATATGTCTCCACCCAGGATCACTGTTGCGTTCTGGTCGTGTTCTCCCTAAAGCCCATTACATCCACAAAGACATGTATTACTTCGTTTGAGGAGACACATTATTCATGTGCACAAGATAGCTGTACACAAGTGTGAGAATTGGATTCATGTTAAATGGAACATGAAGAAGAGGCTATGGGGAGAAATGGCACAAGTCCAAACACTGATATTGGATACATATCATTGACTGAGACATGCTATGTTGCATCATGGTAGCACAAAATACACACTGTACGCAGTTACACCTAGAGGACACTTTCCGCCCTGTATAATGTGCTTTTGTCGGCATTAAAGATGCAGAAAACCTGGGGGACACAATAAAAGTCAACCAGAATTTACCAGTCACAGTTATAAGTATTCATTTCCTATGATTTAACATGGCAGATGCACCAAAAAGGAGGAAGATCATTTGTAAGAAATACAGCTATTCTCTGTATGAAACATTTCCCGGCAGAACTTTTTATAATGTATGCCCATGAATAAAACATTACAACTATTGCAACTTTCCTCTTAAGGCTCGTTCACCTACGCTGATGAATCAGTCAGATTTTAAATACTCTCGGACTATGAGCGTTTAGATAGCCAGCAGAATAACAGCTACGCTCTACTCTACTGCAGAGTCTGACATTTTATTAAAGCTTCAATGTCTGTCGCATTATCCATCCATGCAGGTTGATTTACAATGTGCTTTGTGATATATGTTTCACTACAAGGCATGATTAAACTTTTTCTCCCCAAAGCCCCAGAGAAGCTTTAAATCTGCTGCAATCAATATTTCTGTATTAACAAAAGGTGAAATAATGGGAAAGGTGTCGCTCATAGTGATAAATTCACAGATAATTATCACCAAACTCTGCAGTTCTCCACAGCTCAGTAGCTTTTTAGCATTGTAATGTCTTTTAGCTATTGTCCTGGTTTTGTGTGTCACCAGCCTCGTCCTCTGAGAAACCCACTGTATGCTGCAAAATGGCAGACAAAGTTAGCAGCTAGCTAGTGGGCATGGTGGAGCATATACCCTCTTAAGTGCCAGATGAGGATGAGCCAAGCGTGCCATCTCCATGACTGTGAAGGGAAGCCAACAAAGAAGTGCCAAAAGCTGCAGTTCATCAAACGGCCACTTGAGGCTGGCTACAAAAAGGGTCAATCTCCATAAGCCCCCATAAAAAAAAACTGTCCAACTTCACAGGAGAAATAAACATGTTTAGAGCCTGGTGCAAAAAACAGATCTTCAGAAACCTCCGGGTATAGTACATTTATGTTTTATACTCTCTATGGAATGAACCAGAGCTAAAAGATTACATTATTTAAGGTGCTAGAAACCAAATGAATGCTAATGTCTGCAGGATGTGTAAATAAGTATCTGTATGTTAGCTGCATCACCTGAAAAGGAGATGTCAAAATCAGAAATCTTGGGCGGGCAGCCCAGCAGCAAGGCAGACGAATGGGACCGCACTGAAGACAGGGCATGAGTTTTAACGAGCTTAAAGCTAATTTTGATCTTAATGATATGTGTTTTCTGCAGTATCTACAGCTGAGATCTATACTGCGGAAACTCGTACGCCCCTTGAAAGGGGATGTAGGAAATATAGGCACAGTATCCAAACTTTACAGATTTATATGTCTCTCCTCATCTAATGGCATGGATAAAGCACATACTATTTTCATGTAAACTAAAAATGATTAATTAAAATGTATTAGATATAAGCCTGCACCCTATGCCCAAGAAAAAACACCTAAAATAACATCATCAAAACGGATCGGGAATAGCTCATCAACCATAATGCTTGGTCTCTTTTGTTAACGTGCCAGAGGCACTGCCCTCACCATAGGCATTCAGTTTTGCTGGACTACATGGCTGACTGTCCACTGGTATAAACTTACAGACAGAAAAGTAAATAACAAAAATCTGCCAAGAACATAGATTGTCAGTGTGGGTGTAAAAGAAATAAAGTTTGAGAGCTACAATGTAGTATTTTGCTAGTAATATACCAACTTCACAGTTACAGACTGACATTTTAGAGCAATTGCCGTTTTAGTCTGTTATTTACACACCATTATATTTGTAGTGTAGCATTTAACTCACAATTATGAGCAGAGGAATCCTTCTCTAAGGCAACATGTCGTGCCTTCCTACACATTTCTTGCAAACGCGATGGTTCTTTAAATAGGAGCATCAACGCAGCACGCATACAAACACACTGGTCATCTAACTTTGCCAAACTTCTCTTGACATGCTTTGTTTTTTCTTCCTGTCTCTGTCTGCTTTGCTGTCCTTTAACTATGAGCTTCAGTGGATGGGGGTGGTGCTGGCTCCCTGTTAGTGGGCGAGAGAGAGAGAGAGAGAGAGAGAGAGAGAGCACAGAGAATTGGGACTGATTGCATTTCAAACATTGTGAAATCACAGCTGATGACTGACCAACTCTTGCCCCAGGGAGTCACAGCCGAGGCAGAAAGAAGGATGGGCAAGGTTTAAGAGGCTACTGACGGAGGGGGGAAAAAGTTTGTGCTCCAAATTCTGACGTTTGTCTGACCCTGTTTTGTTTTAATTAGAACTCCTCGAAGTACATTTGTGTTTGTGTTAAAGAAAGAGGGCTGAACATCAAGGAAAGGCAAAGGAGAATGAATTTTGGAAATGTGTACAGCTGTAAATATATATAAGAGCATGTGTGTGCTTTAAAATTAGATCCATCAGCTTCTATGTGTGTGTTAAAAAAAACAAACAAAAAAACAATATGAGTGTTTCCCATCACTTAAATTGGTTGAGACAGATTCAGCCGACACGCATCAAAATATCGAATCTCACCATCAGCGTCCTTCTTTCTCTCGCTCCTATCCTCCTCCTTCATTCACCCCATCCAATGTGCTGTCAGTACACAAGCACAAACTCAATCTGCTTCTAATGATTGCTTTATTGACGAGGCGAGGGTCTATTCACTCACGCAGGCCTGCAACAACTACAAGCCAAATCAGTTGGAGAGAGGGGAGAAAAAACACTGAGAAAGCCAGAGATGGAGAGCCAGTGGTAGCGGATCTGAGCTATATTTACTCTGGACTAAATAATACTCTGGACTAAATAATGGTGAACTTGGCAGAGGTTCAATTTCAAGTACTTCGCAGCCAAAGTACAGAAAAAAAGTCATCCATTTGAATACTGTATACCAAGTGTCTCTCTCTCTCTGATCTACAATGAGCAATCAGCATGATGGGACTCAAGAAAACAAGAAAAAGCAATATGTACAAATTTGTCTTTCCTTTATTTTTAGCCATGCTAGCATCATGGCTCTATAGGCATTGCCAGTCTTTGGTCCAGATCACTTTGGTCCTGACTAAAATATGCCGTGATTTTTCGTACAAACCTTCATGGCTCACATAGGATTAAACCTACTGACTGGTAATCCCACCAGTATCATCAAAATTTTAATTTGTTCAATACTTTGGGGTTATGACCAAACAGCTCACCTCTATTTTTACTAATGTGAGTTTGCTAACAAGCTAAAGATGTGATGGACCTTCCAAAGTGGTCAGAAGAATTGACAATGGTTTGAAAATGGGATGAACAGTGCACATTTTCAGATAGTCTCTCCTGAAAGGAATTGGGTTACAAACTAATAAAAAAAAACATTAATGGTTGTAAAAAAAAAAAAAAAAAAGGTTAAAAAGTGAACTTGAGGGAGAAGTTTAAACCCTGCTCACTCTCTGTCAATCACAGCAAGACGCGAGGGTGAATGTCAGATTGGCGGTTTTGGCAAGTTACCCCTAAAGGTGTGGTGGAGGAGGTTTTTGAAGTTATTCAACCATTCGACAAGCAAAGCAAGTCTTTGTGAGCTAGTGGTTGACCCCGGCTGTATGAAGGGCAGGGGTGGAAATAATAAAATGATACTAGTTGCATGCTTGCATGGGGACATCAGCACATAAAATTGTGCTGCATTTTTGGAAAGTCTCAAACCCTTTTCAAGCATGTAAGGTGGACTATTTGACACATGGGCATACTGCCTATGCATATTGGACTTTTCTGGCCCATCAACCACTTAAAGTGCTTGACAACACTTGTCTCATTCACCCATTCACACACACATTCTTGCAGTGATGGCACAGGCTGCCATGCAAGGTGCCAACTGCTCATCAAGAGTAATACTGCGCCTCTATTTCCAAAGCGCTCACGATGACGCTAAGCTCACCCATAGACATACGCACAAACCTCCATGGCGAGTAATTTGGGTTTCTATAACCTGAGCCACAGCCACCACTATAGAGGGCACTTCATCATGTTTTATTTACCATAGAGGGATCCAAGAGGACACAGTGTGTTTTAGCCTGTTGGTGTTTAGCTCAAAGTGCCACCAAACAGGGTTGCTAACATGGCATAAACTCTTCTTCTCATTTCAAGGTAGCTTCATGTTATCTTTGGCACTATATCTGAGACATTTTGGTTTTAACAAAGGTGAACTGTTACACTCGGTGCACTTATTAGAATCACTTTAATCAGAATCACTTCATCTGTCACTTTTTTCCTGTCATTAAAATACATCATAGACCATTTCTTAGACCACACTCAGATATTGAGATGTTTCTCTGCAAGCAGCGTACACTACGTTTTATTTATGACATCTTTATTTTCCTGATGAAATCCCCTGAGATAATTCCTGAGCTTGGACCATTTCTCATGAGAATTTTCTTTTCTTTTTTTTTTTTTTCATATAAACTTTCAGTGTGAGCCTGCAGTGATTATCATATCTAAGAATAATTCTTGACAGCCGGCCTCATCCACCATAACAAGATTAAATCTCCATGAGATGCTGCTTAAATTCAGCTCAAAACAAGTAAAGCTACCATTTCCCACCCACTTGGATTACACTTAAGTATTGTGTCTCCTAACAAGCATTACAGTGTCTTGAAAGATCTACGCACACATCCACGCTGTCAGACAAGTTATTGCTTCTCCTCTTGAGGTGCACTCACTGTTGATATAACATGACAGTGGTGAGGTCTTAAAGAAGTTTGTTATTCCGCACTGTTTTAACCTGCATGATCCATAACTTTTAGGTTTGCTTTGTGTTTTGTGTTGATCACTCCCTTTGCAAATACATTCAAAGCCTTCTGCTAAATATTGCAGTTTAAATCACAAATTGCATTTGTCGAGGACTTTTATTTTGACGCCAGGAGCGTGCTACATAAATATTGCACAACAGCGACTCTACTATAAACATTTATTATTTATTCATGAATGTCTCCTGAAACATGTCTTGAACCTTTTAAGAAAGTGCTGTGAAAATTCATTTCAAAGAAAATGATTCAATCATTCATTTCAAAAGGGACGGGTAATCCCAACACTGAAGTGAAGCTCAGACACACACACACACACACACAAAAACTGATCCTTGTATCAACTGAGAGCTGCAAAGATCAGACAGAAGCACATGCTCGGCCTCCAAGATGAAAACAGTAGGGAGGAAATAAAACCTATTTTTACTTATCACTTCTGTGTATCTGTGAGATAAACGAGCAGCACTTGACTTTTCTGTGGAGAGAAACGCCTGGCTCCTCGTGTCATACAGACGACTTTGTGAGTTAATGAAACACGTTGGAGAAGTTCTTTATTAACATCCGTTTGTTGCGGCTGGGGGACAATCTGCAATGCAGTGAATTAAAAACACATTTTTGTTGTTTTGTACTGCGAGTGAAGTGATAAAGGTCAACATGCAGATAAAATCTCTAAAATTACTTTGTCAAGAATCAAGAGCTGTAATTGTTGCTGTAGATGTTTCCACCAATCTGTGCCCACATTGTGTATTCACCCTCAGCTTACACATTTGAATAATGACTAAGCATCAGAAAAAAAAAAAAACAGGCTTTGAAATTACTTAGTATCATTTCTCTGCACCATTATCCTGCAGATGCCTCTCTAAAACACATCTCTGTGTCCTCACTGCATCATACAGATGCTGGTAAAAGTCCCTTTCCAACACAAATATGGAGCCAAGACTACAGATTGTCTCTTTACATTTGAGAAAAAGACATCAAAGTGTGTGTGTGTGTGTGTGTGACAGAGAGATAGAGTTAGTGTGTGTGTTTGTGAGCGTACATGTGTCACTGCTGTAGAGCATCACTGAGGCTGGAGAATGAAGTTGCTGACTGGTGCTGGAACAGGCCTTGTAAATCTGCTTTTATTCCCCTCCTCCACCTCCTCTTCCTCTTTGTCTCATTTCAGATGCGCGAGCCATTGCAAGAGAGGATCACTGATTAGGGGTGTGTGTGTGTGTGTGTGTGTGTGTGTGAGTGTGTGTGTATCGATAGGCTGTTTATGTGTGAAAGAGGGAGACCGTAAAAGAGATTGGGAAATAGGTGTGTTTTTGCCTGTGAGGCAACATCTGTGAATATGCGACGTTCAGCTTTAGCAAATAAAGCCTTCATGCACACTGTTGTCTGTGTCTGTGTCTCTGTGTGTCTGTGTGTGTGGGTGTGTGTGTGTGTGTGTGTGTGTGTGTGTGTGTATTTCTGGTGATTTGTAAGAGCAAGAGGATCACAAATTCCTCTCAAAAGCTTTCCTCCCTCTTTTCTTTTTGCGGTCTCATTTTGACGCCGAGTGCCAGCACTGCCAACAGATCCTCTTTGTACTGTAGGTCTTTGTGTAGAAACCCACACCCGGTGTTTGATCATTACACTGCAACTTCAATGCACTGCATGCAACACATTTGTCCAAATTCAATAAATAAGTAAACCCTGTGTTCTTCTGGGGCTTGCGGTGATCACATCAGGATCTGAGAGGAGCTACTGAGACTTTGATGCAAATGAAAAAAAACAACATAAAGTTCTAAAAGTTCCCTCCTTGTTGGAGAGCACTGTGTGTCCAAAATCACCCATACAGTCAGCGTTCAACTCAGCTGAGATCTGTAGACTTGAGCCTGTTATGTAAATCATTTTTATCCTCATCAAACCAGTCAGTGACCCCTCATGCCCTGTACAGAAGGATCTGCATTCATTTATTCTGGTGTTTCTTTTAATTTGTCAAACGTTGGCTCATAGGTTGTCACGGAGACTGTTCCATGTGAGTGACGCAGCAGGTGGCAACAGCATGAAGCACTGTGAGGATAACTCGACCTGAACAACTGACAGGAACTGAGAGTTTTTGACATGCCAGGCTCTGTTCTGTTACATACTGTCTGTTCATATATAAGGTTTAAATATGGACATTAAGATGAAAAAATCTAGAGATATTTGTATGTAAATTTTCACCTGAGAAAATAACACAGAGTCATTATGTTGTTCTCTGTATTAACTGTTGCGTGACTCGATGTATGATGTTTGATGTGGATGTAATGAATGCCAAGAAAAAGTAAAAGGAGAAAGAAAATCCCAGAACGCCTGTCTCCAGAGTAGACGATCTGCTGTGAGTTTGATGCAGTGGTGGAAGAGCTGAGATCCTTTACTAAAGTAGCAAAACCACAGAGTAGACATGCTCTGTTAGAAGTACAAGTCCTGCATTCAAAATTTTATTGAAGTAAAAGTACAGAAGTATTGGCATCAAAATAAAATTAAAGAACTAAGTATTTGTAATTCAGAATGGTGCATGGCCCCAAATGCACATTAGTATTCGATTATAATTATCCTTACATTCACATGTAAGAATTACTTTAATGTTACAACTTTAAGGTGGGGTCATTCATACTAGAGACAGTTTAATAAGTCTCAGGTCCCAAGTTGCCAAAAACACGATGTGAAAGAGAAACAAACAAAGCGGTTCGGAGTAATTCAGTGAATTACTGAAAGTAACTTCCCAAAGGAATTAACAGGAATTTATGGGAATTAACAGGAATTTATGGGAATAAAGTGGTAATTTACAAAATTGAAAGTTGACATAATCATGACTAAAACAACCAGATTTCATGGCAGTACACTTATAGAATATTTGCTATTCCTCATCACATGCACATAGCACACTGCTTACTGCAAGCCTATTGAGGCCACGCCCCCTACATGCACAGATGATTTCTCCAACCCTGGACCACACTTTGGAGCCCAGAGCACAAGACTATTGAAGCCACACATTTGAGCCCGTGGACTACACAAAGTGAAGAAAGTTTTGATGATATTATGGGGTAAATATATTTGATGTATGGTATCAACATTTAACTTGCAAATAGCACATGAAAATGTATTCATACAGTAGATAGCTAGCTGATAAGTTAAATGCTAAATAAACTATAGCTAGCATCGTTTCATTGACCATTTATGAGGCTATCTTATCATGATGCTAACCTACCCCCAATTACTAAATTACCCCAAATTACCAGTTAATTCTCATTAATTCCCATAAATTTCCATAATTCCCATGGAAAGTTTCCAATTTGGACTATTGCCAAAATACCCAAGCTTAACTTCCCATGGAAGGTTTTTGGAAATTTACCAGAAATTTACCAGAAACTTGCCACCCCTTTGCAATCCTAACAATAGGTGGCTTCATGCCGGTAATGAGGCTTAATAATCCACTATCTTTGAGCCATGAGCAACAAAGTGTCTGTATTTGATGTGAGGGAGCACAAACACGACCTGTTTGACGACCTGGGAGAC
This sequence comes from Argyrosomus regius, assembly GCA_946959425.1. Lineage (NCBI taxonomy): Eukaryota > Metazoa > Chordata > Actinopteri > Sciaenidae > Argyrosomus > Argyrosomus regius. The sequence goes on along the minus strand of OX336901.1, from coordinate 13,827,099 downwards.
TCAACAATCAGCTATCCTTCTTCAGTATGACTGACCTTCAAGAAGTAAGAGAATTTGGACATACATGATTTCCATTGGACAGTAAGGGTATAAAAAAATAACTATACTGTCTAATGAAGCAGAGCAAAAAGTACAGTATAGTGGTGTAGAAGTATTGATTAATATTATTAATGCATTAGAACGCAACTATGATGAAACCTAATAAAGGTTCATGCACCATCACAAAGCAGTACACCCAGAGCAGATAAAATGCCTGTCAGTGAATGGGTATAGGGACTATTTGTACATGGTGAGGTCTGTGGGTTATGCAGACAGCACGTTGTTTCAGAAAAGACATATTTCTGTTGAATTTTTTAGATGAAATATTTTTCATGCTGTGGACTCTCACCTCCGTTGTATTGGGTTGGCAGCAAAAATCTCAAAAGACAGATATCTCAAAACTAAAACTGAAGCAATCAGCAGTTTCAGGACCTCAATTATAACTCTTCCAGCATTCCTATAAATACCCTCCTAACCTTCACGTCCTCTTTCGTTCACGTATTCTGCGCCAGAATAGAAACCAAGCCAATTCCATTTTGTTGTCCCCAACGGACGAAAAATTATTTGGATGGAATCAGGATGATTACTTTGAAAGTTTTCATCAACCCACATCAGCAGACTCAGCAAACAGAAGCCTGAAACTCCACCACTTCTGTGCCTGAGACACCACTCACTGAAATCCAGCTGTCGTTGCTCCCCATGCAGATACTCTCCATATTGAGCACTGACAATATGTAAATCCTGCCCTTATGCTCCTGATTGTAGACTCCCAGAAGCACCCTCAACTCTTACATCTCAACTCTCACAAGCTGTGAAGAGTTTCTGCCACATGACTTCTAAATCATGGACCACTGGTCCAAGTGCATCACCGCTCCATTCATTCAGATCTCAAACATCTCAGAATTTCTCAATCTTGTCTAAAGTAGCTGGAGGCTTTTGGGGTCCGTTGTGTCCAGGTGCTGCAGGGCATTCTCCACTGAAACTTCCCCACAATGCAACAGTGCTTGAAGAAGTACAAGAATCCAATCTTCATTCACCATGTTTCCGAACTGTCAATAAATCATTTAAATGTATCTGTCGATGGTGTGGTCTTTGCTGGTGAAATAATACTGATGACTATCCTGATAGATTTGTTCTCATCTGACTTCAGTCTGGTGCCTTCCTCTCACGCCCTTGACATGTTGACTTGGCTCGTGTGTTGGATTGTTATTCACTCAGACTCAAGCGTCAAACATGAGATTTATATTTGTTGCCTGTTTGTCTGGTTTTATTCAGTATTTATAGGCGGCTGATGAAGATTTGGTGAAGATTTATCAACGTGCCTTTTGTCACTATGCTCTTCTCACATCAAGACAAAGTCGTCAGTCACTTCTGATTTAAGCTCTTGCTCTCTTGTTCAGCGTCATCATTGTTTAAGAGCGTGCTTTATCAATGTAAAGAGGTTTAAACATCTTGTCTGTATACATGGGATGGCTGGTTAACTAATGCTTGGCGAGAGCTACATGACCACTGTTTACGTCTTCATGTTTACTGTTTGACTAGCCTCTTCATCATGATGGATACGCTGATACGGCAGCAGAGTAGACAGTGTGTTTACTGCATTGTCACATTGAATGCATTTTTTTTGTGTGTGTGTGTGAAAAGTCTCAGCTTTTCTGTATTGTGTGTTAAAGGAGGGTAAGGGAGAGAATTTTACATTAAAAACTTGCTTTGGGCTTCAGTTCAGGTTCAGTCTCGGACGAGCTTTGGTGCATGTGAATTGGGGGAGGTTGGCCTAGAGCTGAAATTTCAGGCCTGAGCACGATTCTCATGTGGCTACATGAAGACTAATGAGGTGTCAGAGTGTGTTGGTTGTGTACTGGCTGTTAAAAACTGTGAAAGTAGGGATGTGACATTTGTATTGCATTGTTTGCAGCTGGGTTGACAGATATGAGTATGTACATATATCTACCCACGCTGTATGTTATATGTAGCCTTTACAGTACATAGAGGTATTGTATAAACAATCCCACTCCCTCCTATTTGTTTGATGTAGCTTATCGTATCGGCCTTCCTGCTGCACTGCTGAGAGCCTGACTTTGTTCAGCGGGAATGACAGCATGCATTTATCACAAGTCTCTGCAAATTAGCATGCTAGCACGCACGCAGCAGCTCGCACTTGCTCCTGGGGCACCTGAGTTGTTATTGTGCATTGAGTGAAGGCATTATCACCGCCCTGACTTGGCACTCTGACACAGGTTAGGGCTAATCATCCCCTGCGGGAGAATCAATAGCCAGCACCATTCACTGGAAGGGGGCAGGAGGGAAAGGAGAAAGCAAAGAGAGGACAGGGGGTAAATAGGGTTTAGCATAAGCGGTTGTTAAAGGAACATACCATTGGTTTGAATGTTTAAGCCCATTAATTAAAAATATTCAGCCTATTCAGTAACATTACTGCCATCCATTTTCCAAAACACATTTAGAGACTGACACCTACACTTCCAGACAGCTATCTGTTTGCATTCATTTTCATACAGATAATCAAAGGCATCACAGCATGTCAACAACTTGATGAGTTGTGATGCAGTTATAGAGACGGTTTTAAGAGCTATTTCTTGTTGGTGTATTCAAAGGCAGGTTATTTATCAGCCTTTTTAACATTTTTCTCTATGTGTGAATATTTTTTTGTACCACTTGATTTTTGAGCTTGGTCTACCAGGTACTGCTGTAAGATACAATACTCCAATAAGCCTTTTTTTAACAGAGCACATCTTGACATGTCACAGAAAGAAAGCACAGGTGTAAATAATAACTTTAATGACGGCTGAATTTCATTTATCCGCTTCAGCTACACCTGTGCTTTTCTAACGTCGACTACAAGTCAAAATTGTGCTGCATAAAAGGCAGATTGAAGAAAGTTTTAAAAAAGACACACACTGTGAATACACTGGGATATATGGCTGAATTTTCCTCTGGCATCATTTAACAACAGCCAACTAAGAGCCTTATAAATTCCAATAGTTGGGGGCAAATTTGTCCTGATATTAAAAGAAGAAAGTTATTAGTGATGTTTCACAGTGTTTGCAGATTTAACAAGAAGATGCATCCAAAATGTCAGCCATTACAGATTATGGCGGATGGCAATTCTGCTTGTGAGAATGTTCATTGAGAGGGTTAGGGTCAGGCTTCATTCCCTCAGGGGTATTGTTTTGGCAAACTTTAGTGTGGACATGACATTCTGGTCATTGTGATGAGGGTTACTGTTAAATTATTTATTTTGGTATCTAGTACAACCAGTACACTCAGTTCCGTCTCATGAAACCTGGAGATCCTCTGCCTGCAGGGTTTGGCCAGCTAGAATTTTATGGCTTCATTATCAGCAGCATTTTGAAGCCTATGCCATAAACTGCCGTTCCTTGAATGGCCACTTGAGGCTGGCTACAGAACAAGTCAGTCTCCATAAGCCCTCATGTCCGATTTTTTTAAATTTCCCTGTTAACGACAACTGTACTGAGTCTGAATTTCTGTTTAACTGACCTGTTGAAGTTATATTAAGGCTTAAAGTTATGCATAATTAACAATGTGGTCGGTTTGATTGACAGGTGAGTGCCATTACATGGCTTGTTTGAGCACTCCAGCATCATTCAGCCCGCCTCAGGTCCATTGATGATCCACATTTTTGCCCATTTTAGACTGCCAATATGGCAACGGCCAAAGCCACCACACTCTTGATGAGATTATGATTTGTTTGTGTGTTTATATAATCATTTATTTGGCTCCACCAACACAAATAGTTCCACAACTGGATGCCAAGCAACACATCAACATTTTCCTGAACATTAGCTTGCTAGCTTTGATCTAGAAGTCTACATCTTACCACAGCCCAGTCAACGTGAATATTTTTGACTTACCCACGCTGAAAACATTTTAAAATATGTTGTTTGCTTTATGGTGTTCACCTGGGAGTTTGCACTTAAGTATCCAGGCTTCTTTGCTTCCCTTTGTCATCTAATGAGGATTCATAGATTAGGTCACATGTTATTGTGGGAATATGTTCCTCTTTGCAGTGCCAAATTAGTTACAATTTAAGATAGATAACGACAGTTAACGTAACCTGTTAAGCAGAGTGTGTTGTGATAAAGAGCCATGTATCAGCACTCATGGAACTGCTCTTGTCCAATCAAATTGCTTGGTCGGGAACTAACTGTCATAAAATTGATAATAATTAAACAGTAAAATTAAGTTGAAGAGTACAGATATTTTTATCAATAAGAATACCTGAAATACCTCAAAATATTCAGAGGTTCAAACTTCCTGCAAATACATGCATTATAATTGTTTATAAATTTGATTCAGTGTAGTATTCTAAACCCATTCATATCCAAATAGGCCACAATTAGGCTAATTATGTTTAAAAATGCAAAACAGCTTCTGCTTTGCCAGTAATTTTAACCCTAATTAAATGAAAGCTATAAAGTGACTCATATTGTATCTTTCGGGAAAAGCAATTAAGCAAAGTTTACATTTGTTTTGGGTGTAATTTAGTTTGGCCTGGCCTTTGTTACAGTCATTTTCAAAAAGTCGAATCCTGAACCTGTTTCGATCAAACGTAAACAAACAGAAACAATCAGTACCTCCTCACAAAGAATCAAACGGCATAAATCAAGGACTGAGGCAGAGCCTCTTTATTTTAAAACAAATGAAAGGCAGGCCAAATTTTGCAAAATGATTATCAATGAATCCATGTGTTTTATTTGTCAGTGAATTGTTGGACCAGAAAGAAACCCAGTGGAGTCCCCAAAACAGTCACCCACATACACACATGCCTGAATATTTAAAAACAAGAACGCCAATACACCAACCTCTCTCTCTCTCTCTCTCTCTCTCCATCTAACAGCATTTGGGCAAAGTGCCTGAACCAAAGCAAATTAATTAGGCAAACAAAGTGCATACTGGGAGAAAATTAGACCTCCATTTCTGAGCAGCATTCATCATTTTCGCTTTTGTTTGTCTTTTTTGGGTGATGCTCCGGTGCTTGATGTTGCAGGCAGCACCCGCCACCTCCGGGGAGCAGAATAGTCTGCTGTGTGTTGGGGAATATTTTGTTCCGCATCATCAGTACAGTGTGTTCGTGTAAAGTTGAAAAGAGCCTGTTGAAATGTTAGATATTTCAGGAATAAAATACTCCACATTTCCAAACAGTCCAACTGTTGTTTGGAACTGTCTGAGATGATGATGGGCAAGGGAATGAGAACCATTTAACTTGAACCATTTTGCCATTTAGTACAAATTTCCTTGACAATAGATTTACATAATTTGTCCATCGGAAAGTGCAGAAATGACTGGAGCTGTTATTAAAGCTATTAAGGTTGAGGCAGAGTGACAAAAACAAAAAGAGAGAAAGAAGAAAAAGGACCCATCTTTGAAGTGTGTGTGTGTTCTCTGCACACTGATGAACTGCATCCATTCCCTCCATCCATGTGCAAAACATGCCAGGGTGCTTTGCTTGTCATTGTTGATCATACATGTAAGTGGATAAACCTGTTAAAGGGGCCCTGAAGCAAAGATTTGCTGTATTGACCTCCCATCTACCACCCTGAATGGTGTATGTATCCTGTCGCGCCAAGTTCCCATCAAGTACACTACACGCAGCAAGCCAAGCATGGCAGCTTTTTTATACGCACAGTACTCCTGTGCTGGAAAAATACTACCTGGCCCCCGAGGTTTCTGTGTGTCTGTTACTAAAATAGTACACACACAGGTGCCCTGGGACTTAACGGGCTGCAGGGCAATTTCCTGCTTGGTCCTGTTGCTAATCCAGAGCCTTGGTTAGTGGGCATTCAGGCTGAAGATAGAACAGTGTAAAAAAAAAAAATAGAACAATAATAAAGTGAGAATTTGCTGTTTTCATGTATTTTATATAATCCTTTAGGTGTTTCAGACTATTTGTCAGAGTCATAAATAATTTGAAGATTTCTGTGGAACCCAGAAAGTGTAAAAGGTTTCCATACTAATTAAAATATAATAAATACATTACTTAATAATGATGTTAGTTAAATATTTAAAATAAAAATGTAAAAAGAACTTTTTCCTTTAGGCTCGGATGGTCAAAAAAATAGCAAAAAGCTTTTAAATTTCTTTTCCTACACCGCCAAGCAGTTAATAAAACAAATTAAAACTGCATTTATTTAACTCCAAGTCTTATTTTTAACTCCTTCACTCATATTTTTTGGTTTTGACACATATTTAATCAATCATCTATTCCTCTCACATAACATTTCTGATTTTCCTTTTCATATTTCATCAAACTGTGTAGCTAGCTTAACTAAAAACACTGAGAGCTAAACACAATGAGCAGCAGCCATTTCAGCTAGCGACCTCACCGAAGCTAACCTTTACACCAGCCAGTGCAGTTCATGTTAATCATCCATATAATCAGCAAATATATATTACTGCACTTACAGTAATGTAAGATGTTCATCCAAATCCAACCAATTTGCCAACCTTCTTGCTAGATTTAGTGACTTTTCAGACCATCCTAGTGACTTTATATCTAAAAAGCGACTAGTGACAAATTTAGCAACTTATTTAGAGAAGAAGAAAGAAGAAATATATATCATATTGTAATTCATTCCCATGCATGCTGCACAGTTCTTCTGCCAACAGTGCTGGGGTCTCTCCTTCTCCTTTTGCTCATTGGCAGCGGTAGGTGTGGAGTGTGGGGCAGAGACGCTTCTCTCTCACTCTTTATCTCTGGATTAGGATGTTCTAAAATATGTAAATAGTTTGTTTGATCTACTCCCTTTGTAGATTAATTTTATATTTTTACTTCAAATTCAAAATGTCCCTGCAGCAAGTTTGTGATTACTTGGCTAAAGATTTCTCTATCTACCTTTTATATGGTTTAAAGGGATCTCTCCCTCACTGCAACTGACAACCATGAATGTTCATCATCAATATGCAAATTAGTGTATGATGTCATCTGGTGACTTTTAGCAACTTTTGGAGCGAGTGCTAGCTACTTTAATTGGAAAAGAGTTGGTGACACTGTCTGGATCATTCTGGCCCACTTTAGACTGCTTAGCTTAGCTTAGCATAAAGACTGTACAACAGTACCAATATTAATGCAATATTATGTAGATTAGGGATTTTTTGCAATTTGACACCCACTATTATCAGAGTGCAATTTACTTTTACACCACTGTTGTTAATAAGGCCAGTTGTACACTTGTATTTGTTATGATTACATGACTTCAAAAACTAGCAAGTCAAGAACTTGAGACAGAGACAAATCAGACCAATGCAACAACACAAGACAAAGCAGCTTTTTCATTAACAGTAAAAAGCCCAGCTCGGCTTCTGTTTTGCAGTGTCTTCAAATGCAAAAAGGGTGTTTATTTTGTCACCATTATTAGGAGTCAGGACTAGTATCTACGGGCACCTTTTCACCTTTTTAACTACATGACAATGACAAGTACGATTACTAGGTCTACTCATCCAAGACCCAACCCTAACTTGGTAAAATCTCTCATCCAAGATCGGTTTGAGGGGAAACTACAGGCAAAAGAGCTGGGACCACAGGTTGCGGTCATGTTAATGCTGTATTTTGCTTCCCATGCTTGCTTTTTAAAACAATGGGGACAGATTCAGCATGGTTACAGTTATGAAAGTAATGGATATGAATCACCTGTTTAAGAAAGTAAGGAAACTTGAGAATAACAGTTCAAACAAGGATAATTCTGTCAAGCTAGCTAAGAGCTAGTGAACGTTGCTATGCAGCAGGATGGCGGCGACAGGATTGCGGTGAGCAATCACAATGAGGAGGTGGATAAAAGACAGTACAAAATGAGCTGCTTGGACTCCATGCTGTCAGCGCTCAAGGATTAGATTCTGGAGGAAATAAAGAGTGCTACTTTTATCACCGTTCAAGCAAATGAGACGACTGAAATTTCCACCCACTGCCAGCTGGTCGCTTGCGATATGTGGTTTTCATTGCATTACAATCCAGAACGCAACCGCCGACACATTGCTGCAGCGCATCTGGAGAGGCCAAGACCGGTAAATTAACAGTGAAAACTCCTCATAGCAGCTTTAATGATTAACCAGGTATCAAGCGGACATACTCAAACTTTGACTGGTTTGTTTGCTCATGGTTACTGTGGCATTTTTGTGCATAGTGGACAATTTAAAATAAAATCTCAAATAATTCCATGTGTGAGAGGTCAAAAGAAATTTACAAGATGGGTTTATTATGAGTATTTCCTTCTGTTATCTGGTTATCAGGGACTCCACGGTGTATTTTTGAGTACAATTCAATAGAATTCACTCAAGTGAATTTGAAATTCATTTCTATGCAGGTCATGTTTATATTCAAGGATGCACTGGTCTAACATATTTTCCACGATCCAGTGTTCATAATTTAATATTTTGTGCAGTATTCATATTTGTGGATCTCTACACCTCAGAGCACTTGTCTCCCATGCTTATGTCCATTCAGTGTCTGAATAGCAAGGACTTCCTCACTTTCACACTTCATGTTTACTTACCTTGATCTTGACCTTCCTATTGTAAGGTGAAAACAGTCCAGAGGGGCATCTCAATAATACAAACACTTTCTATTACATGTTTTATATTTTACTGATATTGCTGCTGTGGGTGACCAAAATGTATTTCATGTTTAAATAAAACTGGAATACCTGACTGCAAAGTGTTTTTGATTGGATGTAGTGTAGCCCTACTTAGAAAATTTTCCACCAGCTGCCACTGACAAAAAGACAGTCCCAGATTTACTCTTGTACAGCCACTTCTTGCTTGGTCACTCTCGCCTTTTATTCTTAGCTTCCTCCGTCAATGTCCTCTTAGGTCTTTTAGCCTCTGCAATGTCCACAGAGGCTGCTGAGCCCGGTTACATTGCCCACTTGCCCAGGTCCTGTTCTGCCGCAGCGCTACCTCCACACATCAGCATTCCCCACTGACTCCCCCTTGCCCCGGGCCTGTAAACCTCCTCCTCCCGGAGGTCCAAAGCTCCTTTGCTAGCGGTGTAAACACAAACACTCCCCTGGTGCTTTAAGGCTCCCAGAGAACATGCGTTCCGGGCACAGAGTGCGAATGACACAGGCAAAATTCACTCTATTAAAAGTCCTTGTAGCAAAATGATTTTGTAGCAGTTATTTTAAGGTAAAAAAGTAACAATGTGGCTTTAAGGTTGATCAGCCATGCTGAAATTATGCTTTAAGCCTTAATATAATTTCAACAAGTGAGTTAAAAAAAAATTCAGACTGTCATGATTGTCATGAATGGGAAAATTAGCTATAGAGACCAAAACTGCTTTTTTGTACCAGGCTGTAAACATGTTTATTTCTGCTGTGAAGTTGGACATTTTAACATGGGGGCTTATAGAGATTGACTTGTCCTATAGCCAGCCTCAAGTGGCCGTTTGAGGAACTGCAGTTTCTGGCACTTCCGCATTGGCTTAACAGACATGGAGGTTGAAGCTCCGTCTGAACAGTCTTACCCTGAAACCCACCAGACACGTCTCTGTCACGTCATGGCCGTGACACTGTTTTGGTCCATCCTCCACGCAACAAAACCCACTGGTAGCTTTTCAGAAGCGGAGCGGTTTGCCCGCCAGACTTTGTTTACTTGCTCAGATTTGGTCTTTTCCCTTGGTTTATATACTTGGTTTGGTTTATGTGCTTCTAAATATGTTTCTACATGTGTAAATATGCTACGTAGTTAATTTGTTTCGCTTTTGGCTGTATTTACAACTGGCAGTTTGCACGGATGTTTTGTTTTGAAAATCGACCAGATTCTCAATGGCCTTTCTGTGTCTGGCTTCCGGCCAGCCTGAACTGCTCTGTGCAGATTGACACGGGCTGCTCACGGCGTCCATAAAAAATAGAACAGCCACGTATTCCCCACAGAGCTGAGTGGAGGCCCGCTTCTGGGACACTTGTGAAACGGACCACGGCAAGGGCGATGGGGTTTGAAACATTGACTAAAATGGCCGTGTATAGCTCTGCCGGCCACGGCGCAGATGGAACGTGGCACATCCGTGACCGGTGGAATTTGGGGTTTACACGTGATGGAATATATTCAGACTTTCACCAAATCCACGATGACTCAATACAAACAGGGAAAATGAACAAATATGGTCTTATATCCCACGTTATCAGTGTGTACACTACACACACACACACACGCAGACATTGTCAGTCGGTGGCAGTGGTATGACAGAGCAAACAGCCTCAATGTGACAGCTAATAGAGGGCTGTATTAGAAGGGGCATACTGAGCCATGTAATTACCATGCATAACTCCATACGGCACTCTCTTCAGCAAAATCCCAGTGGGCACTGGTATTTGATTTGTCGCGTATCAGCTCTGTCTCTGTCAGCGTATGTATATGTATATGTGTGTGTGATATCCACAAAATGACAGTTCCTCTTCGTACCCGCTCAGTGAATGATGCTGTTTGCGATTAGCTTTCTCAGCAAGTCATTGACCAACTCAGAACACAAATCAATATATACAACAACAGCAAAGAAGGCAAAAACAAGCTAATCATGGATTAAATGGATTTGACTGCAAGTACCACAATCATGTAAATCAACAGCAGAGAAAATGTGAGGTGAGTAAAATGAACAAATCCTCGTCTTAAATGAAATCCTCATCTTTCCCATTTAACCCCAATGCTTTTTGAGGTAGGTGACAGATTGACACCAGTCTCATGTCTGTTTTTATACACATAACGGTAACACCAGCAGCTACCTTCGTGGCATCACCCCTTCCTTTCTAGTGTGAAGCAATGACAGTATGAAGAACGGACAGAGCCTGAGTGACGCCACCATGCTGGATGTACTGCTTCTTCCGCCTGAACCAGGCTGTAAACATGTTTATTTCCGCTGTGAAGTTGGGCATTTTGATATGGGCGCTTATGGAGGTTGACTCACTTCGGCAGCCTGTCTTAAGCGGCCGCTCGAGGAATTACAATTTTTAGCACCTCGGCCCAGCACCTGAGGTTGCAGCTTGGTGTGAAGGAGAAACTATGGTGGCCACAAAATGTGTGAAAACCACAAAAGGCACTATCTAGAGCAAGTGTTTAGTTTGTCTCTTCTGGGCTACTGTAGTAAAATAGCAGTTCAACATGGGGGACTCCGTGAAAGAGAATCTGTGGAAACTGTAGATACAAAAGGCTCATTCTGAAGGTAACCATAACGACTCTGATTTTCAGGTTGTTTCATTTCTGCCATGAACTGTATTAGAGCCCCCCGAAATCTTACACACTGCACCTTTAACAAACAAGCTACAACATGTAGGGAGCTTTAGAGACACTTGGACAAAGCCAGGCTCTCACTGAAGTATCTGCTAGAAAGTGAATAAGCTTATTTCCCAAAGTGTCTAACTTCACAAGTATGAACTCCTGTTCTGGTTTTCAAAGCAGAAATGCACCGTCACTTTAAAAGTGTCCAAGTTACGTCCCTCCCAAGATGTTTTTTGGGCTTTCAGGCTATCTTCATGATAGAAATGTTGCAGTGGCTAAGCATTTAAGTCAGTACAGTTTCAATAAAACTTTTATGGGAGCCTTTAAACCTTAAATATCAATGAATTGGCTTTCATATTGATTGCATCACATAAATTAGCGTGCATGACTATGGTATATGTGGGCTATATGGAAATATACGATGGAGGAGTGTGTGAATTAAGAGCCTCTCAAGTTTGTCCCATTAAAGTTACAGCACACTTACCAAAATTAAGGACATTAAAACAGATTTCAATCATGGAAATATCCTACGTTATTTGAGATGCTTCAAGTGATTCAGCCTATGGGGAAATTGAGACTCTTTCCCGGTCTTTACCTCGTTGAGCATAATTTTACACAGGACCATTTGGAGAAACATTATCCTTCCTCAGTGAATAACACTTTCTTTGACTCACTAGAGCAGGTCCTCTTCCTCAGACACTAAAATCCAGTTCACAGAAAAATACAGTACAACAAACAGTGTCATGTGAGTTTAAATTATGAAAGACTGATCAGAATCTAATGGGCCCGCGCTGCCATTCAGTATAATGAAAGCGGTATCGGTTGCTAATTTCATATTAAATATAGAACCACCAAACTAATTTAGATAATGATGACTTGGAGAGAACGGCAACAGATTAGTGATGTGCTCAACATAAAGAGACATGATGCGAGATTGCCTGAGGAAAAAAAAAAAAAAAACAGCTTCACTTATCTCACAGTAACACCTTTAAGCTGCTCGAGTGAGGAAACAAACAAAATGTCTGGTGCTCAAGTGACAGTATTGATAAGCATGCCTAAACTCACCTACTCTCTTACAGAAAATCAGGACAGACTGTTAAAGCCTGCAATATTAAGCACGGTGATACCGCCTTAACTTTAGGGAGTTTGTGTGCGAGGCGGTGTTCGCAGGACTTCTGGCGTATCATCTGTCTTCATTTGATTATCCAGACAGCCAGAGAGACGCTTGTATTGTCGGGACATGAAGGACTGACGCTTGCAGACTTTCAGGCAGTGCAGCAGGAGGATGTGCCATTCACTGAAGTAATGCTGGGCCATATCAAAGCTGAAACATCAGGAAGCTAATGCAATCCAAGTAACAAGCGGCCTTTGATGCCATATTTGATGGCAAGCAGATGTTCTGCAGATGATATAGACTTTGTGTGTACAGTACTCGTGCATGCGCCTCTGTGTGTGTGTGTCTACAATTTTGTACTAAAAGCCTAAAACTTCCTTTCTTCAGTCTTTGTCTACAGGTGTAAGTGCTGCAGTGGGGCAGGATTGGGAAGTCAGAAATGTAAGATCAAAAGGTAAAGAAAAGAGGGACAGAAGATGAAAGAGGGCAATAAGACTGGCTACAGTTGAGTGGGTTTTTAGCATTGCTTTCTGACACTGCAGGGAAGCATTATCAACTTTTGGCTTCAGTGACCCTCACCCAGTAGCAGAGCAGTGACGGCAACGATCAGACATTTTGGTGAACGGCATCAAGAGTTCTGCTTTGTGCACTATCACAAAGCATGTTCACCCCCCTGGCAAACACGTTAATGTCTGAGTGTGATTACACATTTGATTAAACTGCAACTCTGTCAAATTTCAGGATAAATATGCAGGGCTGATTATCATCAACCTTTTATCTTTCCAAAATGGGTTGCCTTTAGGGTCCAAGTTGAGATTGTTATAGCTGTACAAATTGCCTGAATTAAGGAAAACCTGTCAATGCCTGAATGTTGGACAAGGTGGGAGATGCAAAATGGTTTTGTAAGGATTTCATTATGTTGGCATTATTCATCACTCTCTCAAATGTATCCTTGCTCAAAGTCATTTTTGCCTAATTCCCTGTTATGCAGTACTGAGAGTGCTTTACTTTATTACAATTGGGACAATCAGGAGGCCTGGCAAGTGAGGCAGTTTGGGCACAAAAAAATACCTTTCTAAAGGCTGATTAAATCATTAAATGAAGAACTGATTAAACTGTCAGTACTGTGGTGAAACAGGGAGCATGGAAAAGAGGGAGCTGAATGCCAAAATCCATTTATTTACCCAGAGGCTCATTAATTCTATTTCCCCCTTCTATATGCACCAACAACCCAGCTAAACAGTGGCATAAAAGGTGGCAAGATAAAACAAGTATAGAGGGTAAATATAAGAAATTAAAGGAGCAGAGAGGATAATGGTAATATTATGATCAAGTTATAAGTATAATAAGTACTTTGTTTGGTGCACAAATACTAATAATTAGATAATTGTTTTGCCAGATATGAGCAGTTTTTTTTTCAATGTTTTTGTTCAAACCTGTGTTTTTGATCTATAAATTCAGTTGCCACTTAGACATTTCTTTCATACGGTATCTACGTAGTGGTACGGTGACTAGCATGTAATAGCTTACCAACTATCAGGTGGCAGCATGATCTTACAGACTTGGATGAAGGTGCCAAAGCTCAGCATTGCTGGGCTTTTTAAATGCAGCAATACCAACGGTGTACAATGAAAAGACCAGAACACAAAACATCTCATCATAACACGCTATGTGGAAGGCGGAACATGGTGTATGAACATGGGAGACATCTGTTTGTGAGGGTCATAACTATCATTTTCCAATCCCCAATACAATTCTTAACATTGGAATTCAATCACTGAGTGCGACAACCCGTGTTGGAACACACAATGTATTGCACTCAAGCCTGTATAGGAGATAACAGCGGTAGATCACAAAAGGTATCTCACCTGTCTAAGTGTTTACAGTGTGTTACACATGCTCAGTGTTCACACCATCCACTGTGATGGGATTACATCTACTGTTCCTAAAAATCAAGAACATCGAGTATGCACGGTTACAACTGTACAGGCTGATAAGGACGTGCAGCTGTTTGGGTATCTGCCAAATGGTATTTGTTGTAAAATTGATATCCAGCTAATATGGGATCATTAATTACTCAAAAGAAGTACTACAAAAAGTGGCTTCATTAAAAAGAAATCAGAACCATTAATGGAATATTTTCCAATGGAAAAGGACCTCACAGGCTATTAATGAGCCATGTTTTACTCATGCTTTTAGCTCACAATATTTGTAAGTGTCCAATAATACCCTCTGCTTTTAAAACAAGACTTTTTATCAGCTCAGTCACATGCAGGTCCAAGCTTAAAGCCGCTGATAACTAAGTCTTACGAGCATTACCGGCATGTTTCTGTTGTAGCATTTGCACGCTGTGTCAAACAACGTCCACATATTTTGTCAGCATATTTACTGCCCTCTCTGCAGTGCTCTTTAATAATGATGCAGGAAACCTCTGCCAACAGTAGAAACAAACTAAATGACAAAATGTTTGCCATCGCCTTGAAAAACAAGATTTTTTGAGTGTGTTCTCTGAACTGCCGCCCACGTCGGCAGAACAATATCATTTGTCAGTGTCTCAAAACTGTTACATACTGTATGACCATTACAAAATGGTTTATGAGACCCAAAAATGAAGGCAAAGAAAATATCATGGTTTGGATTTGGTTATGTTTATGATCAACAGTAAAACCCATTTCTCTCTCTGTGGAGCAGCTAAATTATGGTTCCTATGGTTACACATACAATACTAATGGCTTTATGAGAGAGTTTCAGCTCAAAAATGGGCAATTTTCCCCCATCCATAAAGAACATATACCTTTTCAGGTGACGTTATTTTATGAAAATCAAAAGTCTGATGCTATAAAGTTTAGGGCTGCTTTGATATGTAGCCCAGAGCTCTTAGATGTTATATGTGGCTTGAGAATGATGTGTCATGGTTAATAAATACTTATATCACAAGAATCCTTTCTGTCCCTGTAAGGCTGAGATCGTATATTGACAGGAGCATTTTCTTCTAGGTCTCCTTGCCTTTCCCCCCCAATAAAAATACAAAGGCAGCTGACTCCCTTAAGTAATAATAATCATAACACAAGACGTTATTGATCTATGCTGGGAAATTCTGTTTTAGCTAAACCCTCGCCACAGGCCATCCTGCAGCCTCCAGTGAAAAAAAAAGTGAAAGAGGAGAAGGAATATCTTATTCTTCTCTTACGAGGCCTTAGATGACACTAAGATGCTCATTCATTTAGAGACGCTTGATAATTCTGAGTGCAGGGGAGTAAGGAAAATTTGGCTCTTTGATTAGCTGTTTGGGTGCTTGTGCGAAGCAAAGTGAGAGTGACATAGATTATTTTCTGCAGCAAATGGAGCACAATTAGGGCATACTGTGAAGTGGCATTATGAGAAATGCAGTATAGAAATGGTGTTTGTTCTCACTGTAATTGCCGGGGTGTTTAATGTGATTGCAGTCATTTACTTTCAGGTTTCATACCAACAGGGTGGCTCTGTGTGTCTGTGCAAATACATAAATTCACATGTGTGTGTTAATGTTTCATTTTGGGACATAATGAAGATGCACTTTAGATTCACTTTAGACTCATAAACTGCTGCAAGGTGAGACTTGTGTGTCGCTTCAGTAAGTTAGACATGTAAACCCATCCCACCTCTCAATTCATTTCACTTTCACGGCGAGAATGGTGCAGAACTCAATAATGACAATATGCAAAAAGCCACAGAATCTAATTTCTACCCTATCCATCTGAATTACAATGCCATCATTATTATTCCAATGTTGGAATTATACTCTCCATCAGCTGAAATAAGCAGTTTCCACCGACGAGCTGACTTTGTCTGTTCACATTGCCCTTGTTGAGACTGTGCGTGTGGCATGTTTATGAGGGGAAACACACAAGCGCGAGTGTTCACACATACACGTGCACTTTCTCACATTAAAAGGTTAATTTGTCAGGCCTGCCGTAATTATACCAAGGTTATCGCCTGTGTCAAAGAGCAACTTCCTCAAAAAGGTGTAATTGCCAAGTGTGCAAAAATGTGATAGATGACACACAGTGAATGCAGAATACACTGAATATGATGGATTTTCCTTTAGGAGTGTCTGAGTGTTTAGATCTCTTTAAATTAAACAGAAGTTGGATACCTCACTCAGATTGTTTCTGTCTTTCTGGCCAGCTGTGCTTAAACAAGGACAGTAACTGCAATTGTCAGCCTGTCCTCGTATCAGATTTGCACGTATACTTACAAAAAGGACTGTTTAATAATTTTACGGACTGTTCTCTTAATAAATGAAACAGCAGGTGGCCTGACATTGCTAATACAGGGACTAGCTCTACGGCAAACCACAATATGTTATAAAATAACTGACAAGGTCAGGCTGGCAGATGGTCCGTTGACTCCGGTGATCTGGGATGAATTTCTGATCAATGTTCTGCTGCGAGTTTCCATTTTCACCAAAGGCTTTTCATCTTGCTCTTATCTTAAAGACAAACTACAAAAAAATCACCTGAAAACCACTTTTTTTGTGGACCTCTAGTGGTTTCATTTGTCACCTTGCTGCAGTGATATAGAAATGTACTTGCTCTTGTCCACAAGGGGTGCGACCACAAGGGCTGTGAAAAGCTTGATTTAAGATTCCTCTTTAATAGAAGAGTTTGTCTTTCTGCCAGCAGTGCCTGAATGAAGTGAGGGGGCATTCAGATTTGGATGACATAATAGGCTAATCAACTTCCTTTCAATCCCAGCTTAGCCTCACAATTTTGTACAACTAAAATATGGTGAAATTGTTTTTTTTTTTTTTTTTTTGTTTTGGTTAAACTATGCTCAAATCACTGTCAGAATTCCAGCGTGAATATGGGAAAATGGGTAATGCTGGCCTTACACCAGACGACTTTTCAAACGATTTCACCGTCACAGATAAATTACCAATCTCTATAAAATCCTGAAAGTTTTGCTTGAGTGCTCTTGCTATCTCGATCATTTGGTGTAAGGTGGTCATAAAACTCAGTCCGAGTTGGTCTTTTTCTTGTCTTGACGTTCCAATAAAATCAACTTGTTTAATATTAACAGAGGATTTTAGTCTCAGCTCAACCAATAGGTGCGCTGTCTATCACCATCAGGAAGCAGGCATGTTTTATACTAAGCTGCCAGTTCCGTGGAGGCACAAGAACGTGAAGTCTTGGTTGTCTTGGACTAAAAGGAGGAGAAACTGGTGGAGTTGTGGAAAGAGTAAGAGTGCCTCTTTCAAGTGTTCTCCCATTTTTACCACGATAGAGTGTTGAAGAAAAAGTGGACTGAAATTGCTGCAGCCCTCAAAATGCACACACAAGGACAGCTGTGACCAAAAGCTGGATTTGTTTCTGCTTCATTGCTCAACAGCTTTTCTTCTTGTAAATTTCCACCAGGTGCAGGATGGGAAATAATCTGAAAATGAATTGGGCTGTAGTCTTGTAAATAGTGACCCTGCAAGATACTCAGTCTTTGCAAAATCATAAATCAAATCACCAGAACTGCCTACTTCCACCTCAAAAACATAGCCCTCCACTCCACCCATCACTCGCCTTCTCCGCAGCAAAAACCCTCATTCTTGCCTTCATCACCTCCAGAAGAGACTATTACGCAACAGCATCCTCTACGGCACACCATCCAAAATCTTAAATAAACTCCAACTCTGCTGCTCGCCTGCTCACCCACAACTGCACCCGTGACCACATGAACCCCGACCTCCAGAGCCTCCATTGGCTTCTGGTCCCACAGCGGATCCAGTTTAAATTCCTCCTCCTCACAGACCTGCTCCATCCTGCAGCCTCTCACCTCTAATGCAAACCTCCTGACTCCACCACAGGAGCACCAAGCACCAGACCTAGGGCAACACAGTCTTCTGCGGAGCTGATCCCTCCCACTGGGACTCTCTCCCCAAACACATCTGTGACTGCACTGACCTACCCACGTACAAGACACTGGCACCTTTTTAAAAGTGCTTTTATAGTTTAACTAATGTCTTATGTGTGTTTAATGTATCTTTCTGATGTTTTGAAGATTTTACCCTATAAGGTGTATTTGGGTATATAAATAAGCTCTTAAATAAAATACATTATTAATATGACTTTTGACACACATAAGAGGGTGTCAGATTTGAGTCTTTTAACAGTATTACAACAGGTGGATCTATGTCAAAATACAGCAGATACAGTAGGTGATGAGACAAATATACCACCAGTGTGGTCCAAGACAAAGCTGACGCACAGAATACCCAAACAACACAGCACATTGTCCTAAAAGGCGAGTTGTTAGACTGCAGACCACAACGACGTCATCATCAGCAGATTAAATGTGCTGCTTAAAAGACCACGAGGCCATAAAACGCGACAAACTCAGCACAGTTTCCAAATAAACACGATAATTAAAAATATATTCAAACTCGCCTCAATCCGAAAAGTTGATACCCAACCTTGAGACAACTCTTTTATCCGACAAATCCATGACACAATTCCCAGGTTTACTAAACTAACTAAAGCTGCTAACGCCCTCCTAGGTGTGCTCACGTGAATGACGTCACGTAACGAGTGACAGACTCCTGATCTGTGGACAGTGACAGCCTCGCGTTGATGGGGATGATGAATGGCGGATCTCCTGCTGATCTCAGATCGTCATTACACTATGTCTTGCTGTTGGATGTTCAGGTGTTGTTGGAACAACGTTCAGTGACCGTAATACCTGGATTAGACGTTACCACTTCATTTCCACAACACCTCAAAGTGGTCACCTTGTTGCAGCCTTATTGTGATATCAAGACTGCAGGAAGTCACTGCACTCTGCCAAGAAATACCAGTTTATAAACCCAGACATTTTTATACTTCTGTATATGTTTTTGTACAGCAGCATTCAGTAAACTAAATGTTATATAGTGAGTTTTAAAGGTGCTGGCAGGTGGATTTTGTTACTCTTGGACAGATCCAGGCTTTTCCCTGTTTCAGCTCTATCTGCTAAACTAATGCCTCATTTACACTGCATGGTACAGCTTGGCTCCACTTGACTCCACTCACTTAGAACTGTTCTTTTTTTTGCTTTTCCATTGGCAAAAGTTGTTGATATTGCCTGGTACTTTTTTTTTGTTATCACCTCAGTTGAGGTTACAAGCTAGCTGAGCTGATGTAAAAGGGAAAGCACAGAGAGAATCGTCACTTAGAGCAACCAGAGCCTTTTATCGTGTGCCGTCTGTGCTCTGATGTAAGATATCCAAAACATTGTTCGGGGGGGAGTTCTCTTCTTTTAAATGATTTTACAAATCATGTTTTTTATGGGAGCTCATGCCTTATTAAGAGGAGCCAAGCTCCCATTGCTTCCCCTGTAGTTTGCCCCCTGATTGTTGAAGATGTTGTCACAGCAATATGACTATGTGTCGCTATGACAATTAGATGAGAATCCTGTTTACACTGAGAGCGGCATATCTGCAGTGGAAAATGAAAAGCACCTGGTACCAAAGTGAGTCGTGTCATGTGTCGTGTCATGTCATGTCGTGTCGTGTCATGCCGAGCTGAACCGAGCCATAAGATGCAGTGGAAATCAGGTCTAAGCCAGCTGCAGGTGGTAAAATATGAGAGTGGTATCAATCTTCTCATCTAACTCTCGACAAAAAAGACAAAGAAGCATATTGCCCAAAATGTCAAACCATTCTTTTAACCTAAGTTGGTTTTGTTGCTTAACCTTGATCCTGTCTTTACCATAATTATAACCATAACCTGCATTGTGTAAATATAATATGGATCACGTGCAAGGTATTGTTAAAGGGTCTTTAGAATATGAGTGGTGTAGCTCTAAGGATGGTGGATGTAAGGATGGTGATGCTCTTTGGTTGGCCAGCCAGTATTTTGATCACTCTCTTGCCTTTCCTCTAGTGCCACTGTCAGGCCAAATAGAAAGCTTACTCCTACATGTATATTGAAAGTTATGTTGTTTCTAAAAGGTTAATGAAGTGAAGCTGATTGTCAGTTTATGTCTATATGCAACTTACAGTTAATACACAACGTGAGTGTCTCATCATGACCTTTCCTCTAGAGCTATCTATCTTAACCCCAGCAAACACAGAAGACTGCCATGCAAGTCTCAAAACACCTTGTTGCCCACCGTAGGTGTATAGGTAATAACATAATCAATTTTGTGGCACCACCATCAGGCCAAATGTTACATTTTTGCCCCTAGTGGTAAGGATTTAAAGATAGAAAATGTGTCTCCATTTTTATCCATACAGCAGTTTTATTGTCTGTTTTATTGTGAAACAAGCATTGCAGTCTCACAGGGCCATAGCTTGGCCATAGACCTTTCATCATGTTTTTTTTTTTTTTTAATCTTTTATTTTCTTATTCTTTGGGTTTTCAAAAATAGTCCCCAAACATTTACTTCTGAAGTAAACTTCAAAACTTTCTCGATCTTTCTTAAAAGAAAATCAGAGGTTTTCTGATTTAAAAAAAATAAATAACAATAACTCTTATATCTAGTCAGCGTTCCACAGAACTAGTGGAACTGCATTTAAGATGGCTGTGCTTTAATTGCTTTCAGAGATGAAAATGTTTGTGCTCGGAGTGAGATATAGTCTAAGTCAAAATTAAAAAGATCAGGCCCATATTCAAATTCAGCTGAGAATTGTATAAAATCATCACTGAGATGGATATAAATATATGTATTATGTGGATCAAAGAGTGTTTTTTAGTCTAAAACACATTTTTTTCACAAACTGAAAGACAAGAAAAAACTTTCACTGACAGTGGTTTGAAGGCTTGAGAGCAGCACATGTTCAGAAACATACTGTGCAGAACATTTTTAGGGGGGGTAGTTCTGGTTTAGAAAACAGTAAAAGCATGTGGCTTTCAAAGTGTTTTTACCTCATAACTGAAAAGCGTAAACAACAAACACTCCCTTGAGTGTGCCCAGATTGTTGAAGTGTACTCAGAACTAAAAACAGAGGGATGAGAGGATGTAAGCGGGGCAGACAGCCTGTACCAATACTGTATATAGCTTAATGCCATATCTGTCATTCATTTGGAGCTTTTATCCAGAGCATCTTGAGTGCATCCATTTATTATGGGTGCTCCCAGTGGGAAATAAAGCTCTAACCCTGCAGTGCTATCAGCACCACACTCTACCTATTACGCCACTGAACACGCTCTCAAAACAACAGGTTGTACTCATTTGAGCAAAAAAAAAAAAAAAAAGTTTGGTGTGAATCATCCTGTGGGTGGGAAAACAGCTGAACTTAACCATTTATTGATCGGAGTAGTTGAACTGCTACACAAACACCCTTTTTAAGGATTACCTCAAGTTCTACAGTCGGGATTTGAAGTCTTACGGGTGCACAGATCAATATTCTTAGGTCAACAATGGGTCAAATGGTGACTTATGTTGTGGAAGGTGTCACTAGTAGGGAGAATTGACACCAACTCTCATCAGCTTTATTTCCAGCAGCAGCAAACAGATGTTTTCAGATATAAAAGCTAACCCACCACCTCAAAATACATAGCAGAAAGTTAGCTGGTGAACATAGTGGCGCGTTTAGCAGCTAAAGAGCCAAATACTTCCCTTGGTAGATGGTGAAGAACTCCAAATGGCTCCTAATGTATGTGGGGATGTAAATAAAATGTCTGTCAAATCAATGCAATGTAATGTAATATAATTCTAGTACTAGATCATCTATTAAATATTTTAAAAAAGACATCAGTTACAGCTTATAAAGTCTTATATAAAGAATGCCTTATTTGAAGGTTGCATGGAAACATTTTAAATAAATGTGAAACAAAAGAAAGTCTTGCTCTACTTGAGGTCTACTTTAAATAATTATATTGAAGACTGATTAGTAAGTATGGCTAGAACACTTTGTTCAGTGGTTGCAGGACAGGACTGATATGATGTTAATAAAATCTCTCTGCATATTGTAATTTCTCCACTGTTAAGCAGGGTGGAGGTGTTGCTGCTCTCTCTCGTTACATAAAAGCCTTCTTGGAAAGGATGTTACAAATAAAGCGAGACATGACCGCATCACCATTTCAATAGAAGTCTCTTTGCAGCATATTACTCCAATCCACAGTCTCAGTACTTATCTGAGACATGGTCCTACTCATCTATAAACATTTACTGGCGTGTGAGGTGTATGGGATTGAAGCTGGATAAAGCCTCAGGTGTGTGTGTGTGTGTCCACGTTTGTGTGTACTCATGCAATATTTATATTTGTATGAGTATGAAAAGCATTAGTAAGAGGTATGTTTTTCTGCCCTATTGCACATAAATGCACACGACTCTTTGCTGTGTAGGTGAATATTGACTGATAGAAAGGAATATTTCACATAAAATATATAAGGGGTTTCTGTTAGATCTTGGCTTCAGCGCTAAATGTTTGATATATTATGGATTCTTACAGAAGACAGTTATCAACGCAGGAAAAGCACATGGAAAATAAAAGTAATGATGGCTGAATTCCATTTAGCTGCTTCAGTTTCATGGTCCATTATTATGTTATGAGGAACTATTTGCTACTGATTTTCACTGATATAAACATACAGTCATCTTGTTACTGCATCAAAAGGTCCACAGTGTTTTTAGCCATGTTAGCAGTATGGCTTTATGGATGTCAGTATGTCAGACTTTGATCTAGCACTGAAATATCTCAAATATTGGGTAAATTGCAGTGGAATTTGCTGTAGAACTTTGTGTCATATAACTCTGATGATCAATTAATTTTCCATCTAGCTCTGTAATCAGGTTGGATTTTCAATTTGTCAAACACTGACCAAATGCCTGCAAAACAAATGACATTCTCATTAGCTTCAGCTGTACTTTATGTGTAATGCAGGCTAACGCATTAAAAAAGGCAATGTTTCGAGGCGGCCGGTGTCGCCAACGGATATCTCGAAAATGGATTACGGATAGACCTCCACTGTAGTCTGATTAGCAACTTAATATGCAAGAATGACACCAAAGACACAATTTTGGCTAATCTCTATAAACAGATAACTGAATGTTAATGCAGATACATCTTTTTAAAAAGGCAAATCATCATCAGATGATAGTCAGTGGTTTCCAAGATTGCATTTTGGTGTGGTCCGCCTCTTTTGCTCTCCACACAGACACTTTATGATCTGTTTACAGACATTAACGTTGTTATTGTGAGCATGTTAGCATGTCGATGTTTGCAGTTAAGTCAAAGCACCGCTGTGCTGAAGTACAGCCTCACAGAGCCACTAAAATGGCTGCAAACTCAGTTGTAGTCTTGTTTCTCCCTAAAAGCAGCATAACTAGCAGAGGCCTTTTCCTATTGCTCTGCTTGCCCTGTCTTTTGCACCATTTAAATCATGTCTTCTCGTCTCCTCTATACTCCTTTCTC
Organism: Argyrosomus regius; assembly: GCA_946959425.1. Classification (NCBI taxonomy): domain Eukaryota; kingdom Metazoa; phylum Chordata; class Actinopteri; family Sciaenidae; genus Argyrosomus; species Argyrosomus regius. Next base: position 13,803,340 of record OX336901.1, on the reverse strand, counting down.
TTCCTGCCACCTCTCCTCTCGCCTCCTCCTCTCTTCTCTCCCATCCCTGTTTTGCAGTCACTCTGTAGCCAGAGGGCACAATCACACAACCAGAAAGCCAGTCAAGAAGCTTATTAAACATGACACTCACTGAGCACACTCAATATAGGCGAAGGACATAGGCTCTGAGGTCTACGTGCCAATTAGAAAAATCTGATCAATCATAGCAGTCAATGTGAACTCTCCCTCAGTCTCTCTCTCTGTGTTTCCCCCCTTTCTGTTGCTTTCTCTCTTTTTCCCTCTCGTCTACTTTGAAAAGACTTCCCAGCTACACGCACCAACACTGCTGTTGCACACAAATCACGCACAGCTTGTTACAAAATAAACAGGGAATAGACAGCTGCCGTCTACACACACACACACACACGCACACACACCACACTCCAGCGAGCTATTCATCACAATTTAGCCACAGCATTAGACATTGAGGGACAATAACGCCCTCTCTAGAATACCATCCAAAACACAAACAGCTACACACTTCTCCTCCCTTGACACTCATTTTCCCCACCATTTGTCAACACACTCTCTCACACTTTCTAATTCCCGCTAAGCTGTCTGTCATCCCTCTCTTTTCTCCTTAAAAACTAGGCTACGCCATTCAAGTGTATTTAAAGCGAAAGTCAATGAAACTGAAAAATGCATAAGAACGCTTTTCTATAACTATAATCCATGGGTTATGTGACTAGATTACAAAATGTAGCCTCAATCAGTCGAGGCTTTTAATCTATTTATATATATTTTGTGCTTTTTAACTATTTTTTCAGAAGTTATATGCATTTTTGATAAGTGTTTTTAAAGAAATTATGATCAGTCTTATGACCTGGCCTGTAGGCAATTGTATGACTGCAACTTAAGTGTCTTAAATATGTGAGGATAAGTTTAAGTTTTTCTATATCCAGGCCTTGTTAAATGTCAAAAGAGTTTTTATGCAGAGAGTGTTGAAATCAGATCGGATTAGTGTCTGTGTGTGTGTGTGTGTGTGTGCAATACATGAGCACTCAGTTTTCTAATGAGAAATTTCAATGCAACTTAATGTAATACCTTCACATTAATTAAATAAAATATGACCCAAACTTCAACTACGAGTCTAGAGTGACTTGAAATTAGATTTCAGTTTAATGCACAAGTGATTAAAGGCTGCCATTAAAAGTCGGCTTTGATTTCATTTTCTGTTAATATGACCAACTCTGTTATATAAAGTACTGACTAATCTCTTCAAACATATTAAGAAATATGTTTTTTGTACTTTTGAAGCACTAACAGCTACACCTGTTTCACACTGCAAACTCTGTATTCCTGGGTGAGAAGAAGCTCAGTAAACATTCTTTGTATTTATCTGTCATTTTAAGTTCTCCTCATCCCTCTCCAGTACCCTCTCCACCTTCTTTCTCATCAAGCCACTGACACTGAGTGCTACGGGAAAAAGGGACTTCTTAAGGTCTTGTCAAAAGCTTGTTGAGTAGTCGTAATAGACCTGCAAGACTGGTGATGATGAAAAAGAGAGATCTGCTCACAGGATCTAATTTCAGAGCCAGTGACTAGAATGCTGTAGGCCAAAGCTTGTTTGTGTGCATAAAGTATTAAAGTGCACTAGCACCACCTGTAGACATGTTGTGTACATAGCTTTGCAACGTTTTAAAATAATGTGAATAAACATATATGTAGTATAAATATATGTATATGCACAACCTCATACAACTAAACCATATATCAGACTTGATTAACACTTGACACTGACACTTGAAAACGCAAGTTAGTCTTCATCAGCAGATGCAGTGAGATGTGGTTGAAAGCTCATTAAAATCAAGGCAAAAGAAGACAGAAAGTGTAGCTTGCATGAAGTTTATTTTGTCAAAAATATATAATTCATTAGGATAATGATGCATCATAGGTAGAGATTGATTTGTTCTAGAAAGTCACAAAAATGTTATATCCACTAACAGGATATAATAATCCTGTCAGTGTAATCTTCAATAAAGTACAACTTTGATATTTCAGTTGTGATTCTCACTTCCATCCAGCAGATGGTGCCACAACTAAGCGCAAAACGTCTGAAAATATTAAATTGGCTGCAGTTCACACCCATCTGTAATCATGACTAACTAATGTTTAACTGATTATTGTTTTGTTGATAAAAAGGATTTTGCTTCACTTTCCCTATGGCACACACTGGGTGTGTGTGTGTGTGTGGGTATGCAAGGATGTCAAGCGCTCACATTTTTAACAAGCATACATTCACACACACTTATGATAGGGGTGCAGAAATGCAAAGCCCTGACACATTTGAGGGTAATTAAGTGTCAAAATATTTAGGTAACTGAACAAGCTCCCCTACAAGTTGTGCACATGAATGTTATTTACGCATTATCATCTGTTTTTAACTGTTTTGACCATGTTACAAATGAGAGAACCCATAATCCTGTAAGCTGTGACCTCGGTGTTGAATACTGGCTTTACAAATGAAAAAAAAAACAACCAACATAATAAGAGACACATGAAAAACACAAATAATTTATTTGTCCAGATATGAAACAGATAGAAACTACGACATGCTGGGACAGAAAACAACTAAAGCCAGATCTCCAACTTCTTCCATGTTAGTGTCCATATAGGGCAGAAAAAGACTGTTGACTGTTTTTCCACAGACCACAGTAAATATCAAGTTCAGCCTAAGGTGTTGTGGGAAACGTAGTTAGTGCAAAACACTGGTAGGTCATCTTGAAGTCTCTTCTCCACAGTGACAGACGTGTAGCACATACATCCAGCAGCCCCAAACCTGGTAAGTAAAGGAGAATATAATGAGACACTATGGAGAGTGTAAGCATAACGTGGGTACAATTACTGATATAATAGACCTTTGTACAGGTGTTTCCAATTATACTAATTAAGGCTCAGTTCCATTTATTGCAGCAGAGACTTTCCAGTGATCATCATCATTGATAACACCTGTGTTGTTTACACTAATATTGCATGTCAAAATGGCTGCTGTTAAAAGGTCCATGTGTTGTGAAGACATGTCAAACTGTTCACGCCTTCATGACTCAGAGAACAGGTAGGAAATAAGTTGTCTTACATAACTAGGCCTACGTACGTAACAGTTAGCTCGGGTGAAGGTAAATTCAGGACAGGTGAGGACAATATCTAACATTTCCACAACCAATTTAAAAGCAGACTAGTCAAGTAATCACAGGCCTGACTTACACCTATCGCCTCCACGTTCCCATTCAAGCCAAATCCAGCTTCTTCTGAGTCTCTGACAGTTTCTCTTGCAGCCGTTTCTTCCTCCAGTCCAGAAACTTTCTCCTCATCCTGTTCGCCTGCCAGCCCGCCAAGAAACCGGCAGCGAAAGAAACCACGACCGCAACTTGCAGTGTCCTCTCTGAGACCTCTGCCATGTTCACCTCTGGCTGACAGATGCACACATTTGTGTAAGCCGCATGAAAATTATTGGTACACTCGTACAGGAAGTGAATCGCTCCAACTCTCACGATACCAAAGCGACGGTAATCTCGCGCCTTCCAAAATAAAAGTCCGGAAACACACACGAGTAAAAGTGTTCAGTGTGTAAGATTTAGAGGATTTTATTAACTGAATATGGAATATACTAGTCATACGTATGTTTTCATTAATGTATAATCACCTGAAAATAAGAATTATTCTGTTTTTTGTTACCTTTTTGTTAGAAAGAGCCTTTTATATCTACAGAAGGAGCAGGTCCTTTTCTACGGAGTCTGCCATGTTTCTACAGTAGCCCATAGCGGACAAGCCAAACACAAGCTCCAGATAGGGCCTTTCACCTTTTTCACAAGTTTCATATCCACTTTAGGTTCTCTTGTTTGCTCGGAATGGGTGGGGCTTGAGGTGAGGAGTGTTCACTTGGTTGCAATCTGCATGTTCACTGCTAGATGCCACTAGGTCTTACACACTGGACCTTTGAAGTAAAAAAAAAAACTTACTTTAAAGCAACATATTTGCCACATTTCTTGCAAATCACTGAAATCAATTTATCGGATTGGAAATTGGAAAACAAAATGTAAAAGTTTAATGCAGCCCATAGTTCACTGGGGCTCAAGACAGTCATGAAATACAGAATTCATACATAGACATACATGCTGTACTCACATAAGTCTGTGGCACATTGACTTGAACAAAGTTAAGCAAAACACATAGAACACAAAATATCAAAGTGAGTAACAAATACTGTACAGTCAGTTTCAAACAAAGCATTGTGTTTAACCACTGAAGTTTGTCACATACTGCTTGTGATTGATCATCAATTTTATATGAGAAAAAAGTCAAATTATTAATGCTAAAGACATTTTACTTAATAGTTTGTCTCTTTATACAGTTTAGAGGTGAAATACTGCTTTATTGTCAGGCAAAACAAAACATTTGATGATGCATTTACAATGACTGAACAGGTATTGCATGAGAGGAATGTAAACTGTAAACTGTGGAAGAGTTAGTGATGAAGTGTATGAGGAGAGTGATTAAATTGTTAAGTGCTGTGATTGTAGTGGCATTAATGGTTAAAGTGAGCACCAAGTTTGCTACAAGTTGCTTTTTCTCACACTACATTGCAACCCCAAGTAAAACAAAAGCCTCACAAGGTAGGCTGCAAAGTGGCCTGCTATTCAATATTGTCATTGAAAACCAGTGAATGCACATGATATACAGTTCATGAGAACATGATGAAAAACCCCCAGCGTCTGCCTATGTCTCCTTTCCTTCCTGTCATTATGATCGCAGTGTGATCATATGCAGCTCTGACTGCTGTCACATCTTATCGCTTCTTGTGCTGTGCTGTGGTTTGTGGTAAAAAAAAAATGTTCACGTTGTCAAATCACTTTGTTTCGCAACAACAAAGTTTCTTATGCAGCTTTCACGTTTGAATATTCAGATAAAACCTTTAAAAAATCTCATCCATGGGTCATTATTTCTCCCTTTCATTAAGAATACTCTTAATCTTATTCTTAATTTGGATTTACTCAAGAGTTACTCACACTAGCTACTGGTCAAATAGAATTGAATGCTTCCTGAAGAATTTGAGAGATCAATTATTAGTTACAGTGCGTGTCTAGGAGTGATACCTGGGTCATCATTATCATCAGTTAACAACAAAACTAACTCACAAAACAATAATTTTAAAACTGCAGCAGCATTGAGACGTAACCCAAAGACTTCTTAAAGTTTAAAAGTTAAAGCACCATACAAGTCTGTTAAGCTCCCTGTCTCTGTGGGTCTTCAGAGGTGTTGATAGGCATCCATGATTAAGATCTGCAGAAATGACGTAAGTAAGCTGTGTGCAGACTGCAGACGTTAATGCAGGTCATGTTTGGATATACAGTAGCTGCCATGTGGAGCTAAGCTATTTACAACCTAAAGCCATTCAGATACCCAGCAAAAGATGATGGAAATTAAATAACTGCTTCAGCTGTAAATAGTCTTAATATGTACAAAAATGTGGTGAAGTCGCAGTAAAAGCTGTCAAGTGCGCAATCTGGCTCCAGAGGCGTTCATGAAGTATTGCTGATGGTTGAGAAAGTTTGAGAGAATCTGCAGCGGTACAGTTTTAGTGAAAGGTGATCAGGGGTTTGTCTCCTCTGCAGCAAATCACGACCGATTCTGTTTGAGCCTGTCGATGTGGTAACAGAGTTTAAGCGCAGGTCCAAGCTTCAGTCCCAGATACTTCATCATCATCTCACTTTTCAGCAAGAGCAGAGCGTCTCCGTCTATTTCCTGAAACACATCACAGAACTGCGTGACTAATGGAACCCACAATATGACACATTTTCCACCTGTTTGCATGGTTAAATTTACATATACAATAATATAGCAAAGCTTTAAATTCTGCACCTGTATCGTACTAAACACTGTAACAAATAATAAATTAAAGTTAGTACAAAGAAAAAGTTTCTAAATCTGCTGATGTATATTTATTGACAGGGAACTGGGTGATGGATAAATAAAGCTACAGCTGTCTCATACCAAAAGAGAGACTATGCAAGGGGTTCCAATGCATGCTGAGATATAAAGCTCCGTTCCTATATATCTGGTAATACAATGCCAGTCTGTGGGCTACAATAAAAATATCTTCAAGTGAACTCACATGCTTTCTGAATGCTTCAGCGTGGGGTCCCAGAGCTTGGGGGTCAGCATCTTTGATGAACCAAACAACCTCCTCAACACCCCAGCTGGACGGGTCCTTACCAGCAGGACGCTTGCACTCACCAGTGTCTGGCATTGGACTGTAAGCTAGGTAGCACAGGAGAAACGGGTGGAGTGAAGATGCTCAAATTATTAACATAAATAAAGCATTTTAAAGAATATCCTGATTCACTTTCTTGGGTAGAGTTAGTTGAGAAGATCAGAAGTCTCATGTTTGTTGGTTAAAGATGAAGTTACAGCCAGGGGATAGTTAGCTTAGCTTTGCATAAAGACTGGAAATGGGGAAACATCTGAAGGCAACAAAATGCACCACCCAGCACCTCTAGAACTCACTCATTAACTTAACATATCTTGTTTGTTTAATTTGTACAAAAAGTGTAAAAATAACAATTTGTGGTTTTCCACATTCCGCATTAGCACAGCTCTTCCAAAGATTTCCAGCTAATTTCATAACTGTTACATCTATGTAAGGTCCATTTTATGTTAAAGCAATGTTATTTAATTTTTGACAATATTCTAAGCAGAGAGAGTTCCCTCCTTAACTGTTAAAAAATGCTTTTTTTAGTCAGTGAAGAAGTCAACAGTGCAGTGATTTATGGAGGTTACCAGACTCCGTGTACAAAGGCTCTGTGAAACAGGTGTTTTAAATTAAGCTGGTTGACAGGCTCCAGTTTAAGTTGGACTGCGCTATGGTGGTAATGAGGTGAGGTCACCGATGTCTGTAGACTAATAATGAAGTGTATGTTAGAGTGAGAAAGAGAACGTACATCTGAATTTCAAAAACACACCATTCCTGTTTCCTTCCTGGAAGCTTCCTGGGCTCGATGCTTGTCTGCACAAGCCCACTGGAGCAGAACAACTGCTGCCACGGTAACCATAGGAGTGCTTTGGCTGGTACTGTGATGTCATGACATTGAAGGCAGAGTCGCTGGGATCTACAGCGTAGCGCTTGGAGTCAACCGGTGGGTCACATAAGAAGTCATCAGGCATTGGCGTTTCTGCTGGAGGAGGAACGACAGGAAATGGCATCATTAAAGTTGAGCCCATCTGGAAAATGTTGTCCTTTTCGTGCAGCAACTTTGGTCTGGCAACATGTCAAAGTTTCAACATCTTCTAGATGGATTGGCACAAAAGTTTGTACATGATTCCTAATCAATTTAGCGATTCCCTGACTTGGATTGCTATGAAATTTGGTACACATATACATGTACAACTGAGAATTCATTGAAATAACTTTGGTTATGCCCTGACCTTTCATTTCAATATCTGCAAAAATAATTACATTCCCATCACCCTCAGCTGTACTTTGTCTTTAATGCTAATTAGCAAACATATAGCACACTAAACAAAAGTGATGCACATGATAAACATCGTCTTTTTTAGGATGCTGGCGCTAGTATTTGGCTCAAACCACCGCTGTGGCTGAGTACAGCCTAAAGGAGCTGCTAGCATGGCTGTAGACTTCAAAATAGACAGTATAGTTTTTCCACATTTAACACTAAAATACAAGCTTTTCACACCAGATGTCCATCAAACATTTACACAGTCTAATATCTGTTTAAATATTTTATTTAGCTTCCAGAGCAATATAACATCTGCAGGTGTCTGTACTGTATCAAGCAGCAGATACATCTTTCATGTCTGTTAAATAGCGAGTTAAATAAATACACAGATAAACTGTGTTAAAGCCCCTTCAGCCTTTAACTGTTTGGATATGAAATGGCTGAAAGGGAGTCAGTAATTCCTCTGAATCTGCTCCCTTTGTGCCAACCGTTTTTCAGCTTGTCAATAATGTAGATGCCTGCTGGTTATGCCAGAGTTGGGCAGGTATGGATTTACCAGATGACAGATTTATAAGACAGAAATACCCCACTGAGATGATTCTGAATTACCTCTACTTTGTGCTCACACAAAGGTCAAACGTATTGTATTGTATTCTGAAAAATCAATTATGTGATAAGATCTGCGCATGTGAGTTTGGAGGCTTATATATTGACACACAGTACAGAGCTGCCTTCATTAAATACGGTAAATGCTTAATATTTTATCACTTTTTTGTACATTATGTCCTAACATCTCAAATATTCTTGAATAAACCATGTATATACTATCGATTATGACATTTTTAAAATAAATTCACGTAAAAAATAATGAAATATAAAACATTTATCAGCATTTGAAAGAAAGGGAATGTACACGGCCTAGACGGTGTCCCAAAAGATATCCCTAAAATACAGGGACTGTTTTTGAAATGCTTCTCCATTTCACCAGAGAAATGATTTACATATGTGTTTGGGTGGCACCGCAGGGAGCACACTGGTTTGTAGTGTGTGTGTATATATATATGTGTGTGTGTGTGTGTGCGTGTGTGAGAGAGAGAGAGAGAGAAAGAGAGAGAGAGAGAGAGATTGTGCTTCGCTTCTGTATGTCTACAGTCGGACATCAAACACTCTCATCTCAACATTCTCATGATTTGCAAGAACAAAGAGCAAATCGCTGGTCCTTGACACATGAGATTCCCATTCCCACCTCAAATACACTAAAGACTTTAAATATTTGCCTATTGGGGGCAGGACAGGGAAAAAGGGAGAGAAAAAAAATGAGACATAAAGGATGGCTGTATGAGATGCATTTTCTCTTGTGAATGAATTTTTAAAAAAGCCTGAGTTTCTCCAGAGAAAGCTGAAAAAAAAAAACTGGACGAGAAAATTGAAAGGGACTAAAAACAAGATATGATTTTGTGTACAGCAAACCAACAGAAGCTAGTGCTGCTTTTGATTCAGCATGCAGACATGCACACGAGTGTAATGTTTTTTACATCTAAACGCACGTGTCATCACACTGAACAAGTCTTCTGTGTATTTAGAGAACAAAGAAGAGAGACACCACGCTGACACTCGTAGAGAGAGAAGCCTGTATTTTAGCACTGAATTCAAGTCACAGTCAGAGCAGTGCAGCAAAGGGATGAAAAAGATAAGATACAAAAACAAAAAGGAGGAAGGGAGGGCACATTTCATACCACAAAGTCACACCACCAAGTCAAGCTGTGAGTGTATAATAAGTGTAAAAATATTAGGACCACCTTCCTGCCTTACTGAAAGACTTCAGGTCTCAAGGCTTAAAAAAAATCATTAGACGTTGTAACTTTGTTCCCCAGCATCCCTTCTGTTTGGATTTCACTCTGTACTGACAAGTCAGCATTTATGAGAGAGACGAGACAGAAAACCTTATAATGGTTTAAGATGATACAGGAGTGCTGTGTTACCTGTTAGGACCTGTGGTGTGGCGGAGTGGGGGACAATAGCAGCATCCTGTGGGAGGGAGCCCATCTCAGGTTCTGGTGTGCTGCTGGGAGGAGAGTTAGCTAGTGGGGACATCACCATCCTGGGCTTCAGCTACACACACATGCACACACACAAACACACAAATCAATAGTGTTTCAGGATAAAAATGATTCTCATTAAAGATCAGAACACAAAATTATTAATCTGTACTATTAATCACCAACAGTTGGGCCACATTTGGCCTGTAGTTGGCGCACATTGCGTTGTGTAACCGAATAAAGCTGTGGCTGGGAATTTGGTTATTGGTGATTCGGTCGTTGGCACTATAAAACCAAGTCCATTACTGACAGATCCCTCCATTATCTGTAGCCACTTATCCTCATCAGGATCCCAGCTGACTTTGGTCACCCTAGACAAGTCGCCAGCTTATCGCAAACAACCACTCACACCTTTAGAGTCACGTAATTGACCTATTAATTGCACTCCGTGGGACACGGGTGGAACATGCAAACTGCACACAGAAAGCCGGGGGTTCGAATCAGGAACCTTCTTGCTGTGTGGCGACAGTGCTAACCACTGCACCACCGTGCTGCCAGTTCTTTTTTTACATGGCCCGAAATACAACCACACACAAGGGCACCTCAGCAGTGCCCAGGAAGTGAATTGGCACATCTCCAGTTCCCAAGACAAGTCACTACAGACTGAGCTACTGCCGCCCCACAGTACAGTACAACCAATATAAATATCAACATCAATAATAGCAATGCCATTACAAATAGTGACATTAAAACCAATACCAGTATTTATGCCATTTCTAAGTAATATAGTACTATCAATACTCATCATAATATACAATTACTGCTAACACTGGGAAGTCCAGTAGCCTAATGGCTTGTACTGTTAATTAAAAAACACCAAAATATAATCTAAGTAAATATAGATAATACTACGAATACCAGTGCCAATAACAATACCATCAGGACAAAGGGAATACCAATACTAACGTTTTAACATACCAATAGCATATACCAATAATTAAAGGTACCTAGTTTAGTTTTTGACCACTAGTGGCACTATTGAGCAATGTTTTAATGAGTTCGGTTGGATGTCGAGCTCTACTAGCACACATAATTACGTGCATGCATGTGATAATTAATATTCCTACTGACAGTTTTGACGCTATTCCAATGATCGTCAATTGGTGGCAGTATTGTGCCAACAAACCTAGCAAATTAATTATATTATATTTAATTATCAATTATTGTTACATTATTAATTATTACCCATATCATTATGGGTATAGCTAGCTATGTGAATGTAGATATAAAGAATGCAGGTGGTAATATATTCAAACTGCATTTGCAAATATTTTATGGGTTAAGGAAATGCTTTTAGCACATTTGTTCAGCCACAAGGAGACACAATACATTGGAGTGACGAATCAGAACGTAAACACAACATTTGATGACTGACCGACCTTAAAACCAGGTTTCCTGCCTCTCTTCTTCGGCACCTTGAGAGGCAACATAGGCTCAACGTAGTGACTCTGGAACTCCAGCTTACGGATAGGAGGCCGCCCTCTCTTCCTGCCAGGTACCTTACCCTGGGGCCCCGCCATGAACTGGGGGCCGAGAGCTGGAGTCTGCATCTCTGAGCCGGCAGACAAGGTACTCATCAGACCTAAGAGAGACCGAGAGATTACTAAGTGTAAGTTCAAAGTAACAGGAAGTGGCAGCTTTAAACAGCACGCACCCCTGCCTTAAAACGGCAAAAGCGGAAACTTAGAAGTGCATTTGAGACTGCCCCCTCCACACACAAACACACACACGCACACACACACACACACACACACACACACACACACACACACACACACACACACAGAAACTATAGGAAATAGTAGAAACAAAGCCACATAAAGCTTTGTACTCCACACCCCTCCCCCTCTTCAACTGCAAAGATTGCAATAAATATCATTACTGCACAGAGAGAGACAAAGCCACAGACACACACACACACACACACACACACACACACACACACACACACAGACAGGAAGTGAAAGCACATATACCCACAACACCCACGTAATCAAACAATGAATCAAGTGCACATTCACTTGCACACACATAGACAACAGTGGTTTCAAGTGTTTTGTCTTGGTACCATTCATGCACATGACGTTCACAGTACACCCCTCTCTCCATGGACCTCTCCATCATTTCATTCATGCAACGCAGTCGCTTACCTGACATGGCCTTTGAATCTGACGCTAAGTTGCTCTGTGCTGACTGACTGTGCTTTTACAGAGGCTGATGTTCTGCTAATTAGCTGTCATAAACGTATTATTCGTTTCTTTCATATACAGAACTGGCTAGAGGTCAGCACAGAGAGTTGCTGTAGAGCATAAAATCCTCTTCCTGTGATGACAGTATTTGTCATCTCAGAAAGAGGAAAAACAGGAAGAGAGACAGACAAGAGCATTTGAATATGCATGATGTCTTCAATCCTCTTTCTCTCAGAGCAAATCACAGGAAGGAAAAAATGTACACAAAATTATCATTCTGAGTGTTGCCTACCATCCACACAGCCGTCTGGTAATCACTGTCTGTGTGATGCTTCACTCCAGCAGCAGGTTTCTGAATATTCCCCTGATGGATCTCCAGCAGTCTGCCTCTACTGTTCTCTGCTGCTACACACTGTCAAGACACCGGCAACTCTGCGTGCGTCTCTCTCTCTCTCTCTCTCTCTCTCTCTCTCTCTCTCTCTCTCTCTCTCTCTCTCTTCCTCAATCTCCAACCACCTTCCTCCGAAACAACCCCCTCCTCCCTTTCCCTTCTACCCTAACCCCCATCCTCTGTGTGTCCCCTTTCAGTCGTCATAGCAACACGCCTCTAACATCCCGCGGCAGCCGGCAGACCTGCTGAGCTCAAAACGATCTGTGTGTATGTATGCGTGTGTGTGTTTGCGTGTGTGCCTGTGTGGGACTGTAATGTAATTACAGTTGCCGCAGCTCAGGGTTTTTTCTTTTCTGTCTTCAAAAAAGGCTTAGAGCAGGTGACAAGGGATTCAAGCTGTGCGGTGTTTTGTGCTACAAGCGTTGGGGTTACAAACTGTAATCTGTCCTCAAATTATTTCTGAAGAAATTCAAATGTAAGTCCGCACAGGAGTAGTCCAAAAAAAAACAAATAAACACCAAAATCCTAAAATGTGAAATCTGTTAATCACCTTCAAACGTTTGAACTTTTCTTTGCACGGACCTGCTCTCAGTTAAAGAGATCAATTTTTCTGTAAACATCAAAAGGTTCTAGCAGAAGCCCTTCAGGATTACTCTGCTGCTTTTGTTTGTGATAAAAGATCACATTGCTGTCAAAGCTCACTCTCTTCCTTTTATTTATAGGCTCTCTCTGCCTTTGTGTCAGCTCGTGTACGCTGCTTTTGTTTAATCTATAATAAAAAATCGACACATGGAAGGAAAAAACACCAGCCAAAGGCAATGTTGTGTATGTTTTTACCCGCTGAGGTGTAGGTATTAAAAGAAAAAAGGCAGGCTCCAGAGTGGTTATTTGTTCTTATTGGCTCCAAGTGTGGAGTACAACTCAGGTTTTTCCTCCTCACCACCACATATCGATTAGTTACGCTCAGGTTGCTATGCCGATTCCCGTCCGCGGTCAAAAGAAGCCACACTGGTGGGTTTTAACACTCAATCAAAATCAGGTTAACCTTTCACAGGGAGGATCAAACGCCGGCGTGCCCTCGCTCGCACGCACAGACGCTGCCAGCGTGTAAAGAGATTTGCCAGGAGTCGGCTGTAAAGTGGTCGCTCATGAGCCGTTTTAACGCTCAATGTGACAGGCCAGACAAATTGCAGCATTTCATTACTTGAAGTCTGTACATGATAATAAAAAAGGGACAATAAACAGCAAGGTCAGGACAATAAGGCTGTGATACTGGGTGAACATGTTCACACACTTCATCTGCACTGACCGTGATGGTAGGGGGGCCAACGTGTGTGTGCGTGTGTGTGAAGGAAAGGAACCATAAATCATAAAAGTAATTACACAGTGAGATTAATCCTGATGTCCCTCCTCAATCAGTCCTGTCCCATTACGGCGCATCACATTACAGACAGAGACAGACTGAGAGAGAACAGATAATCATCTTTTACTTAAAAAGAATTGGAGATGGGGAGGAGGGGGGCATTAAAACTGACTGGCAATATGAGACAACACCAGTTTTTGCAGGCGAGGGGGAAAGATTTGCACTACTGCACCGCACCCTAACACAATACATTTGGGACCGCAGCCTAATTTGTTTATGGCTAATTAAGCAATTAAGCGATCAGTGAACCCCTACGCCCAATTTTATTTTCCAACTAAGGGGTATTGTCCCCTTTTGGAAGCCTCACGTTGGAGGAAGGCATCTGAAAGCGGTTGGAGCCCACTGTTATGGCCACAGTAATGCAGAAATGATCAGCAATGATTAGCATAACTTAATCACCAGCTTCAGGGGATGGAGATTTGTATCTGTTTTCACTTATGCAGAGAGGAAACTGCAATGAAGTGAGTTATGCTAATGCCACACTACACCGCACACCTACACACATCTCAGTAAACAAACAACACACACACACCAAAATGCATGCAAAAAAATAATTGCATTTTAACCAGAAACAATATACACTTGCTTGGTTGTAGAAAAGATTGGTGTGTGTGTGTGTGTGTGTGTGTGTGTGTGTGTGTGTGTGTGTGTGTGTGTGTGCGCGCGTGTGTGTGTGTGTCTGTGTGTGTGTGTGTGCGTGTGTGTGTGTGTTGTCTAATCAATGTAACAAACCCCCTGAATTTATTTACAGCTCAGGCAGGGCGTCACCATGGTAACAGACAGTGAAATCGGATCCTGCGCCAGAGTCATGTGATAAGGTAGGAATAAATAAACGCATAAACAACAATGTGTGTATTAAATAAACACGCTCACACACACATATACGCACACACACACACACTGCCCCTCCTTATCTCCACTGAGCCCCTTCATACACACAACACACTCCAGGAAATAGGGAAGGTGAAGAGTGCTGCTCTTTACATCAGTTATGGGTCAGGGGGGGGAAATGGGAAAATTTGATAAATCACATTCAGGAATATTTAAATGGCATGGTCTCACACTGACACACACACGCACACACACCACAAACACACACCACGCACACACAAGTCTAAATAAACTGCACACGTCTGAAATCGACTTGCTTTAGTTGTTTGTATGTCCCACTGATTATTTTAAACAGAGGTGGAAAGTAACTAGGTACATTTACTCAAGTACTGTTCTTATAGACATAGATATTTAGATATTATATATATATATAAATACATATAATAGATGTTACTAGTTACTTCACCAGAGTAGCACTTCATATACAAATATAAGAAGATCTTTAAAGATTGTTTTAAATAAAATGCCCCTTTAATTTAATATATATTGATGCATCAATAATAATGAACCCAATAATATAATTTATACCAATAAAACAGTGACAGAGGCTATCCAGTCACCATAATATAGTATATTATACTAATAATCCTTTCATACCTTCATTTACCTAAGACGCATTCTGAATACAGGGCTTTTGTTTGTAATAGAGTATTTTTTTTACATTGTGGTATTACTATTTTAACCTGAATACTTCTTCCACAACTGATGTTAAACTAAACAGAATAAATCACCTTCAAAATAAAATACTGACAATGACTTTTAAAGATTTAACTGAATTCTCACTTTGTGCGCAGGTGTCAGTGGCCCGGCTCCTCAGTCTCCGCCCAACTGGTTTAGACTCCGCCTCCAAGTCCACCAGCTGCCAGCAGCCCCGCCCCCGGTCGTCACGGCGATCCAAGCGTAGACGAAGGCGTACACCCTTGCTGAGGACGCCGGGCAACCAGGCGACAGGAGGAGGGGCAGGGGGAGGAGGAGGCGAAGGAGGGGCCAGTTCCAGGTGGGAGTCAGGGTCGAAATCCCGCCCTCCTCGCAGTCTCATGCCCTCGCAGCCCGCCAGGGGGAGGCAAAATACATCACACTGGAGAAACAGAGAGAAAACACTCAAAAGTAAACAATATACATCAACCTATTTAACTGTGAGGTAAAGAGCATGCTGCTGTCAAATGCAAATTATGAACAGTTCATTTTTTAATCAATCAAAATTCTACTAATCACCATTAGCTAATGATAAAGTGCTCCAATATTCCATTTCCCAACATTAATCTTGTCCTCTACAAATTAATTTCAGGCCTTTCAATCCGCAGGAAAAATTAGCGCGGAAACGACAAGAAGGCAGGCGGACTGACGGAAAGATGGAGATGGTGGAGGGAATGTTAAAAGAGAAAAAAGAAATTGGGGGAGGCGGTTGTGTAATTACCAGTGTGTGTGTTCAGAGGTCAAAGAAATAAACTGGTGGTTAATGAGAGAATATGGCTTTGCTCATGATAAAAGTATTGGGTACAATGCGTCTATTGTGCTGTAAAGTGAATGCAATTTGGCCTCCAGGGTGCTGGATTTACTGATTAACTTTAACTAACTAAGCCTTCAGCCTCCTCTGTATTGGATAGAACAAAGGCGGGTGAAGAGGGGAATGAGGGAAGCTGTGAAACTTGTTAGAGCTGATGGAAATGTTCACATTATCACCCTATTATCCTATTCTAGATCTTATTTTCTGGTGGTTGTTAGGCCCGCAGTAATTACAGTTGAGAGTTTACCCAGGGCTTTATTTACCACTGTTATTTTGGAAGTATTTATAGCCAAAGGTCTAAACAAAGCGTTCTCAATGAGTGTTTCCAATGAGTTATGGATTATCATCAGTTACAATATGTCAGGGATGGAAGGATGCCATGGTGTAATAATATATTTTTAAAGTTGAGTATACTCCTTTAATTACAACAGTGTGTCAAAAAAAAGAATCAACCATTTAGGGGAATATTTTAATGATATACATATACATATTGGGGCAGCAGTAGCTCATAGAAACTTGGCTTGGGAACCAGAGGGTGGCTAACCGATCCCCTAACTGCACTCAGGGTGCTGCTATGTGGCTACCCATCACTCCACCATCATTCCACATTTGTATGAGAACTCAGGCCTATATATGTAAAAACTTGAGTGGAAAAGGATCATCATCATCTACTGTATCTTTACACGTTTGCATTATAATGTATATTATGCTCTGTCAGACTGTACTTTGAACTAAACACCATCAGCATGCTAACATGCTCACAATGACTGTGCTAACATGCTAATGTTTAGAAGATATAATGTTTTTAGCGTGCCAACATTTGCTAATCAGCTTTAAGCAAAGTACAGCTGAGGCTGAGAGGAATGCCATTCGTTTTTCAAGTACTTGGTAATAAATCAATCTTGGACAAATTCAAATTTTGACCAGATGATGGTGCTAGAAGAAAAGTCACCAAAGTCTTTAGCCTGGATCCTCGAGACACCATGGATGTCAAAACAAAACAACAAGTGTTGAGAGTTTTCAGGAAAAATCAGAGGATCACTAAAGTCCATGGGATTCATCATCTGGTAACAATGAAAGTCTGTGTAAAGGTTTGTACCAATTCATGAGGTAGATGTTGAGATTTTTCACAGGTTGAGTACAAACTTTGACCTGGTGGTGAGGCTACATTTGTCTCATTTGAATCAGAAAGTGGAATTTAAAAGACAACAGTTCTCAAATCTGCTGTCCGCAATGTGACTCTTAAGCTAATTAAGTCCTGTTATGATCATGTACAGACAACGAATGTTTGTACAAAATATCATGGAAATCCACCCAACAGTTACTAAGATATTTCAGCCTGGGCCAAAGTGGTGGATCAACTGACCAACCAACTATCAGACCGAAAATGAGAGAAAATAAAAAGAACTGGAGAGGCAACAATTGAGAGATGAATAGGAAAAATGCACAATGGTGAAAGAGGATGGAAATGACAAAGATTGCGTGATTACTGATTGAAGCTTTGATTGCTTCAGCAGTACTTTTGAAAAATGAACAACAACAAAAAAAAAAACATAGAGTGGAAAACAGGGACAGGAAAATGGACGATGAAACATTTTTTAGGGAGGAACTGTGAGCTTCGATCATGTTGGAGATCCCAATATTTCACATTCACCAAAAAACTCAAACATCAAACGTTGATGCTAAAAAACATGAAAGAAGACGGCTCTTCACACACACACACACACACACACACACACACACACACACACACACACACTACCCTATCTGTAGAACCGTGAAACAACCGATATGAAAAAAGTAAGATTTGATGAAACAGAGTGCAACCCAGCCAACACACACACACACACACACACACACACACACACACACACACACACACACAGGGGAATGCTTCTGTTTCTATCTAAAGGCTCTGCATCCCATGAGAGCAGAAAACTACTTTATCTTGCCACTCCAAAACACTTGTGGCTTGGAGCTTTGCCAGTAGTGTAGCTTGTTGGAGAGATTTCTTTAACAAAATCAAACACACACACACACACACACACACACACACACACACACACTGCTGCTTTTCATTCCCATACACTGTGGAAGAAACCAAGTAGTCATGGAGAAAGAGTGGATTGAGAGAAACTCAGTCTTCTCTTTTCTTATGGGAGGATGTAACTTAACTCTGATCATCATCTTCTTCTTCTTTACAGGTAAAACCTGTTGTAGAAGCTTAACTTCTCCATTCTCATATTACATTTGTTCTAAAAATAAAGGTCAGACCAGAGTTGAGAGCACTAGAACTGATAGAGCCAAATACAATGACTATTGTATCAGATTTGTGAATAACAGACGTAAGAGATCGATAGATTTACTACAGACATGAATTATGTGCCACCCTGTCACATTTTCTTTTGTCTAGAAGCTATGAGCCTCATTTGAATCGGAAAGTTCTCAAATCTCGTATCCACAATCTATTTGCACGTGACTCTTTTGCCAATTACGTACTGTTATGATCACAGTGTGGAGTTAGATAATAAATCATTATATTATAATTACTTTCATTATGCAGATTATGCTCTTGATTAATCAATTTGGTCTTTAAAGTATCAAAAAATAGTGAAAAAGACCCAACACAATACTGTATATGTTCAATCAAACAAAAAGATATTCAGTTTATTATTATAGTATATAGACTGAGTGAGGACTGAATCTATAGATTTCTGTTTAATTATTAATTACTGCAGACAAATGTTTTGTCGATTGACTAACTGATTACAGTTTTTTACAGTTGGTAACACATTTCTCTGTTCACATTGTCGGCACAACAGAGATTAATGTTGACTGTCACTATTCATCACTTTCACTGACCTTGAACTTAAAACTCAGTGACCTTATAACTTAAACTCAACCACAAACAAAACTCGTTTATGGAACGTTTGACATTGTTTAAATATGTCTGCAGAAGATTATCAGGGATCAGATCAAACCTAATTTGACCAAAGCTAATTTGGTGGAAAAGGAATACTCCTAATCTGCACTTTTCTTCCTAATATTTCCCGTTTGGAGCCACGGTTACAGTTTTATTGAACCATTTATTTTACTTCTTCTAACTATCTTGCCATCATATTTTAGCCCACAAATACTGCATGTATGCATGCATGAACATGACTACATAGCAGGCTGATCTTTAAACAAAATTCATTTCAAAAATCTATCTTGAGTATTATATGCTTTTAAAGTTATTCATAGCGGTGCAGTGGTTAGCACTGTCACTTCACAGCAAGAAGGTTGCTGGCTTTCTGTAGGGAGTTTGTTTGGTTTTTTTCCCAGGGTGCTCCAGCTTCCTCCCACAGTCCAAAGACATGCACTTAATAGATTTGATGATGACTCTAAATTGCCTGTGAGTGTGAATAGTTGTTTGTCTCTATGTGCCCTTTGATGAACTTGTCCAGGGTCAGCTGGGATCGGCTCCAGCCCCCTGCGACCCTGATAAGGATAAGCGGTTACAGAAAATGGATAGATGGGTGGATTTCTACATATACCACTAGAGGGAACCACTAGTACCACTAGGGGTATGTATGTACATGTACATAGTACATGTATGGCTATATTGCTTTACCAGAATTACTTTAGTTTCAGTGTTTGCACTTGGAATTACTCTGCAAAATGGTGAAATTATATGCATATATGCATATTGAAACATATGCAATGAAGAAGTGACCTTATTTTTGTTGCAATTTAATGAATAGATAAATAAAAGATACTTCAAAGACATTAGTCATATATACATACATACTTGTTGTGATGGGAAATTTTGGTTGCATTTTGAATGTGATATTATATATGTGTTGCATTGAACTGCATGTTGGTAAAGAGAACTATGTGAACAGTTTTAAACAAGTGAACTCAGCATAGACAAATGTCTGTTACCAATTGTAAAAAACTGTAATCATGTAATCGTTTCAGCTGTGTCTGGGTTACACAAAAATTTAATTGCAGTCAAATTTAGCATATTGCAGACGAGCATACTTGCAAACGAATTATATATCTGTGGGTCAAAGTGGCAGAAAATCATCAGCATTCAGCTTTCAGTCATGCAGCAGTTTATGAGAGTGTAGCTGCTTTCTCATAGGGAACATTGACCTTCATCTGCACAATGCCATGCTGATGTGTGAGGTGTGAAAGCCTCTTCACCTCATTTTATAACGTCATTGTGAAAGGACCAATAATAACCATTTCCCTCTGCACATTCAGCACTAACCATCTTTTCTTTATTAAAAAGCTTTCTCAAACATTTCCTTACAAGGGGAGAGAGGCTCAAAACAAACAGTGGAATGTCCTTGTGGCTGTGCCATAACAGCAACAGCAAAGTCCGCAATTCTCGTCTTTCTAAAAGAGTACGGTCCTTTATTGAAAATAATTAGTCAAGTTTCAGTTAGGGATGCCACCCAGTATTTTGTTCTTATGCTACTTTACACTTCTACTTCATTACATTCGTTTTTTCCTTTGAATTTATTTTGAATAATTTGAAGGTTTGGACTCTTGGTTGGACAAAACAAACATTGTGAAGGTGTGGCTAATTGTGACAGCATTTCTCACTGTTTTCACACATTTGTACAAACCAAACTGTCAATCATTTAATGAGGAAAATCATCAGCAGATTAATCCACAATGAAAATAATCATTAGTTGCAGTCCTGTACAAAATAGTTTGCACCTCAACCAACTACAACAGTAACGTTATTGTTAAGTTAAGTTGTTAAGTTGTTCATTAAGTAATAATAAAATAATTGATAATAAATGATATTATAATAGTCACAACAGTCACAGCTGCTATTTTTCTGCATTAAATACTTTAACTTTAAATATATAATGTATATAAAGTTAAAGTATTTATACTTACACACTTTAACCTAAAGTATGGCAGAAATGTAATATAATTTGCATAACTATGTTTTCATTAGTGTATAATCACCTGAAAAAAACAATCATTATGTTTTGTTTACCTTAGAATGAGCCTACAGACACTGGGGGTCCTCTTTCATGGAGTCTGTCATGTTTCTACAAGAGCCCAGAATGGACAAACTAAAGACTGGCTATAGATGCGGTGTCTCGTGAGTTTGTAGAGGGTGAGGCGATGGGGTTGCAATCGGCAGCTACACAGTTAGATGTCACTAAATCCTACACATTTTCAATAGAGGACTTTTCCTTGTAACATAGTATTTTAAGCGTGGTATTAGCACTTTTACTTTAGTAATCTGAATTCTTCCTCCATCACTGGCAGAAATGCTGCCATTCTGGTGAGTGCATTATACTTTTATTTTTAGTTCATATTTATCTCAAAAACAATGGTTAAGACCTTCCTGATGATATGACAGAAGAGAGAGAGGCTAGCTGTTGTAGTATTCTTTACTATTTGCCAAATTATTATTATTACTATTATTTTGCCAAAAAAAAGGATCTGTTATTCCACTAAGACACACACACAACCACTGTACAGTGGCATTGTGAGCTCAAGCTAATTTTATCTGATTTGAGGGTCAACGGTTAACTGTCAGTATTCAAATTCAACCCACTAAAATAGGCCCATGGAAGACAAGTGTGTGTGTGTGTGTGTGTGTGTGTGTGTGTGTGTGTGTGTGTTGTTGTCCGTAACTGTAAACCATGCTGTCAATGCCTGTAACTTCCTCGGCTCATTGTGATATCTTAAAAACACACTTGTGTGCATAACATACAGTACTTTGGGTAAATCATTGTCTGTAATCAATTTATAGTGTGTCATGAGAAAAAGGTGAATTTGGTTTAAATAATGAATTAACTACACGGCAATAAAACAAACCACAAACAATACAGACTTGCAGAATGCATGTAAAATCAAATATTCATTAAAATAATTAAGATTTTTATCATTTCTGATAGACATTACATTAAGTTCTCTAATAGGAAATTACATGTCTGAAGTGGCATCATGATATTATGGAGGCAGCATATCCTCTCTGTGGTTCTTTCTATAGGGAAGTGAGTTTATTGTGACCTTGTAGGTGAGACTACAACAATACAGACGTATATATTCATGGCCATTCACGTGTTCTACGTACAATAATCTGACAAAAAGGAGTCAGTGGTTCATCTCTTTACCTATCTCTCGATGGGGCTGATTCAACGGCGGGAATCCATTTCTCCACAGCAGGCTGACTGCGTGCAGACACTGAGCCGGTGCGTGGAGCAGCAGAAGCGGCAGAAACACCAGGGAAGTCTCGGCTGTGGGTCAGTCCGGGTTCCACCCCTGCAGTTGCGGCAGGGAAGCGAGCGAGTACCGCGGACTGGTCTGCTGCTGGAGTCTGCAGGCGGGAAGGGGAAAGCCGCAATTTGACCTTTACCGACGCTGTCCGGAGATTTAGACAGGAGTTGTAACGTCCTCAAGGGCGGAAGTTCGTGTGGGGGTTAAAAATATATAACTGGGACGTTAATTTTGGGGGCTGTTGTTGAGGATAATTTTCCTATCTGGCTTTAAAGCTGCATCTCATTTACCTGCACTGGTTCAGGAGACAGAGAGGGAGAGGAAGCACTCAAACTGAAGAGGTTCAGCCCACTTCTGTTAACACAAAAACACTCCTTGATACACACACAGTGTGTGTTTGAGTTGAACCCAACCAGAAAAAAAGCACTAAAATAATTAGAATACTTTAAATTATCCTATTACCATTAATTATGTGCCTCATAACTAGGATATTTAAGTAGTTACATGTCCAGCTTTGTATCACTGATATGCTAATTAGGTCGATTCACACCATTAACCTAAATGACACATGCATTTAGCCTCCCTTGTTAAAGGTTTAAAGGATTTTAGCCTAATCATGGTACCCTGACAAACTGACCCCACATTTGCAAACCTTACTGACTGGGAATTCCCACACGTGTTCACACAGGAGGAAACTGGTGTTCCTGCTGGGCCCCTACTCACATCCCACGGGAACATGCACCACGTGAGCACAATAAACTAGAATAATTAATATGCTAAGACTGACATTGCTATAAGCTGGTGTGTGGTGTGATTTATGGTTGATCCATGCAGGGAAGCTGGGGCTTTTTGAGCTCCAGGTTTTCTGGCATGTAACAGTGTCCGCACATCTGCTAATTTAGAAGTGAACACAAATCAGTATTAAATTGGAAATAATCCAACATGTCTCCCTACAAGAGGTCAGACTGATCTGCAGTGAACAGGTGAAGAAATATTTTCAGCTAGCTGCTTTTAACACCGATATGGATCCATGTCTGACATTCATTTTTCAGCAATGCTAAAAGGCATGCCTGTACTCAGCTACCTACAGTAGATAGAGGGGGGGAAAAATGACACCATCTCATTTAAAAGTTTTTATTTGAAATGATTTTAAATACAAATAATATATTTTTCCATTTACAATGACAGTTCCTTTGTAAACAAAAGTGGCAGATAGATAGTCATTGGGTAGTTAGTCCAAACTGAGGCGGCCTGCCGGCCAGTCGCCTGGACAAGGTCTGTCATGGGAGAGATGGTGTCGTATTTAACCTCACTGCAGTTTTTTTTTTTCCACACAGCGTTAATCACTGATGCTACATTCTATTGCAGAGTGATAAATACTCAGAGTACAATATTACCTGTTAGCATACACCTGCCTTGAACACAATTACAGGAGGGTATAGTGCGCGCGTATGAGTTTGTTTGTGAGAGTGTATGTATGTGGTGTCCGGAGAGCGGGCCTATAGATTTTCCATACCTTTATCTCTCCAACACCAACATGACACACTAGTATATACTGTAAAAAAAAAAGAAGAAAACAATTAACTGTTGAATGTGGATATTAACGGTGAACGATGAATAATTTCTTTTAAAAACTGTCAAGTCGTCGACATATAGTGAAAGCCCACAGAGCTACACAGGGAAGCTCTGATTTTCTTTTTTTTGTTGCACTCATGAGTCTAACATGTAACATGTAAAAAAAAAAAAAAACAAGGTTAGAAACAAAACCAGACATAGACGTGTTACATTTGTTATAACTACAGCTTAACTGGGACAAAAAAAACTAATTTTAAATGAGAATGAGGTCTCAGAGAGAAAAAAGAAAATCTTCCAGGAGGTTTGGTGAGGAAAAAAAAAAAAAAAAAATCTTCCCATCTGAAATTGTACAAAACTAAAGTTGTTCTGCTTTAAAGAGACAAAGAATATGTTCATACACTTAGAAAAGTTGCATTCAACAGCCTTTTGTTCAAGACACTTTTCAGATCATGAGTGCTGTGTGTCAGGGACCTCATACAATTCCTTTAACACAGGGCCAGTCACATGTCACGTACAACTGCTATTCTTCTTCCAGCAGCTTTTGCCATGGCAAGATCAGTGATATGTATTCCAAGACTGAGAAGCTATAGGTAACCATCAGGAGACTATCTCTTAACTGAAACAAAAAGGAAAATACTGTAGATTTTTTTTTTTACAAACACAAAAGAAACAAATTGTTTTTTCCTACTCTCCCAAGAACTACTGGTGCATAGCACCCAAAGGAGTTGTGGTTTGTTGTGGTATTTCAGTTGTATTCATAAGGCCTTTTTGGACAATGAGTATACACTGGAATGTGCTACAATTGTAAAATAAAATAAAAAAAAAATAAACAAAAAAGAAAAGGGATGAAGAGAAAGGAAGTCACTTCTCTGAAAAGCCACAAGTATGTATATATCTATATACTGTATGTATATATATATATCAGTATTTGAGCCCCTTAAAAAGACTGAAAACTCACAACCTTTATGTAGGATATGGACAAGAAAAGTAGTCATAATTCAAACAAATCTTAACACTGCAAGTTTTTTTCATTTTCCCCCCCATTATACTTGAGGTCACAATTCATTTCAAGATCCACCTGCTCTCAACCAACAAGTTGTCTCGTTCAGAAAAACACAGCTTGCTGTGGATCACAGGGGCAGAAGAGAACGGTTATTAACAGAACTGAGTGGAGATCCATCTCCTTCAACATACAGTGAGTACAAGTACATACAAGTGACTGGCTGGTGTGACAGCGGGGAAAAAACTAAACCAAAAAAACAATAATAATGAGACTCAACTGTGGCCCCTGTGCGCTGAAAGAGGCAAACGTCCCAATGGGTTGACTCGGCTGTGATCCCCAACGAATAGGGCTAAAGCTTCTGCAGTTTTAAGTGTACAATAGAAAGTATCATTAGTGTGGAAAACATTGGTGCTGAGTGATTTGAAAATTAGGAGCGAGGGCGATGTCAGGAGGTCGTGTGTTTCTTGTTAATTTGCAAACAAATTAGCTGTTATACATCCCCCCCCTCTCCCCCTCAACGAAAGAACAAAAGAGCCCAGATAATAGGTCCTCCAGTCCACAGTGTGTCAATCTTTCATACCTGTACAAACACATACAAGGTTACAAACACACACACACTTGCTCATATTCTACCACACACACACTCTCACATGCACATCCACTCTCACACACGGGCCTGGGTAAGTATTCACAGAATTCTCTTCCGCCAGCGACGGAAAGTGAATGAACAAGTCTCTGTAGAAAAGAGGAAATGGAGGGGCGGGGTCACAGTCCATGTCATCGTGAAGATAAAATGGAGGAGGAGGAGGAGGAGGGCTCTGCGTGTATAAACTGTCCCTGGTGATTCTCTGTGTTTGGCGTGTGTATGGCGGGCACAGCTTTGCTTCTCCTCGTTCGCTGCTCTTGAGTGCTGTTGTGGGGTCAGGAGTTGGTTGGTGGGTGGGTGGGTGGCCAGTCCATGGGATGGGGCAACTGAGCATGTGTGTGTGCGTGTGTGCGTGTGTGTGTGTGTGTGTGTGCGTGCGCGCGCGCATCCGCAATCAGTCGTTGTCCTCGTCGTCGTCTTCACTCTCCTCGATGCCGTCGCTGTCCTCCTGCTCCTCATCCTCTTCCTCCGTGTCGGGGATGTCCCACTGTGGGTGGTTGTCCAGCATGGCCTTGGCCTCGTGGACCTCGAGCTGGGAAAACATAAGATTTATACGTTTCAGCACATGGAACGTCTGTTTTGTCCACACTGACTTTTTAAAAAAAATTTTTATTGACCATTATTAAGCAGTATTTAAATTCGAGTGACAGAAAGAAAATTATGCACTTTGATGCTGCTTCTGTGCATATTTACGTTCCTGGTGTCATCAAGAAATAACAGATGATTCGTCATTATTCATCCTCGTTTTATGCATAATGAATTAGAGGTGTCTTTAACATAATATTATGCAGGGCAATAATTACTGTGTGGGTACGTGATTTGCATAAATACATATGTTGCTTATGAGATCGCTTCTTTAAACAGTTCTCAGGCCAGGAGATGCATTTAATACGATCATAAAATATTGCGGCTGGTCCAAGAAGAGTTTTTTATTTTTATTTAAGAGTGATGACCATACTTTAATCGCAGAGAAATCTGTGTTTTAATGTCAGACAGAATGACTTATTTTAAATGAAGCTGTAAAGTTTTCGAAATCTAAATTACTCTATAAAACCTGATAAAAAAAAAAAACAGTGTTTGAAGCTGCTGCCTCACTGTCTGCAGCTCTACAGCACTTGACGTTTTGCCACTGCAAAGCAGCAAACGAAGAACTATCAATACCACTCCAAAACATTTAGCTTTAACAAGCTCTCTTGTCACCTTGAGTGGTTTGATCTGGTCCAGTCCCAGGAAGGAATCAGAACGGAGGATGACAGAATATTGGTAGTTGCCCGTTTTGGACGGGGCTGGAAACTTCAGCTCCACCTGGAAAACAACAACAACACCACACAAACACAAAAACAGGCACAGCCTGTCAGATCCAATCACAGGAGCACTCACGGGGCGTGATTGCTCAATGTATTCAGTGTAGTGTTACAGTAAAGCATGTGACAAAGCTACATTGTGTAAAATGTTGACGTCAAAATTAAAATCGCAGCCAGAAAAAGAAGTGAATGTCATCTGCGGTGAAGTCTTTCCATCAAAGACAACAACAACGATAATAGATCCAACAGAAGGAGACACACCTGGAAAGCACAAACACTACACTACTGCTGAATATTACAAAGTCAAAAAGCCAATCCGTTGTAAGTGATGGTGCACAATCATCTCCAGAGGGACGCAGCGCGGTAGGTAATCACAAATGAACCGCCACATGATGATGGGGTCCAACTGTAAATATTAGACCAGCATTACCTCGGGCTGTGATTGCTATGTCGTGCAATTACACATGGCAAACATCTAATTATCAGCACAATGAGGCTAATTATTATTCAGCGTGTGAGCGGAGAATGAGCCGTGAAAAGCAGCGGCAATTTACTGCCCTTGCCCTGTTGATGAAAGCAGCCCTTCTGGCCCTTCCACCAGAAAACATGTCTGTCAAACAACGCAGTCACACAACAGAAGGCAGAAGGAATTGTTCAGGTGACAGACTAATTGTTTGCTAGACAGTGAACTGTTTTGCATGGGCGGGTCACCTCTTGCCATTACATTCCTTCAGAGCAGGGACAGCTGGTCCTGCAGACTTACACAGGCCTCGTTAAGCTTTTACCTCGCTGTCAATCCTTATTGTTGCCACTCAACACTGGGATCAGAGGTGTAACTTGTGCACAATAAACACACAGACACACATATATATATATATATATACATATATAGACACACACTCCTCTGAGGAAATAATGACAAGTGCAAAAGGTTGCCTAGCAACAGGATGTGTGAGGGGCTTAGGTGCACAGGAAACAAGAAACACAAACTTATTAAGACCTTTCTAGTGCAGACGGATTATCGTATGAGCCACAATGTACTCTCACATCACACACACACACACACAAAACTGACTTCATACTACTGCATACAACAAAGTCATACGTGGCACTCACCTCTTCTGTGTCTTTTAGCGTGCAGACGTGGTATGGCATGGAGACAAGCGTCTGATCTCGGCGGTCTGCGATGTAAAGCCACCACCACTCCTGCTTCTCCTCCGGGAAGTAGAGGCTGTAAACGGGGTGCGTCACCTTAGACTTGGTCTCCAGCAGGGCCCGCTCTCGCCGCTGGATGCTCTGCTGCAACGCCTCCCACTCCTGAC
This sequence comes from Argyrosomus regius, assembly GCA_946959425.1. Classification (NCBI taxonomy): domain Eukaryota; kingdom Metazoa; phylum Chordata; class Actinopteri; family Sciaenidae; genus Argyrosomus; species Argyrosomus regius. The sequence continues at coordinate 13,775,263 of OX336901.1, read as the reverse complement.
GGGGGGAGGGGGGAAGGAGGATTGGGTTAGTGGGTGTGGAATACATAAAGGAACACGCAACAGAAAACTAGAATGATATTTTCATCATATTGCTGGATATCGGACCTCTTCATCGTCGCCAGCCATCTCATCCACCTCTGTGTCGCTTTGTTTGTCGCTGTCTTCGTCCCTCTCGCTGGGAGAGTCCTTGTTGGCTTCGCCCTCGTCCGACTCGCTGCCCTTGTCTGAGGCATCGTCTTCTTCCTCCTTCACTGCTGCCGTTGATGCTACTACGACTTCCTGTGACATCAGCATCGATAATGAGAATTTACGATGTCTGCAGTTCAGTTTTTGCTGACCAATTGAAGCAGTTATGTGTATTTAAAAGGAAAAAAAAATCACTAAGCAGCTTCAATTGAGCCGTGATTGGGTACGTACATTTCCTGCCACGTTGCCATTGGCTTGCTTGGTTTTGGAGGGTGCAGGTGTGGCCTTCTTCTTGGTTAATTTTTTCTTCTTGGACTTGGCTGTCTTCTTTGCTCCTTTACTCTTGTTCTGCCACACTTTTGTTTTGGCTTTACTCGAGTCTCCTTGCTTTACACACAGACAAAATGAGGTTAAGTTAACACTTACAGCTCTTCTCAAACCATTACACTTTTAATCGTGGCTACATCTGACACCACACAGAGTCCTTACTGCGTCCTCTGTAGTGGCAGTCTCCTCTGCTAGACATGGCGTTGAGTCCTGCTCCTTTTCAAACACCTCCTGCACACACACACACACACACATAAAGTTAATCCATGCTTTGCTGCCATCACTCTAACATCTCGTGCATGCGTGTATTATGGGGATATGCATTTGTGTCAAAATAACAATGGGAGTGTAAAAATTGAATCTCCCCCCAAAGGGATTAATAGCAGGCAATTCTTCTTCTTCTTCTCAACAATGCATACAGACAACAGCACACTCTAGTGCTCATCCATGGAAGTGCATCGCCAAGGCAGCAACATAAAAAAAAAAAAATCAATCGGATTAACAAAAGTTGCTCATTATTATGTCAAACTGTGTCGGTGTGTAAAGGAAATGCAATCATTCCTTACCGCCATCTTTTTTCTGGTTAAGGTGACAGTTACTGTGACAATTGAGCCCGCTGTGATGTTATTGCTGTCTTCATCATCAAGGACTGCAAAGACAAAAGGGAGAGAAAGAAAAGGAACTTTCAACATTCAAAGGTTTGACAGAGACGAGCACAAATCTCTACAATTACAGTCTACAGTACAGCTTTAGCTAAACTGACAAAGACTAAGACGGATTGAAGATGGAGCTATTTGACTGACTCCATGTGGAGGTGTCACAGGCCAGCCGGTGGCCAAACAAAGTGTGTTTGCATGTGTGTATTTTAGTACCGACCCTGCAGTTTGGTATCCATGGTGATGTGAGGGAAGCTGCCCAGCACAGCCATGACCTCATCGTACTTCTCCTCCCCCAAGAAGCGCAGCATGCTGCGTCTGTCGGAGTCCTTGAGACTCACCAGGTCCTGGAGGCTCCGAACTTTGTACTAGAGAGAACAGGACAGGCGATCAATTGACCCGTCGCTCCACAAAAACTACAATGTATAAGTGCAATGTGTGTGTGTGTGTGTGTGTGTACACTCGTCAGTTACCTTCTTAGAGATACAGTAGCGGAGATGCTCCTCCTCAAAGTGGGGCAGCTGCAACAGTGGTGACTTTGACTCCTGCAGACCCTGCACTATCATTTGGGTCAGCTTCATGCAGTTCTCTATGGTTACCAGTCGAGGAGCGTGGAAACCTGGAGGCATGAAAGCCAGCACACACACACACACACACACACACACACACACACACACACACACAAACACACAATATTTAGCGATGGGCAAAACTGTCAAAGAAGTTGTTGTGTGGGTTGAGGCTTGTGAGAATTTATTCAAAGTGATAACTCCTGCTAATATTAAATTGGACGTGTGTGTGTGTGTGTGTGTGTGTACCTCCTCTGCTGTTGGCCATCATGGTAAGTTGACAGCCCACGTTGATCATTTCCTGGAGGAGAGCTGGACTCTTCCTCACCACAAACCTCTGATCTGGAACAGAAACACACACAGACCATGTCTTAAATAACACGTTCCTGACCTTCCTCGTACTTCATATTATTTCATTTTGAACTCTTTCAAAAGATAGCATTGTCATGCAGATGAAGGATGAGTATTGTCCTCCAGTTCAAGATTTCTTTGGAAGACATTAAACGATTCCACTGTCGAGACACTTTGTAATGCTGTCCCGACACAGCCGCAACAAGCTCCACAAGTTCAACGTGAACACGCACAGTTCTGTTGCAGTTTTCTTATTCATCTACCCCGTCAGTCAAAACACGGGTGCAGCTGTTTTATTTCACATTTTTGGAACTACAAAGAAGCAGTTGCTGACAACTCGTATTGCTTTGGAGAATGATGACATAGAGCGTACTCACTGTGTGTTATGTGAATATTTAAAATACAACATGAATTTCATTTTTTAAACCCTCTTAGTAACTTTTAGAACAGAAATTGTGATGATATTGCTTCAAGTCTTTGGAAAAGTATAATGCCACCCTCCTACCTTCTTCTAACTCCTCTGATACGTCCATGCGTGCCAGGTGAGCGAGCACCAAGACTCTGGCCTTCAAACTGTAAGGATAGCAGAACGGAGGCTCCTTCTTCTTCACGTTGATGTTTCCCAACTCACGGATCAGCTGCGAAACAGACAGGAGAGGTTTGTTCATAACGCGTACTTGAAGCATTTCCCATTGATCTCTGGACAATCCATCTCTTCCTGACACACAGACACACACATCTGCACGACTTCCGATGGAAGCTGCTCTCACACACGCGCACATGAGCACTTTGCGTCGATGTCTGTTATCACCTGCGGCACTTCGATGTTGTCTGTTGGTCGTATGGTGGCTTCTTTATTGCTGCGTGGGTCAAACTCAAATGCTGCTGTCAGCACCATGGCTAACCCTGAAGGTATGAAAATAGGGAAAATCTGAATTAATCAAACAAAGACGACAAGAAACTGACACTCATAAACCCGTTTTCTTAGGTGGTAGTTAAGCTTGTTTGACTTCTGATCAATGCAGTCTAAATTATAAACAATTAACTAGTAAAGAGGTGACTAGATGCTCTGTATATAAAGCCGTAGATCAAAAATGTGTTGCAAAAACAGGATAAACTGGAGAGCAATCCAGGCACGCACACAAAATATAGGAAACATAACAAAGAAGGAAGAAATATTAAAAAGCCTTTGCTATAGCGGCTAAATCATTTAAAGGGCATCACGTTTCAACCACTGTAGGTTTACTCAGTACAGCTTAAGGGTACATTCAGACAGGACTGAAATCACCACATGGTTGTACAGCGGTATGTGGGGGTGTGTCTGTTTGTGCTGAATGGAACCACTGTGAAACAATCGGGAAATAACTTTTTATTCCACTGATTAACCGGCTTTATCGATGCCGGCGCTCCCTCACTCTCATTCACTGTCTGTGTCTCTTGACCAATGCTTGCCTTACCTGAGGTTAAATTTAATACCATTTAATACCTTTTTAATACCTTTGAAATATTTTTTAAAACCACAACGCAACTTGCCTCTAGTCCTGTAGCAAAAACAGGATCGATAAATGGGAGGGCACGCGCACTGTTACTGTCAATCCCTTAGTTACATTTGAGTCTTTTAGCTGACGCTTTTATCCAAAGCGACTTTCAGAGAAGATGTGATGGCTGCAGTGGAAGTTTGAAGTTTGGTGGTGGGACTCGGTTGGAGTGGCGTACTGGGCATACTAGCAGCACAGAAATTTGATATTAATGGCTGTTCTCCCATCAAGTCAGTCAACTGAACACTGTAGATAAATCCAACTACATAATTTGAGTTACGCTACTTGACATCTGCTAAAGAAATGACACAATGCATAAGATTTCAGCACCACTCCACACATAACCATGTTCTCTAATGAAGACATCAAGTATACTTGACCAACAGTGTTTTACAGGAGGATGCATGTGAACAGCTGTTCTATTCACACTTTTCTTTTTTGTCTTTTCAATGTAATTTATGAAATCTATGAAATCAAACTTTTTTGTGCAAAGCTTGTTTCAAGTTTTACTCCAGCAATCAACCATGTACATAACATTTCAGTATTCAGTGATGTTGTACCGTCATACTAACCACAAACTTCTTGAGAATCATTACAAAGTTCCAGGGCGTTCCCGTAACCATGGTAACTCACGGTGCCGGAGGAGAGGGAGCGACGCTGAATGCCGTTTTTACACGATAATGTCTGGACAAAGTCCAGAGTAAAGTCGTTGTTTCACACATGTAGCACACAACAGGAGACTCCCTGTGTCAGACGGGTTCTCACATGTTGACTAAACTTTACAAACCGAGTCTCAAAATGACGTCACATCTCTGTGACGAGTCCATGCTAGCTAAGAAGCTAAACTTTAGCGCCGATGCTCCGTGTTTAGATCGCGGCCTGGTGTGGGTCACACGCACGCTGTAAACAATACCACTGGCTGTGTGACAATCTGCCAATAAAAACACCACCCCCCTCCTCAGATATACATTGATCTCATAAATGGCCTCTGTGAACTCTAATTGACAGTCTATGTAATAAATTCTGGCAAACTTTTAACAAACAAACTTACAACAAATCACGTGCTATGCTAAAAAAAAAAGGCCCTTAATTTTCACTAAGTTGATTTACAACCTTTTAATACTTTTTAATACCCTGCTTCTCCCTCTCCCTCTCTCAAACCATCCGTAGTGACCGTCCTGTCACTATTTTGCAGCGTAAAATGTGAGCCAGACTCAGATTTAGAAGCTGGGTACATGAAATAAATAAAGCCAGAACACAACAGGTAGAGTATCAGTGTTTAGTCCATGAATCCACCTGGATAGTCAGGACAGGTCGCACTAAAAAAAAAAGAAAAAAAAAAAGCACTACCTCCACTCAAATGAATAGAAAAACATGCACACAGCGCCAGATCCTGTCTGAATGTACCCTAATCGTGGTCGTATCTGGTCTTGAAACTGCAGTGTGGGGAGAGAAACTCACGTTTCATGTTCATGTTTGGCGTCTTGTACATGAAATGCATGAAGAGCTGGGTGGTGTTGATGAGGATCTGGTCTCCGCTGTATCGGATGGAGCGGTACCACCATGTGCCCTACGAGAGAGAGAGAGAGAGAGAGAGAGAGAGAGAGAGAGAGAAAAGTGAGAAATCCACGAGGACAAGTGTTTTACATAATCTATAGCACAGAAATCGTGGCGAGGACTTACCACAACAACAGGAAGGATGACCATAAAGGCTAGTCCGTACACCAACAACACCTACAGAGGAGAGCAAAAACCAAATAGTAATCCAGGAGAACATTTGGCTCTTTTGGACATTGGTTCGCTACTAATCAAAAACAACATATTCCATACAAATCAAGAAGGTTTATCAATTATAACTACACTGATATAATCAATAAATATATACCAGCATTGAGTTCTTCTGGTCAACAATCCAGGCAGGCAGGGCGATACCAAAACTGGTTGCTGGAGAGGGAGACAGAAGAGACCAAAATATTCAAGAAGTGCTCTTTGAATTACTCAAATTAAACGTGTGTGAAACTGACAGACACTTTTTCATCGCCGGCTCTGGGTGTCAGCTCTCGCTGGAATGAATGGGCTATGTTTCATCTTCTACTGTTTAACACGTTTATGACTTCAAGAGGATGACTCATCAGCATGAGGGACAGACTCTATGTCAACACATGAAAGTGCAAATGCATACTTGGTGGGGGGTGGGGGGATTTAGGGTGGTTTCACTCACCTCCAGGGCCGTCTGGGTTACCGTATGTTTCCCAGTTCTGTCGTGACTGTTCATTGGTCAGACTGTGGGAAAAGACAAGGAAGTACATGAATGAGTCACCCCAGACTGATTTGACTGTTTACTGATTATGCAAGCGAAGATGCGGTCTTGCTTATAAATGCAAGACTTGTGTGACACTTACGCAGCATAGGCTTTGGCAATTCTCATGAATGTGGCCTCATCGCCACCTTTGTCCGGGTGGAACTTGAGTGACAGTACACGGTATTGCTTCTTGATTTCTGACAGCGATGCACCCTGGAGACAGAAATATACTTACAGTAAGTCTTTACCACACCAGATATAGTGTATCAAATCAAAAATAGAGTATAATACAAAGTCTCAAAATGTCCTGAAAGATGATATTTTTTTTTATCACACACAAGTTATGAGTCTAATATCTTGTGCACACGAGATAAAAAGGTCTTTAAGGACATCAGAGGCTCTGTAGAATACAGCAGACTTCATGTTTTGTGTGTGTTTACCGGGTCCAAGTTGAGGACTTCATATGGATTATACTCCTGGTACTCTCTGTCCAGCTTGGACACCTTGTAGGCTAGCAGCAGGAACACAGCCCAGCCAAATAACAAGGCCGCTTTCCTGCAAACGGCAACACACAAACAGGGAACACGAAAACGTCACGCACAAACATCTGTGTTCTCCGGAGACAACATCAGGTCCGTCTCATTTTTAGCACACACTCTCGTCTGCTGTAATTGTTCTCTGTTGGGAGTCAAGATATTCTGCAGAAGCAATCTGCAATGCAAACCAGCTCTCAGCATTTAAAGCAGTAAAACATTGGACTGTAATTCAGCTACAGAGAGCTTTATTTTAATCTACTGCACACAAGCAGAAGGGCCGGACAGGTTCTAACATTGTTGTTTAGTATTTATGCATGGAAGTTGAACTTGTTTCCATGACAATGGCAAAAACCTATGCCCTGGCTCTGCAGCATCTGTTGCCATGACAACCGCTCACTAGCCTGAGTTGTCTGAGTGGCTCCAACCAGAAAAATACATGCTTGATTCCCATAATAAACACCATCATTATGACATAGTTGCGAAGATGAAACGGATACTGAGATTTTTGAGAGAAAGGCAGAGGCCGACCATTTTGATTCATTTCACTTAATGAGCACGCTTTGATGCTTCAGCCAGCTTCAGTCACAAAAGCGACCATGCAAATAAAGAATTTATGAATTTAGAGAGTTAAAAAAAAAAAAAAAAACAGGAGCGGAAAGTGGATGTATGAAGACAAAGAGCGGAGAAGGCAGAGACAAAACAAAGAGGAGATACTCGAACAGAAACGCTGTGACAGCGAGGCAAATGAGCGAGAGGAGATAGGCAGAGTGAGACACTGAACTGCACTCAAAACACCCGTCTTTCCATTAACCCACACACACACACACACACACACACACACACACACACACACAGAGTGAATAAACACCACTGAGAAAACATGGTCAGGTTAAGAGGGATGTTAAACAGTGCAACATAATGTTTACACCAACACACACACACACACAAATGAGGTTTACACATAAAAGCAACATAATCCAAACGCATGCAAAACAAGCACTTCCAGGCACACATATAAGCTCGAGTCTACCTACACCATGGCCTTTGCCTCATCTTTACACAACAGTGACAACATCTCTGTCCAGCTGGAAACACACACACACTCTCACACACACACACACACACACACTTGAGTGAAGTTATCAGGAACAGCTCCAGTGGTGGGAGGATGACTGAGCTTTCTCAGTGCAAAGAGCTCAGGGAAGTCACACCCATCCCAACAGTGAGGGGTGTGACATTTGACAACAAAAGGAGAAGGGAGCGAAACATGCAATTATATACCGCCGTGCGAGACCAATCACATGTCAAGACATTCATATGAAAGTAATCAAACAGGAGCTGCGCTGAAGCGGTATTACACATAGTTCCATAAATAACTAGCGACAGTGAATAATTTAGATGTGTAATCATCTCGAGTTGTCTCAAGAGCGTGATCGGCTTTCAGAGATGTTACCAGGTGCTATGGAAGAATTTCTTCTTCTTCAAAAAAAAAAAGGGGGGTGGTGAGTGGTAGGACATCCTATCACCTGCGAGCGTCGTGCACGCCGTGTTTATTTCACAATGAAAACTGCAAACCGCTGGACTCACTTTAGTGTCGGGACAATGCTCTGCTGAGACTTCATCAGCCTGAGCCGGTACCACAGACATCTGCCGTGTACCCTCCTCAGGCTCTTCAGACGCAGTTGTTCTGGAAAGGGAACAGACGGAGAGACGTTACTGACACATCAAACCAGTCACAGACAGTACTGACAGTGGCACGGTAGTTTGGGCAGGATCTACATCGTCAGAGGAGATGGAGATTTTCCCTGAGATTGTGGAAATGTTAGCCAAGCAGGGAGAGGCATGTGTGTACTTCTTGCACCTTATTCTGAATTTTCTATGACTTTATTATAACGCAGCCTAGACAAGAGGATATTTAGGACACCACAATGTTCACCAGGACCAAACCTAACCAAACTTTCATTCAACATCAAGCCTTAAAACACGATAACAACTGTTAGCTTAGCTCCAATCTACGGTCACCTGTCATTCAGCTGTTCCCGGCAGACTATCTGAATAAAGTCTGCTATCACATGTTACATAAGCCACTTCAGATATGCTGAGTTGTTGACAAACAGATAGCTGTAACTTAGATAAGGATATATGAGGATAAGGTCAGGCACAGAGGAGCTGCAGGAGTGACGTTGGGTTTTGGTGTTAACTAGCCTGCACTTAGCTTCATGTTTACCCACTGAAGTAGGCGATACTAGCTGGAAATATGAGGTTAAATCAGATGGGTAGCCAATGGGAGAGTTATTGTTAACACTGTGTGACTTGTATAAGCTCTGAACAGTGGAGAGGGACGTGAACACAATCGTTGTACATTTACAGGTTAGTGTAACGTTTGTTTAGGTTTGTCCAGCCTCTGCATCCAGCTAGGCTAACAGACCGCCAGCTGGTGAGCGTTTCCAAACCACAAAAAGCTGCCTGAACACTTCTTCACGTTGAGGTTAGTTAGTGAGCTAAGTTAGCACTGAGCCAGACATCGGGCCTTACCAGCATTCTGATCCCGGGGCCAGAGGTAATATGTGGCCGGGATCACAATCAGTCCGACGAAGGACGTTAGGAAATAGAAAAAGGTGTTGCCGCTGTCATCGTACTGGAACTGTTGCCCGGCCATTTCGTAGCGGCGCTTGGGTCGCCCTTCTTCTTCTCCACCGCTGCGCTTCCCTCCTCTCTAGCCCAATGTGTGCGACTTACTGGACAGACCGTGAGCTAGCCAGCTAGCATCCAGCTCTGAGCATCGGTGTACGTGGTGTACGCCTGCGCAATGTGGCCTTTCTTCTTCTTCGTCTCCTGTGGGGTGATTCAGCGCTTTTCCTGGACGCTACTGACCCCCAGCGGTGGCAATGAATAGTGACAGAGGATGACAAAGTGTGTCTGTAAATTATTATGATGTGAGACAAAACATGTTTTCATTAAAGGTCCAGTGTGTAAGATTTAGGATGATTATATATATATATATGTGTGTGTGTGTGTGTGTAATATATATTACACACACACACACATAAATATATATATAATCATCCTAAATCTTACACATATATATATATCTTATATATATTTACCTTTTTATATGTACATAGTTTTTGTTCTTGTTCCTCATTCATTAGTATATTTTCATTCGTGTATAATCACCTGAACATGAGAATCTTTGTGTTTTGAGCCATTTAGATCTACTGCGAAAGCGGGTCCTCTTCTATGGAGTCGGCCATGTTGGACTGCCTTTTTTGTACAGTAGCCCAGACTAGACAAACTAAATACTGATCTAGATATGACCATTTGCTTTTTATTTGAATTTCACAGTGAGAGGTTTTCCTACACCCTTGGAAAAAGAGGGTGAAATGTGGGAGAGTAGCTATTCATTTGGTTGCTATCTGCAACGTCACTGCTAGGTGCCACTAAAGCCTACATACTGGACCTTTAAGAGTTACATGTTCAGACTTTATAGCCGTTGTACTTCATTCCTGGTTTCATAATTTTTGTGCGATGACATATCTTGTGTCCTCTTTAGTTAAATGTCCAGTGTGTAAAATTGAGTGGCATCCAAGCGGCAACCTCCATGGCTGGGAAATGAAGCCGATGTGCTAGTGCTGAAGCGAATGAAGTGAAGCGCTAAAAATAGCAGTTCCTCTAACGTCCAATTGAGGCTGGCTACAGAAGTGAGTCTTGGTTTGGTTTGTCCTTTCTGGGCTACTGTATGGTGATTTAACATGGTGGACTCCATGAAAGAGGACCCGTTCCTTCTGTAGATATAAAAAGCTCATTCTAAGGTAACATCAACATAATAATTCTTCATTAATTAATTCTTTCAGGTGATTATACACTAATTAAATCATAGTTATGAATATGATATTCCATTTCTGTCAAGAGATCCCCTTAAATGTTACACCCTGGACCTTTAAAAGAAGAAATTACACAAAGCAAACAAGTGAAAACAGTTTGTATTTATTTTTCGGCAGTAGTGCTGGAAACCATAGATCAGTGTGTTGTAAGAGTTTCTCTGTTTTTGTTGACCTTCAGATGTCAGTACATTGTGTTTGTTTGATTGATTTAACATTTGTACCACATTCTACTGCAGTGTCAGTGAGATCTCTTCCAATATAATGCTGTGCAAGGTTTATACACAGATTTCTGTAAATCTTAATGATTGGTTAAGATAATTAAGATTAAATTACTTCATAAATGTTATATAATAAACAGTAGGGCTATTTGCCTTCAAAATAAAAGTAATGCCACATTAAACTATGCTTGTCAGTGAGTGGTTTATTTTGAAATCTCTGAAGAGACATGGATCATACATGTTTGGTTGGCTATGTGGTGAGTTATACACATGAACATGGTTGCAAAGATGTTTTTTATACATTCACATATTGTTGAACAATAACTTTAGCTTGTTTGCAATATCCATTAGGAATATGTTGTGTTGATTTTGCAGCTGTGGGTGAAGAAGGTTTTTGCATTTTATTTCTATGCAGATTGATTCTGTCATATGTGCACCATAATATCATCCAGAGGCTTGCGCTTCAAGTCAGGCACTGTGGCGTCAGAAGCAGGATAACCCACAGGAAGTAACATCAACAGCTTCTCATTGGCTGGCCGTTTGAGGAGGAGCCTGAGCTGGGGGCCACAGTTTAGGGGAGTCGATGTGACAGTAACAAGGCCCACATTCTGAGAGGCAAATGGCCAGAAAGAACAGATGTAATGTATTATTTAAATTGCATTTACGACAGAGAAAACAGGGACTGACTGGTTTATATTTGAAGGGGTCTTTACCTGTAATGCAGCCAACAGGATTCCACAAGCTATGGAGACACTGATTTCATTGTAGTAATGTGTCTTTTTCTTGCCGTTTGGTAGAATCCCATAGGTCTGTTTGAAGATGAGGACCAAGTATGGAGCGACATCCAAGTATTCCTTAATCCAGTTTGTCCTACAAGAGGAAGGAGGTTGTGAGAAAAGGGAGAGACGTGTAAAATTAGAAAATGAAGTTAGACTTCACATTGGGTATTGAGTGTTGTCAGTGCAGTGCAGCAATTGTTCCAGTACACATATGTTGATATAAATATGTGTGTGAGTGTTGAGTAAATATGGGTGCTCACCTTAATCTGGCCAAATCATTGACCCACTTGTCACCCATCCTCTGACGGTAGTTGACCTCCTCCTCTTCCTCCACTATCTGTCTGATCTGGTGCTTCGTCCCTGGGTCTGACACTACGACAAAAGTCCAGGGTTCAGTGTGTGCTCCACTAGGGGCCGTACCTGTTCAGAGTTAGGGGGAGAAAGGAAGAAGACATTACATAGCTGAATATAACTGGACCAAATGTTTTTTTTATTTACAGTTACATTTGCACATGCCTGCAGTGCGGATGACATTATCGATGACTTCTCGTGGGACCGGCTCTGGGCTGATGAATCGGACAGACCTCCGCTGATTCAACAGAGTGTACAAATCCTTGGATCTCTGCAGCATCGTCTCCTTGGGGTAACGTGGGGGAGAGTAGGGAACGTGTGGAAGGTCTTCCTCCTCATTGCTGTCCACCCAATCATCACCCTCTAATAGGATGACACATGATGAAAATATGATATGTAAATTCAAAACTATTATGCGTTTATAAGGGCTTTTCTAATAAATAATAATGAATAATTACATTGTGTACATTGTTTAAGCACACTGTTGCCTTTAAGTACCCATTAATTACATGGCAGACTGCAAGAGTCAGCTTCATTACATTTTAACTACAGCACCAGAAACCATCTCCTGATTAATTTGATCAATTATAAACATATTTGGAAACATGCATCATGTAAGCACTGTTGTGTTCATTAAAATAATAGATTTTATTACAGGGACCCTCTAAAACAGTTGGCCCTTGAGGGTCTTGGTTCCAGAGACAGTTGCCTGCTTTGTAATCTGTAGCTTGTCTCATTAAAAGGCAAAGATATCATTATGTCCAGTGGAAGAAGAAGTAGTCTGATCTTTTGCTGCAGTGAAAGTAGAAGGGCCACAGTGTAGGAATAATCTATTAGCAAGTAAAATTCTGCATTCATTCGGGAAGATTCATGATCACTAAATTTGGAGATATGCGGTTAGGGTATGAACAATCTTAGTCTGAAAAGTAACTAAAGCTGTCAGACAAGTGAGTAAAAAGTACAATATTGAGTGAGATGCAGTGCAGTAGAAATATAAAGTACTTTAGTAAAGTGCACAGGCACCTTGACTCTGTGCTGAAGTAGTACTTGAGTAAATGTTTTACATTCCACCAATTTTTAACACTATAGTGAGGTTTGGAAAAGATTCACGCACACATGCAAAGTTGGAACTTTTCTGACTAAAAAAAGGTGTAAAGCAGCCCAGCCTTAAATTTAAAACAGTTTCAGTCGCGCTCTTACCATCGTCTTTTGCTGTGATTTCTGTGTCGTCCTGTAAGTCCTGGTCCACCCACGGTCTAAAGTCCGCTTTTGACGTCCCTTTAATTTTCCCCGCGGAGGTCGAGGTGGTCTCCGTCGACCGTGAGTTCAACAGCATGAAGCCGATCACCAAGCACAAGATCACCGCCAGGACCGGCGTGAGGACGGACAGGAGAGCCATGGCTGCCGGAGGAGAGAAGAGGAGAGGGGGCACTTACCTGCACGCCTGTGGGCCTCAACTGAGAACTGCAGATCTGCTGTCATGATTATCTATATGTGTGGACTTTTGGACACCCTGTGCAATCATTAAACATAGATTATTGTATGCATGTATCATATACTGAAGAGTATGGGGTGATGAAATGCCAAAGTGCATCATATCTCGCACTGCATTGTGTTTTGCAATATGTGCAGTGACATATTGCATCCATATAATCAAGCTTATGCAGATCATTTTCATACAGTGTTTATGTGTTAAAATATAGTTTATATTTCTCCATAATGGCCGACAGGTGGCGCAAAGAACTCTCTCTACGCCAGGCTGAAATCTTTGGGTTCATTTGAAAACACGCTGGTGATCCAGTATCAGGTGTGCATATATGACTTTTCCATACATCTGTGTATCACACAAATAGACATAAATACTCAATAGATATAGTTCAATAAATAAATAAATAATCCAAGGTGGCAGAAGAGAATGGCGGGAATTGGGAAAGACCTTCTGCTTTCTCTCCAGTGCGCACGGGTGCACAGACAAGCACCACTGAGGGAATCTGGTTGCGCACTGCAAAAAAATAAAAAAGCAATAATTTTACTACTTTAAAAATGGTTTTACTTTTTAAGGAGAGCTCTGGAGCTCGCTAATGACACCTTTCAGAGTCATTTCAAGTATTTTCAGTTCAAATCATTGCAGAACTTCCCACAACTTGAATGCATAAACTGACATGTTTTACAATCTTTACTTTTAAAGTCCCCTTATGAAACGCAGTGTTGGAAACCCCTAAGTTTATGCCACTCCATTAAAAAACAGCTCTTCTTTTAAACTGGGCACAAACATTATATTTTTAACACGAGACAGGCACCTAAGATGCTCATTTCTTGCAGTGTGCGCTCCGCCTCCTCGGCTGTCTCCGGCGCTGCGCTTTAAATAGCAGCTGTTTAAAAGCTCCTCACCATTCTCCTGTCTGCCGTGCAGCACACAGTCTCTCCCAGCGCCGCAGACCCCCCACTCATTCACACATTTCTTTAAATAATAAACCCCCTTCACATCCTGCAATGTCGGCCGCCAGCACCGAGACTAGTGCCCCGCTGCCCACTGCAGGCAGCCGCGTCTTCTTCCAAGCTGCGACCGGTGTAGGCTGCGTGGGGTCCGGCCCCATCACCGCCGGGGACGACCCGGTCCAGAAGAGACAGGGAAAGGTGACGGTCAAGTACGACAGGAAAGAGCTGCGGAAAAGACTTGTGCTGGAGGAGTGGATCATTGAGCAGCTCAGCGAGTTGTACGACTGTGAGGTGAGTGGAGCGTACATCTTGAAATCAGCACACGGTTAGTGCGCGCACCTGTCACAGGCACCTCCAGAACCGTCTGCACGGTGAGGGAGACAGGTAGACAATGAGGAGTGTAGCCTACAGAATGACACACCGGGAAACTGGTCTTGAATTTGATCAATGCAGCAAGATCAAACACAACCTTAGATCAAATTTAGACTTTAATTCATTGGTGAATCTCCGAGTTTACGCATTTGGATCAGCTACAACTGCAGCTCTAACATCCTCCACCAAAAAGACTCTTTAGGGTTTAATGATGTCTCTTTGTTCTCTGTAATACGGACACTGCTGGTTTATGACTGAGGCGAGAACAGCAGCGACACAAAAGCTGTCTGGTGCAATAATGTCGCCCTTAGCTGAACTACTGGACACTCTTTGACTTTGAGACAATGTATTGTCTCCGCTCTGTCATCCTCACTGCTGCCGTTGAGAGAGAGAGAGGAGAGAGAGAGAGAGAGATGTCAGGACAAAACGAAGTCGAGAATTAGATGAAGAGAGCCAGAGAAACTGCACAGTTGCGCCTTTTACGCACCGGTCGCATAGGTCTTTTTTGATTGTGGACTGAGAAACTGCATCCTCCAATGTGTTCATCATTGTATTGCCTGTACCCGGTGTTCATGTCTAGCTGCTAATCGGGAGCAAAAGGCATGTAAAGCCATGTTTCAGTGTCTTTGGTTTTCTGACGCGACGCTCTCAGTGTTGGAATTAATTCCTTTGGCGTGTCTGTGGCAAATTCCTGACCTTTTAAACCTTTTCACCTTTCGAGGGAAGATCTGTCGCCAGACGATATTGACAGCCCAATTATGTTGCGCTCTCACGTTCACAAGTCGCATTCTTTAACATTTAAAGAGAGAGAGGGGGGGTCGGGGGGTGTAGGTCTGAATGTAAGTGTGTGTGTGGAGAGAGAGATTCTATAGGTGATGTGTAAGTGCATGCGTGTGCTCACAGAGCCAAGTAAGGGGGAGGAGGGGGGATGGATGGAGAAGAGGAAAGAAGGGCAGTGGGTTAAGGATGTGCTGATGCCGTGACTCTCCTCACCAGCCAATCACCTCCCCTCTAGCTCTGACCCCCTTTCCTCGCAACAGAGGGGTCTGCGCGAACACACACATATGCGCACATGCACGTCTGTCGCCTCAGATTCAGCCAATCAGAAAAGGAAACAGGCGGCGCGAGCGTGCCTCCACACGTGCACACACGAACCTGTCAGACTCCACCGTGGGGGTAAGTGATTTAAATATGCAGAAGAAGATGTACGTACGTGGACGCTGCCATGTGGTTGTTCAATAGGCGATAAGCTGCGCCTCTGACTGTTACCAAGATTGACTGCAGCGTGTGCGCATGCGCAGAAGGGAAACACCTGCACAAATCACAGCAGGATGCTGAATGTCAACATCAGAGCATTATTGTCTGTTTTAGTTTGTCTCTCTGCTGGCAGAGCATCCCAATACAAATATTTCTTCCCTATACTGAAGGTAAATAGACTGTCTGCATGTGTGCGGAGCCGTTAAGATTCCCCGTGGCTCCAAAACTGCTTCTCGCTACTAAAACATCATCAAAGGTGAATCTTGGTGGAGCCATCTAACCCTAAGCAGCTGTATTCTATGGCTGTCATCTTCCTCGCAAGCTTCCTCCTCTATTTACAGTCCTGCTGTGGTACTCACTCAAGTTGAAGAGAGCTGGTCCGAGTGTGGACTGGTTTACATTTCAAAGCCAGCTGAGCTCTTGGCTCCGTGTCAGTCTGCCGTCAGCAGGTGCACTTGATCTACAAGTCGTATGATGCTACCCCGCATGGATCGACTGATCTATTTGATGTTTTTTTCGATGAGGTGCCAGAGTGCACCAGCCCAGCGTTGATCTCAAAGAGTCACATCTTGGTCATGCGGCATTAGCCTTTCTTGAATGTCAGCCTGTGATTTGTTTAATGCAAATGCATATTTAGGTAAATACTCAAAAAGTCCCACTTGCAAGATGAAGTCAGCCTCTGTTGTGATTTCTGGCTGGACAGAAATCGTTTTTTAATTCACTATTGTAGCATTACTTTCGTCTGCAGATGTCCTCCTTTTCCTTGACTTCAATCTAATGATGTCATCTCTGCGAACCAGATTTCATTGTAGGTATTCCCAGCAGTGTGACATCTCCTCATTTTACGTCTTTCACACAGCAAATGGGATAATATCACATGATAATCCCCTGACTCTCCGGCGTTGTTGCCAGTTTGATGTCACGCTGGCTGCTGGAATAAGCAGAGTGTTGACTGGTGCTAGAAAGACATGAAAGCTGGCAGGATTTCAGAGGACAGAAGGTAATGAAACCAGTACATCATTATTTTGACACGCTGTCACTTTGGTGCATTGTTAAGGCTTACTTTCATCTGCGCGTCCATGAATAGATGGATGATGACACTGTTTGAGCAGGTGGACTTAACTGCTTCACTGATGATGTTTGGTCACGTGAGTGTAAACAGGAAGTCACACACAGCCTGTTAACACCTCCATGTTCAGACCTAAGATAGACACAGGTGTGTAGATGTGTTGACTCAGTTTGTGTGTGTGATATAGAGAGGGAGAGACTGCTGATTTGGCTGTGCTGGTCCGGCTTAAAGGTCAGTCTCTGTATCAGTTTCATAAGAAAACCTGATACTAGAGAACATTACAGACTGTTTGTGTGTGTGTTAATGTGGGGGTGGTGGTGTGTACTGATGCTGAAAGTAATGGAGTGCAGAAAGAGTTAACTCAGACAAAATTAGACCTTGATTTTTGATAGCAGGCAGGCGAGAATTTCTGTTTCCAGTTCCTGCTGTCCAAAATATGTCTCAGGTTGTATGGTTCTTTGGACTTGGACCCCCCTCGCTGTACATTATCCCACTTATTACACGGCTACTTACTAGAGAAATCAATATTTTGTGTCCAATTATTGACTTTAAAATGATTTTATTGATTTAAAAATGATTTTATTGCATCTGCCATGGTCCTCCAGAGTCTATGATCACAACTGCATCCACAGCAGCGGTCTGTTATTCCTAACATCGGTCCGATATACAGAAATAATGGACCTTAGAATGATGTAACTGACGAATCCGAATTGAGTATTTAATAAGACAGCGAAATAAATATTGATAACCTTAATAATCATGAACCTGGTATGTTAGCATTTTAGTTTATGACACTGTCAAAAGCTAACAAGTATCAAAATCTCTCTTTTGATATCAAAATATCAACAAAAAAAAATCTTATTCCTTACAGAGAAGTCGCTGTGAAAGGGAATAGTTTGGCATTTTGGGGAATAACACTAATTTCTTGTATTGAGTTATTTAGGAAGATTGATACCACTCTTATGTTCGTGCAGTAAATATGAAGCTGCAGCTAGTGGTCATTTAGCTTAGTTTAACACAAAGACTGGAAACAGGGGTAAAAATAACTAGCCTGGCTCTGTATGGAGGTGATAATGTACTTCTAAACAAATAACCAATCTTTATTGCAATGCTATTCTCTTCTCGTTTATTCTTTCATTAAAATGATTCTGTCAAAGACTGTTTTTAATTTGCCTCGAGCCTCTGTTTCTCTCCTCCCCTCTCTTACTCTCTGGACGATAGGATAACAGAAGGTGAGTTCTGTCAGAGATGGATTCCACTCTGTTCTCCTGGGATATGTTGCCTCTGTTCATTTTGCTGTTCAAAGGACACAAAGGAGAGGGGAGAAAAAGGAGAGAACGCAGAGGAGGGCTGAACTGAAGAGAGAGAGAGAGAAAGAGAGAAAGAGAGAGAAGCCAAGGACCCAAGTGCTCACAGTGCAGCTCTTAAAGGAGCAGTGTGTAGGATTTAGAGGTAACTAGCAGTGTAGTTGCAAATTGCAACCCCCCTCGCCTCAATCTCTCCTACCTAGTCTATAGGATAAACGATGATGGCCACGAAATGTGCTAAGTGTTCAGTTTGTCTGTTGTGGGCTACTGTAGTTGAAGTCTGTAGATATAAAAGTCTCATTCTAAGGTAACACAAACATAACAATTTTAATTTACAGGTTATTACACATGAATGAAAACATACATACACAAACAGTATATTATTTTACATTTTTTCCATATTCTGTATATAGAGCCACATAAATCTTACACACTGAACCTTTAAATACAGCAGAGGCCTTGACTACAGCATCTTATTCTCCTTATCATCATGGTGACGGACAAAGCCATCGCTTACGATTACATTACAGTCACTACTTCTTCTCACTGGCTATGTTTTGATCCACCAGTTATCATGTAGAGTTATAATCAGCAGCACTTTTGGATGAATAAGTAGCACTTTTGGTACCATCCATCAGTGGATATGTAAAATAACCTACATTTTAATTAGGGCAGATTATTTTTTTATTATTCATTCATGTGGCGATTATTTTATTGATTCATCGATGATTTGTTTGGTCTAAAAAGTGTAAAAAAAAAAAGTGCAATGTGCCTACATAAATATCCTAATGCACAAGAGGATGTCATCAGATTGCTCATGTTGCCCAAACAACAATCCAAAATCCAAAGAATATTTGCTATTTTTATTTAAAAATAGAATTAATTTGAACCTAATTGCTTAATCTTGATTTCACCTTGAAGTTTAAATCTTAAATATGCCTTTAGACTTCTCGTCCTTGTTCTTTGAACGATGTGTTGACAAAAACTCTGCTATAAACTCCACTGCAGCATAATCCACATTTCCCCATCCTTTGCACACGTTCTTCTTCACAGCCTGTGGAAAAAATCACTAATCCAGTCACTCATTCAGTAGCCCACTGTGAGAGGCTGAACCAGACTGCACTGTGAGTGCAGATTCATGCTGAGGTCAAGTCTAGGTGATTAAAAGCCAGAATGTGTCAGCATGGTGATAAGTCTGTCTGTCTGTCTGTCTGAGAGCATGTCGACACAATCAATGAGGGTTGTTGAGAAAAAGGCCTTCACATGGTGTTTGTGTGTAGAGAGAGCGACAGAGAGCGATAGAGTGGTAAATCTGTTGCAGACTCTGCACTTTTCTGTGTGTTGTTTGTAGGGGTGCATGCTGCAAAACGAGGGGAAAGAGACATTGTAATGCCCTACTTTTTCATGGCTCAGCGTCAACAGAGCCCCAACTCAATGAAGCTTATTCATGTGTACAAGCACAGACACTGTCGAAATACAGAGGTCTGCCCTCGGGCCTTGAGTGTGTGTTTGTGCGTGTTTATGCTGTGCGGATGTGTGTAATTGGCCCTACATGCTTTTTGTGGGCTGATGATATTTTGGTGACTCCTTGGCAGATCTGGTGGTGGCGAGTGAGAGTCATGGGTACTTGAATGAACCATGAAAGGATGAGCATGAGACACACACACACACACACACACACACACACACAGGTCAGTGTACATATGGGTAATGTTAACTCTAATGTCTGCTCTCTTCTTTCTCTCTGCACAATCATCACCACAATATGTTAATTTCCACACTTTTATTGTGTAGGAGGGCTGTCTTAAGGCAGTGTGTGTGTGTGTGTGTGTGTGTGTGCCGTGGACAAAGGAATCTGGATTTTGTTGCTGACCTCTCCTTCCCCTGGCACCAACACTGGCTTCTAGGTAGAAAAACATGTCATCGCTTTCTGTCTGTATCATTATCCTCTCTCCTCTCTCGTCCTCCCCCCCTTTGCTGTTCCTGTGACCTTGTCGATAACGTCTCCCTTTGCTCGCCTTTCATGTTTTTTCTTGCTGGGAAGGAGAACGGTCACGTATCAGGTGAACTCTCACAGGGTAGAGCGGAGGAGGAGTAAACAGTGCAATTCAAGCCAAGTCATTAGCGACGCTCAATAGGTTTAGGAATAGCATGCCAGGGATAAACAGACACGTATTGACAGACAAAGACAGAAGCATTGTGTTACTGTTAAGGTTACTAGATATACTGTATGCACACATACTGCAGACAGATGATATGATTTATGATCTAGGTTGATGTTGTGCTGCAGGTATATAATGTGTTTCTCCATTATTTTCTTCTTCATATGTGCATCCATCACCTCTGGCAGTTGATGTATGTGATTCAATTCAGTGATCAATTGAACACATCTGACTTTGACTGATGACAGGAAGTGAGCTAAGCTTGATTACCTCGTTATTCTGAAAATTGGTGTTCTCTGTTACAGCTCTGGGTCCATTTTACACCAATCCAATGTGCTTTGACTCTGCTAAAGGTCAAAATTGTATAAAGAGAGCAGGAAGTCAAGGTAAAAAAGCAGTGAGAGAGTGTGGGAATTAAAGGGAAAAAGAGGAACATGCACGCGTTGTAAATTTGGATCCAGCCACCATTAATTTAATTATTACAGCCAGGCTGACAGATCCACCCATCGGGGGACTTAGCCAGTCAATTGGATGGTTTGTATTAACGAGTGACCCTGATGTGTTTATGGATCTGGCGAGGAAGGTCATTGTTGTGTTTGTTATCTGTGCATCGGAGGCCAGGCATTTATCTCTCTGCCATTTAAATTGCACAGACGAAAATAGGCGCTTGCTTAGCGTCCGTGTCCGAGCGCGTGTTGACACATCTCATCTAGCACCTGCAGACACATGCATCTGCTGCTAAACAAATCAGAGGTGTTGACAAGACGGCCTTTTAGCCGGCTGATAGCTACCAGCTGTTGAAACAGTTATAAACACACACAGGCAGCAGAAATATGTCAAATATCTATCTCAAAAGCAAAGGTTACAATGTGTTTGTTCCCCTTTCTGTCATCTCTCCACACGCTTCATCCCGCTGTCATTCTCTACACTTTTCCTCCTCTCTCTGGTCTCAACTTCTGACCCACCAGGACGCCCACGTACCTCCTCCACCTCCTCCTCGCTATGACTTTCCCTTGAGCATTTTGTTCTGCTGTCCTCCCTGTGGCTTTCACACACATGTAGAATAGCCATTTCATGGCTGCAGTTAATCACATATGCAAAAAAGGTTTCATTGCTGCATCAGTAATTTGATAACAGAACACAGTGCTGAAATATATCACCATAAATTCCAATCCACATGTGACAAGTAATCAACCAGAAAAAAGGAAAGAAAACAAAAACAATTAAAGTTTTCATCTTATTTTTTGTCCTTACTTCTTAACTAGTTGCTTTCCTCTCAGTCCTGTGTGGTTTCCCACTCTTTTAACCCTGTACGCAGTGTTTATGGGCTTAGCTGCGATACTATAATGCTGTCACAAGGCTTTTAGATGTTCCTACCAACCCCCAGGAAGGTATATCAGCCTGCCTGCTGCACAGAACAGAAAATAAAGATGGATAGGATAAAAACTGAAAAGATCTGGAAAGAACAAAATGTCTGCAGGTTATTAACTTGAATTATAGGTCTATAGCAAATATAGCCCTCGAGTCCCAAGACATAGTGGTACAAGAAAAAAAGATCTTAAAATGGCAAGGGCAGTTGGCAGTCACAGCTGAGTGACACGCTTTCCGTTTTAATCATTCTCGTTCGTTTCAACCGGGACCACCAGTTAGAACTTATGTCAGCTCAGCGAATTTGTCTTCAAACTTGTTTTAAAAGCGATGTCATCTGCGAAGTGATTAAAGATTAATAGAATATAGTGAGAACCAGATGGAAATTTTGCAACCAGGGTTGCAAAAATGGAAATTCGCTGAGGCCAGTGGAAGGAAGAGATGTTGACTTTTCACACTCGCACACTGACTTTCTTGTCTTCCTATGACATCTCCTCCCATCCCAAGATGATCCAGTTAATCACTGGTTTCATTGTCAGCACGCTGACACGATTTATAAACTGGCTGTGTACTGAACACTGACTCACTCTTTACGGTTGGCACTGCGCAAAAGATGCAAAACACTGCCGTCGTTCACACATGTCTGTGAGAGAGAAGGAAGATGACTGTTTTGACTTTCAAAGTGTGTGGGGTGTTTGCTTGCGGGTGTGTAGTTTACTTGTATGTCTACCTCTGCATGTGCTGAATGACTCTGCACATTTGGCAGTGATTGATCCAATCAGTGAGCAGGCACTCTGATTCTCTATTGTATAAAAAATAACAAATTCTTGGTAAGCGTTTGGTTCATCGCTGCTGCGTCACTGCTTAGATTCTACGTATTCACAAGAAAGGGTTTTCTGATTGCCTCTGAATTTGAATAAATCCAATAATATGACTGGCTGACTGCTTATGACCCTGGTGTTATTGACATTTTAAGTCCAGTTTGGCTGGAGGCTATGCTGTGCACTGAGAGCAAAGGTCCAAATGTGCCCTAGCTATCAATACATTAGCCTCGGGGATGAACTGTATGCCTGATAAATACAGCCAAATGAATCAGGCGCTCCCGAATCACAAAACTGTGAAACAGAGTCACAAGACAGATGCTGACAGTTTCATGGTTGAATGCACAACAATTTTTAGTCTGGGCTTTAAATCAGGATTTTAACCAAAGGAGGACGAGGAGTATAACAACAACATAACACAGCATATGTTTGACAGCAAGAGTGTGAGCTGCTGCAATCCGCTCATCCTATACAAAGAGCTTTAAAGCCACTTGTCAAGTCTCCTAATGTTTCTATACCAAGTTGGCCTGGGGAAGTCCTCAGTTTAGTGACAGTATCTTGGCATGTCTGCTGTTTGCAGATGATGTTGTCTTCCTAGCCAAGTATGAGGTGATTAGGAGGAAGGTCAACATCTCTATAGTGGGATAGATAGTTGTGTGTTGAGGGGTTACGGTGTAGGTATGCCGTAGGCCTCCGCAAAATGTATACATGTCGGGGTTATGGATATACAACATGGAGACTGCAAGAACTGTGATTGATGCTGCTGCTTCTTTTTCTTCGACAAGTTCCCAATCCTGCTGGAGGGTGTTAATAGTAAAGACGACCTTAAGAAAACCGAAGAAAGAAGTGATCATTTACTATTCAGTAACCTCCATCAAGATACTTTTGCTCGCCACAGTCGTTGCTCTCTATCGCGGGAATGAAAGAATGTAACCTGGATGCATCTCTAGTTCTATCTAAGCGCTGGGTTATGCAATCAGAACTACTTGTTCGATGTGTTGTCTAACTGCTTTTCAATCATTTCATTATATGGGGATAATGGTGCGCATTTTTAGCCTCTCCTGGAAGTCATTCACACCGTTGCACTCGGTGGCTCACATAAAAAGTGACAGAAATGCATGTGTAACAAACGAGAAAAGAGAGCTTGAGAGAGAAGATCAGAATCTGTCTCTTTTCTCACCTCGGCACAGCTGACAAGTCACAGCACCGAGGTGGGTGTGAGATCGTCAGACTGTCGGTTTCAGAAAGTTGCAGAGATGGTCTGATGTTGGTGTTGGTGAAGGTGTTTCTGAAGCCATTCGAACCAGCCGACAATCGTCTCTCCAAATCACGAAGTAAAAAGAATATAAACTGTGGGGAATACAATTAAAAAGACCACATGGTGTGATCAATACGTGGAATCCAACGATTGCTGTATCTTAGCTATCTATGATGGGACTTTGCAGTCCAGGCCATATCTTAAGTATACGTTTGAGGCTTTCTCCTAAGAAAAACATTTTTATTTAGATGAAGTGTGAGCAACTGCTTCAAGAGTAGAAGTTATTAAGTTATCAAGACTTTGTGCAGGCGCAGTGACAATAATATGTATATTATATCAATCTGTAGTGGTGTAGACAGGAGACACAAAGCAAAGCTTTTGATGTCTTCATCCAGCATTATTGGGGATACACTTGGCTTGAAAAATGGATACCAACACCGAGCTGTCAGCCCGTCAATCAAAGTTATGAAGGAAAACATCAGGGCTACTACAGCCCTATTGCGGAGAAGCAGCTGCCACAATGAAGGGCGAATGGTTAATTGAGACAATTACATCACAATTCAGCATGCAGGCTCATTGTTATTTTTGGTCTGAAATTCTCCTTTGAGGATGAATTCCTCCTCCCATCCCTCTTTTTTTTTTCCTAGCAGTTACCCTCTCTGATATACAATGTCCTCTAGAGTACAGCTGAATCAGCGTGGGAAACAGCTTTTGCTGCAGCAGCTAACTTTATCCAGTGAAGTCACATCATCCGTGCTGCATGGTTTCAGCAAATTGCATTGCCGGAGGGGAGAGGGGGGGGGGGGTGCTCAAAGGAAGAGGAGGGGGAGGAGGGATGGATGAAGGGGGAAAGAGTTGTGGAAACCACCGCACCTTCTTTCTGTCTTTTCCTTTACTTTGTAAGACTTGAAACCTTCACATGAAGCCTGGCAAGCTTCCATTTTTATCATTCCTCTCACTTCTCTGGTGCACTCCCCTGCCTCTGTCCTCTTGTTCACCTTGATCCTGCAGGCCTCTCAGCTGTTTTACTCCCTCCGTTCTATGCTGTGCAATAGTTTCTCTCTCTCTGTCTTCTTCATCTCACACGGTCTCATGAGACGAATTCATCCCACCTTGAGCGCCTCCTCGCTTTGATGTGACACAGCATGGCAGCGTAGAGAGAGAGAGGAAGAAAGCTGAGCTGTGAGGTTTTACTGAGTTGCACAATCCTCCTCTTCCTTCCCCTCTGCCTCATCATCACAGTGACCCACTTATCCGTGCGCTTCCAATCTCCCCGTATCTCATTTCCTCCTCTTGTGTATGATAATTATTGCTCTCATGCATACCTCTCTTCATTTCTTTTCACTTTCCTTTTGCAGTCTTTGTTACTCTCTCTGCACAGCCTCTAATTTGCTATTTAATTGTTTGAGTTATTAAAACTTCCCTTCCTTTGCTTTATTTCCTTGTTCTCTTACGCCCTATACTCTTAAATGACTGTTCCTTGTTTACAATATCATCTGAGCAATGTAGCATCTCCTTACTGTTAAAATTCACATTCCTTTCTTCCTGTCCTACCATCTTTCTCTGCCAACTCTCCATCTCTCTGTTCTTTTTTCTCTTTTTATAATCGTTTATCACTTGCAAACAGAGCTGTGATTAAAGAAGCGTGGGCGTTATTATCTTATTTACCGGATAACTTCTCTTGGAAACTAGATCAGAGTGTGTGTGTGTGTGTGTGTGTGTGTGTGCACATGCTCAATATTATCTAAGTTATGTGGGGGAATCTGTCAATGTCAGCCACATGGTGTGTATTACTCAGTTTCAATATACCATTACAGGTACAGACTGAATGTTCTTGTACACTTTGCACCACAACATGACCATACTGTCTCTCTCCCTCACACACACACACACACACACACACACACACAAACACACACTCTGACAGTGACAGAAAATGACAACTGATAGACAG
Source organism: Argyrosomus regius (assembly GCA_946959425.1). NCBI lineage: Eukaryota > Metazoa > Chordata > Actinopteri > Sciaenidae > Argyrosomus > Argyrosomus regius. Next base: position 13,749,559 of record OX336901.1, on the reverse strand, counting down.
CAGTGTCGCCTGCTAAGCCTCCATTTTCAGCATCTGTACTTGACAGCTGCCATGGTCGCCCAGACAAAATCTCAGTAGCACCCCACTTGGCAACTGCTTGAGCCGCAGCGGTGCTATATTGCTAAGATAATTGATGGCATGTACGACTTCTTGACACAGTCTACAGTCTACCTACTAGATAGCCATAAAGAGCAAAAGCTTTCATTCCTGTAGGGCGAGGTTTCATGTGACCAAAGGGGGCAGTCGACCTATAACTACCACTAGCTAGTCTGCTAGCATGTTTATTGCCATTAGCAGTGCTTATATCAAGCGGCAACCTCCGTGGCTGTGTAATGAAGCCAAAGTGGAAATACCAAAAACTGTAGTTCCTCGAATTAATTTGATTGACAGGTGGGTGCCGTGACAGATGCCTTGTTTGAGCAACAAGACGTCATTCAGCCTGCATCAGCTCCACCCAGGCTCCACGTCTTTGTTCATTTTTTTGGTTTGCCGGGAGCGGGTTGAGGCAGGACTGCCAAGATGGTGACAGCCAGAGGCACCACACTACATCCCTTTTTCATACAGTCTATTCTATTTTAGTAGTGATTCTTTAAATACAGGAAACGGATTATATCACAAGCTAGTCTACTAGCCTACTAACGCCTTTGACTGCCTCCAGCAGCCACGTGGCCTTAGCTTACCATTCATAGCGGTCTGTTGAGACTCTGTCCTCGAACAGACATTATTTCTGAGCTGAAACAAAGTCCTGTGATGGTCTTTCAAGCTTTTGCAACAAGCTATCTAGCCATTATTTAATCAGTGACTATAGATTGTAGATGGCTGCGCATGGCATAACTTTTTGAATTGTACCCACATAACACAATTATCTTTCGATACAACTGCCCTTTGCAAAAGCCCTTTACTGTAGCAATTATCTCTACGGGAAGTCTTGGTGCTGTTCAATACAACTGGTAGTTCGAGTTCATATAAGTAGGCTATGAATAGAATAATCATGAATCACTTGGCCGAGTGAAGTGATTCCCTGTCACAAGGAGTTTGACTCTTTGTTCGTGGAGAGTGTTTGAATAGAGTCTGAATAGAGTTTGTGGTGAGTCACAGGGTCGGGCCGCTTACATTAGTTTTGATTCACCTCATCACAGATGAACAAGACTAAAAATGCTGCCGGCTGCTTCGCCGTCGGTGAAAACAAGTCTGGCACATACGCGCGCGCACACACACACACACACACACACACTTTCTCTGCGCAACAACGAACACACTAGCTCGGCTGTCTCGCTCTCGGCTTCTCTCTCAAACTCTCTTTTGCTTGCTGGCTCTCATACATAGTCAACTCAAAGTTCCCTTCATTACAACAAACACTTTGCTCCTTGTTATCTCTCTTGCACACACTATCCTCTACACATAAGATACACACTAACTCTTTTTTCCCCCCTGTTTTCATCTAGACCCCTGTGTTTCTTCTGGATGTGCAAACACACATTTACTCTCATCTGCAACAAATGCTGCTTTTATTCTTTTCTAATACATACAGACACACACAAATTTTTATCCCTGTCCAATTTCACACTATATACACGTAAACTACATGCTAATGTTGCCAGTACACTATTTTGGAACTTAAGAGATACAAACATAATGGATAATGAAACAAAAAGGTATTATACAGAGATGACTATTTTACTGGTTTTAACTGGTTGCCAACACACGTCTCTCCACACCTTTTCACTTATTTTGCCTCTTTATTTTAATCATACATAACAATTTGGTCCAATAGTGTCCCCTCAAAAGTCATTTTTTCATCTGCTACTAGCATTTTTAAGCATATTTATTTGTTGTGTTTGTCATGTGAATTTTCTGCCTCTGTCTGCACGGTGTTATCTCGTTCACTTGGATGCTGTCAGGCATACAAAGTTTGTTTCTTTATTTCTGTCTAGCTCATGTTTGTGTTGTTTCTGCCTCTTGGGATCATTAAAGAAACAACAAAAACATCTCCCGTTGTTACACATGTGAAGGAATCCATATCTCCTAGAAAACGTGTATTTTTAGGATATGGTTCTTTTTTAGTTGTATGAATACCTTTTCAACCTGTGTGTTTCTATCCACTGTCTTACAAAATGAGAACAAAATGAGATCTTGTTTTGGCATTATTTTTGAATGTTTCCCTGTGAGTGTTTGTGTTCTGCTTATCCCTTTCTGTCGCTTGGCATTATGTGCTGTCAATTTGTCACCCTTTCACTGCTGGCAAGATGGAAAATTATTTTCCCCAGAGGTAGTGGGTGTGACCTCAACTATTTTAGGCTCTCATTCACCAGCAGGACAAGAACAAGTCCAGTGTTTATCTGCATGTTAAGTGTGTGAGTGTGCCCGAGTGTTTCCATTCTTGTCATTGCATGCAGTATATTTAACACACTTAGGTCCTTTCTGAAAAGCTCCACAGAGAGACGAAGCTGTGCAGTGAGCGTTTCTCTACAGAAGATTGATGGAGGCAAAAATCGTGTGTGTGTGTGTGTGTGTCTGTGTGAAGATTTGCAAGCCGTTGCCGATTGCCTGCAGTCATGCTTCACACACACACACACACACACATACAGGCCATGCTTGCCCTAGTCATCACCAATCACAGTGACAGAGGGTGACGGACTGCCTGCTGACAACACACACAAACACAGCAGTCCACCTTGAGATAGATAGATAGATAGATAGATAGATTTTCATACACCTCATGTTTTGTTTTTGAGCGAGGCCATGACCTTTGTGCCCTGCTCACCTACTCACATTGCAGGACTCACAGGTAGCTCCTGTCAGGTATAAACAAGTTGACCTACTGTATCAAGAGGAGGAGCAGCCGTTCGTACTGATTTGTTCTTGAAATTCCAGTTTGGATCTTTCATAGGTTTCATCTATCCTCAGGGCATGAAACTAAAGGCACCTTGTAAAGCCTTAATTTTAGGCGTTCTTTATTAATGACTGTCAGTGTAGATACTGCACTACTAAAATGCAGTATCTACAAACAAAATGTGTTTTTGTTGTCTTCAGCTTTCCTCTCGCCCAACGTCCCACCGTGACCCTGATGAGGATAAGTGGTTACAGATAATGGATGGATTATACATTTAATATGTGATTTTAAGGTATTGTTTGCTTAAGCACATCAAATCGTGTGAATTTCACCAGAGTCAAAGGTTGCAGAGACAGCATTCCTCCATAATGATTTGATTTTTGCTCCCGCCTTATTTATGTGGTATAACAAAACTCAGCCGGTTTGTTTTGTTGTTCTTCCATATTGCATATTTCTACATCATAATGAATTCATATGGTACAAAAAGATCTCAAAAAGTCAAAGATTCTGCTATTGACTTCATTTTGACAACCTGCCTTTGTAGGACAGAACAGACGTGAAAATAAAGAACACAAAAACTAATAATTTTAAATGCCAACAGCATTATGTTCATCGTTCACTCCCCTCTCGTTAACACAGCTGTCTCCCTTTCTCTCCCCACGTTTGTCTCTTCTCTAATGTTTTCCATTTGCATATAACCCCAGTCCTCTGGTTCCACCGCGCGCCACTTCCATACTAATAGATGACAGGCTTTGAAATGTTCTGCCACATTCCCTCTTTCCCCTCCCTTGTTTTCGGTTTCTTTAACGAGGGGGGGATTTCATAGCGAGACCCTCTCGCTAAGACGAGGAGAGAGATTACAGAGAAGGAGGTCGAAGGGGACGCTCGTCTGCAGAGAGACAGATGATTAAAATGCTGGCTGTGTAAATGCCTCTTAACGGCTCAGGAATAAGGATGGAGGTGGGGTAGCCTTGTGTGCAAGTGTATGCGAACGAATGCAAATGAGGTATGTGCGAGCCAGGTTTGAGTGTCGCTGATGTCAAGCGGAGTTTTAGACTGTGTAACCCACAAATACAAGGTTAGGTCTCCGTGTTTATTGTTTACCTGGAACATATACAGTACATTCCTGTCCTATATTATCCTCACACTTAGTGATTTAAATGAAATACCTGTACTAAGTAATACATCTGTAGTCATGCTGTAAAACATAGAGCACATAATGTACCAAACTTCCCGCTTGTCTTACATTTGGTACTGTAATTTCTAAAGGTATAATTGTGTGCTAATTCTATTCTGCGCACATCAACATCACCCACGCAAAAATGAAATCACAGCGACTGAGTTTTAATGCTGAGAGCTAAAATCAAATCATCCTTCCATCCGCCGTGTTCCTGTGTCTGAATACCAGTGCATGCTCCAGGCAAAAGCATCCAGGAGTCCTCTGAGAGGCATAAACACACATAAACACACACACACACATACAAGGCATGATTTAGAACTGGGAACAGTTTTATTATTGTAGCATCCTGGACAAAGGGAACCAGTTATTATTGTTACGCAGTGGTCATCTATGAAAGTTAGTCAGCCTCATGTATCAAAAAGATATTAAACCTGTATGTCTTATTATTCGCTGCCCAACAAGGATGTTCAATCTAAAGTAGCACTTCTTTATTTTGGTGTTATGGCTAACTACAGCTTGTGTATTGTTCAGAAAGTCGTTGTTAAATACATACATGCCATACATTTCTGTGAGAGACACTATAATATTAGTTTTGTCAAAGACTTTAGTCTTTTCCGTACAGTCGGCTTGTGTGAACCACGGTTGTATATGGAGTCAATGATTGGTGACAGCCATTATGATTCAACCAAATTAACAAAACAATGATCTGAAAGTGACGAAATGGGCAAAAACCTGGACATAGCTCTTTATTTGAACGTGACTGCACTGATGGAAGACGATATATGCTAGTCTAGAGAATACTGCACTGGGATGCAGTAGGAAGAGATGCTAAACAGCCAAACAAGAACGTCGATATTGGACAATTCTGTAAAGACGTTCAGCATCCAATGCCAATGTTTTTGCTTGCTCTTGGTTGAGAAAGACGTTGGTTATGGCAAATAAACTATGATTTAGGTCAGGCAGCTAAAACATTTTGTTAAGTTTAGAGAAAGACCGTGGCAACAGTTAATAAAAAGGCAAACATAATTGCAGGTCTGCAACAAGACGCAAACTGCGGTCTGCTGTGTGGAAGTACCATTTGCTATATGCCCGACATCCACACCCTCACTTTGCATAAAGGGAATACTGCTTACTGCATTGACAATGAATGTTGCAAATCATGAGGTGTGGAGTCATCCAATATTGATGTATATATGCAATCATGCTGTATGTTGTTTAGTGAGCAGTTATCATGAAGAAGCTGCACTTGTACATGGTTTCTTCGGCTTTAATTCCCAGAAGGGAGAGTTTGGTGGATACATCATGTGGTAGCTGGGAGGGAAGGGTTGATCCTCCCTGCATGCCTCTATTGCACAAGCCTTGTGGTGAAATAAAATGAACCAGAGGGACACAGGACCTTTTGAAGTGGTGCTGAGCAGAATACAGCCTCTAACCACAGATCCACTAAACGACCCAGCCCTGGCTGCTCCACATGGCGCAATGACATTTCCATATGACGTTTGCTCCTAATAGGCAAATATATGTTCAAGCTGTTTGGAGCAGATATGTGTTTTGAATATAGGCTTGGATTTGTGCTGCTAGGTGGAACCGAAAGTGAGTATTCGGGATTTATTTTGGTGAGGGGTTGGTGTCTGAAAAAGATGTTTTTGACAACATCATTCCAATGCAAAGATTCCCTTTTTTAAAAAAAAAATTAATTCTGAGTTTACCTCCTCTCTTCTTGTTGGTTTGCATGTTATTGTCTTCTTGACCTTCCTCTGTTACAGCAACTCACTAACCAGTGTTTCTGTGTTTCAGGAGGAAGAGATGCCAGAAGTAGAGATAGACATAGATGACCTGCTGGAGGTCACCAGTGACGACGAGAGAGCCAGCAAACTGCAGGTATACCCCTGTGACTGTCTGTGTGTGTGTGTCTGTCTTTGTAACTACCCATCTATTTTTGGCATTCCCCACCGACATGTCAGGTCATTCACAAGTTTGACTGCTGGACTTCTTTCGTGCAGTTTGTGTTAAATCACCCCAAGCAACCCCAAAGTACTAACGTTAGCTCGGAATAGATGCACTTGACTGCAGGTGTGTTTTGAGTGTTTGTGACAGCCTCTGACTGATCTCACAGAAACCGCAGTTCATGTTAAATTAAATTCAATTAAAGATGAATTAGATTCATAAGGCCTGTTTGCCTCAGTTTGACGTAATTATGCCATATCTAAAATACCTCTTTCTGAATGCTTTGCAGGCAAACTGTCACCGCCTCTTCTACTTGTTTGTTGGATTTCACGCTGTAGAATTCGTAATGCCAGCGCATTCAGAGACACTCCTGTTAATTTAATTTTGTCAGTTTGGCCCTAGCTGTATTGAAAACAGCGTGAAGTGCCATCCACCAACCACTGACAAAACAGACCTGAGGATGTCAAACTGAACATTCATTTCACATTTCAGTTTAAAACTCCAAGAGCTGCAGCGACTTGAAGACAATGACTGAAAACATGTCTAACCCCTCAACGGCTCACTCTGTTCTCATTTTTGTTTCACAGGAATCATTAACAGACTGCTATAAACCAACAGAGGTGAGTGTGTTTAGTGTGTCTGTAATCTATCCAATAAAATGCTTAAAATCAATGACCTAGCAGCATGTGTGTAGATGATTGATGTTTGCATGCACAGTTTTGCAGTGTATAGAGCACTGCATGTTGAAGTGGCATGTCCCAGATGTGTGTGTATGTGGTTAATTAATGTCTGGTGACACTCTTTCTATGGTCACTCTGACCTAAATACAAACAAGAGTTAAAAGGACCAGAAGCTACACACACACACACACACACACACACACACACACACACACACACACACAAAATGCTATTTGACACTGTTAACAATGTGTACCCACAGGCTTAGTTTGTTTAGTTTATAGTTAGTTTGTGTTTGTGTGTGTGTTTAGAGGTGTTAAGTGTTTGGGTTTGTGTGAGTTAGGGTTAAGCTATTGTGGTGATTAAAGGTGGTACAGACCAATCACATTACACTCTACATACAGTGATCTTGTCCAGTCTGGACTCCCCATCTGTCATCTGTGAGTGTGTGGCATTAGGTCAGCCTGTGACAGCCACTACAAGGTCACCACAAGTGTCTGACCAGGTTGACAGCCGCTGATCACGTGTGACACCTTACGCGTACACACACTTACACACACACAAAGACATTGTAATCCCTTGAGAGTGATGTAGCACAGATGCCATTTTGAACACAATCCCACAAAGGAGGCATCAGCTGGGGATAAACAGTGAAGCCATGGAGAGAAAAGGTGAATGTGACAAAGTTAGAGAGTGATGATGAACACTGTTAGAAAAAAGGTACACTGGAAAAATAACAGGAGGTGGAAGTAAGAGGTGGAAGCTATTACAAAGAGATAGGAAATAAGGGATGAAGGATATAAGAAAAGACAGATAGAGGGAGAAAGACAGGGGAGAGGAGGTGCGGTACGAGGGAGAACGAGGAGGGGGCGGCATCAGTAATTAGGTCATGAGTAATGTCAACTCTGGTTTAATGAGGGGGATTATATTCCAGCATATTCACCGCGGTCACACTATCGTAGATAGCTATATTACCTCTTGGTTAAACCCAAGATGTGGCTTCTCTCTGTCCTCCTTCCTTACTGACTCAGTTTCATAATAATCCAGTATTTCATTGTCATACCACCATAACTGATTTGTTTTCTCTCCCTGTTTTATTTTTTTCATGCATTTATTTTCCAGTCAGCTTCACTCAATATCCTGGGCTCATTCTCTCCTGTACAATTACCCACGGCACAGAAAAATGAATCTAATTCATTTGGTTGTCAATCACAGCTGGTTAGCATAATGACTGGAAAACGAGGGGGGAACAGCTAGCCTGGCTTTGTCTCTGAATGTAAAAAAACAGCACCTTTAAAGTTCACTAATTTATATATTTTGCTTGTGTAACCTGCACAAAAACCTGCATTCATTAGTAAGCTTTTAAGGTGCTGGTAGGCAGACTCTGTTGCCTTCAGGCAGCGTTAGTCTCATAGTTTCCCCCCGTTTTTAGCCTTTACACTAAGCTAACTAGCTTCTAGCTGTAGCTTCATATTTAGCGTAGAGACACGAGAGTGGTATCAATCTTCTTGACTAACTTATCTTGTCTACAGCAACTATTTCCCAAAATATCAAACTATTCATCATCATCAACAACTCATATTCATGTTATATAGGACCCATCAACTGTCAATCACATGTCACATGGTCTTCTTCTTTACTGCGGTTTTTAATAATCTGATTTGATAACTTTTTTGCATGTCAAATGTGTGTTCTTGTGTGTGTGCAACTGTCTGTCTAACCCCCGGTTTTTCTCTCTTTGTTGCAGGACTTTGTCCGTGAGTTGCTGGGCAGGATAAGGGGAATGAGAAAACTCAGTGCACCAACCAAGAAGGGCCTATAATGGCTGTAACGTCCAACCATCAATCAACCATAAACTACGTCATCTCAGCTCCATCTACTTAACCCCACTCCACATGGACTGTCATCACAAAGAATAACTTATCTAAACATAACAGCATCAGTAACTATTCTGCAACCTGCAAACCTGCACCATGAACTCCATGCATTTAGCACTAGTCATTTATTTCACGATCACATAGAATAACAAGGTGTATTATAATATTTGACTGTTGAGAGGTACAAACAGAAACAGAGCCAACATGGTTCAATAGCATACAGCCAGAAGCCCTGGAACATGCCAGAACTGCAACAGTGCTTTAACATTAACACCACCTAATTCCACATTTCAGAGCCATGTTACGAGCTGATGCTGTGATCCCAACAGCCATACAGACTAAGACAGCAACAAATCTCAAAAAGGGAGTTGGTAAAAAAAAATGTTTGTACTGCAGTAGGTGTGAAATTAGCTGTAGCACTATGTAAACACAGTGCTTCATGATTTTGTTATTTTTTACTGCAAGTTTGGCTGTTACTTCTTTTGTTTTGTTTTTTAAACGTACTGTATGTTGCCATTTATTGTTCATGTGATTGAAATGTGGTCTTCAACAGTTTTTTGTCCTATTTCAAAAAGTCGACCTTCTTATCTTTACTCCGTCAGTGCTTGTAAGGGAGCTCTGTAGATTTATTTTAAGCACAAGGTGTTAATACATCAATTCTGTCCTTTTGTGATATGTAAACTCTGGGAAGAGTGGGGGCATTTTAGCAAACAAGGCTAAAACAGCGTGAAGATTTTTTTTGGCTTTTTAAACCACTGTTCTCACCACAGCAAGGCATGATGGGTGTTGCAGTTCTCCGTATGAGACTACAAAACCTGTATGATTGGCAGCCTTTCACTTATCATGTTATGCAGTGTTGTTCATTGCTCTCCCTCATCAGAATACATATCAGTTGGTCGTTTCGGCTTAAGCACAAAGCCCAAACATCGTAGTTGTTTCTCACCTTCTGGTTCACTTAACTCCGCTAACTGCTAACTTGCCTCTCTAATAGTGGTTGACGTTGCCTTCAAGGATATTCAGGATTAGTTCACCTTTTTCTCAGCACTGAACCTTCACTACTAACAACCTAAAGGCAAATACGGTTCAGTCAGAACCTGAGGACAACTTGAAACTTTGACGCATAAACCTGTCAGGTCCTGTAAGGGAAGGTGTGCCAAAACCGGGAGTATTACATCCTGAATGTTGTACGTCATGGAGGCATTAGTATGACATTAGTCATTTTCCACAGAAATTGTTTGTTAAGTTTGTGAAGCATCTTTTGGGCGGATGGAGAATTTTAAGGTGTTTAAAACTTTTCAGGTTGCAGAAAATATGTTGTAATTGCGTAGGCCCAGGTTTAAAAGGTGGATTTAGTTATTTATTGTTGTTAATGACCTTTTTGTGCACCAACACACTCAAAAACCTGTAAGCTCTGGTACAATCATGACTCGTGTTACGGGGTTGGGCCCAGTTTCACTTCCGAGCAGTCAATCGCGAAACCAACCGGAATGGAGCAGACCTAAACCTGCCATGTGATATATTTACCCTCAGCTGCCAAAGACAAAAGCAGGGCAATGTTTGATTTTAACATAACACTTGCAAAGCACCCGTCTTGCATGCTAACAACAGCGAAAAAAAAACACAGATAAAGAGAATAGATATTATGAATTATAATCAAGCAAAAAAATACTTTTTTGACTTAGCTGCCATGTCTGACTTTGTAGAACTTTTTGTGTTTGAAACAACGTGACTGTCACGTTGGAGAGAATCCAGGAAAAATTTTAACAATGGTGCTGTTTTTGATGTTCTTCCCAGGTTTTGGTTGTACAAGATGCATTTTCACTGTCGATTGACGCCAGTGAAATGTGTCTGCAAGAAATGTGTCTGTCTTTATTGATGGGGTGCATACAGTCTAAAGTGGCGTCCTCTTCACATTTCCTTTACTCGGTCTGAACTGGGCTGGATGGGTGTCACCACACTCAGCTAGCAGTGGTCGATTTATTTGAAAAAGATCATGTGTTTTCCGGATCAGTGAATTGGAAGGAAAAGTTGAAGAGGAAGCCATTATAGGAAACTGAGATGCATCCAGGACTCATGCCGAGGTACTCCATAGGATTTTCTCTGTCAAGAAACAGTTCAGGGGCAATAGGCTGATATTTTATAATTTATGGGATTTCATGTGGAGAGTATTTTGAAAGTGTCCATACTAGAAAGCTTTACGTTTGCATGTATTTTTAAAGTCGCATGTTGAGGGGAACATTTTGTTGGCCCAAAGGTTTTTATTTCACAAAATAAAACACTTTCCTTTTTATACCTTTATTATTATGATTATAATTATTATGATTAAGACTAAAATGTTCAGTTTTTCAGCTGCAGTTTTGTTTTACTGTACATCCACAATAAGCGTTCTTGTTTTTAAAATGTAATGTGGTGTGTGGTTTGTTTTTGCTGATAATAAAAATGCAGAACGACTCTGTACTGTTTAAACAGATCTCTGTGTGTATTTTCAACACTTTATATGGATTAATGATCCAATAGTTGGCATTTTGAGTGGTATGTTTATCTGCTATTTTTGCTGACAGTTCGATGAGAAGAGCGATACCACTCTCATGTCTGTCCGATAAAAATACGCCCACGTTACAGCTAACAGTCGCTTAGCTTAGCTTAGCTTAGCCTAGCATGAACACTGGAAACAGGGGAAACAGCTAGCCTGGCTCTGTCCAGAGGTAACAAAATCTTTCTAATAGCAACCCTAACACTAACCAATAAACACGTTGTATCCGGTTTGTTTAATTTGTACAAAAGTGTAAAAATGGCAAGTTCCCAGTTTATGCTAAGCTAAGCTATTAACCTGCTGGCTGTAGCATATTTAGAGGTCACATACAAGATGGGTATTTATCTTTTCATCTAATTCTTGACAAGAAAGTGAAAATTCTTATTTCCCTATATATTCCTAATGAGAATTTAAGTCATCATAGAAACATTTGTGTAGCATTTTTTAGATATGTTGAGATGTGTGTGTGTGTGTGTGTGTGTGTGTGTGTGTGTGTGGTTCTTGGTGTGTGTGCTTTTCCCTGCCTGTGTTTCTGCACAAAGGACATATTTAGTGCATCCTGGCCGCCAATGTGTTCCTTCTCAGTGCCCCACAATGTGGCGGTAGTTTAGTAGGACAGTCCTGTGTGCTGTCTGATTCTGTAAAGAGCTCATCAGGGTATGACATTATTGCTCACTGTTTGCATGAGTAGCCAATCTCTGCAGCACGTCTAGCCCCATATGGACTGGCCTACTGTCCTACTGTACATTGTTGCTAGGTAGAAAGGTAGAAAGGTTCACTGATTTCTGAGAGAGAAAGATTATTTAAAAAGCCTTTGAGGGGGCAGTATAAAGGAATAACCACAATGAAACTCAAGGTTGCATAATCATTGATCTGTGAGGGAACAAGTCAACCTCGCTACAAAGCTTATATATCTCTAAAAGGAATTCATGTGGAAGAATATAGGCCAGATTACAGAGGATACAGACAGAGAGAGGGAGAGACACACATGCACAGAACATGATAATGAATGTCTTTTGATTCACTGACACAAATTCCCAAACAGTCTTGTAGATCTCACTGCAGGAAACATAATTGCACACACACAGACTGCCGCTGCTGCTGCTGCTGCTTCTGTTGGGAGGAACAGAAAGCCAAAGCGGTGTCAGTGCGACTGTGCAGTGCAACAAGGCTGCATGTGCCTTTAAATTCCATGACCCACTTTTCACAGCTGGGGCTGGCTGGCTGGCAGGGAGCGCTCGCGCACGCTGACTTGAATAATTGGGACTGCAAGGTGAATGTGAGGAGAATAGTTAAAGACGGGAGCTTCCCCCGCGCCAGCCAGCAATGTAGCCAGCGTGCCCGGTTCAGTCAGCTGGCTGCACACCAGCAAATCTCACACCAGTGTTGTCCTCGAGTCGCTCTCAGTCATGGTCTTTTGACATATTAAAACAGATGTGAAAGGAGACAGTTGTTTGGCAGAAGAATAGAGAATTTTATGGATGTATGAAATTAAATGAGACTGCCAAGAGCGAAGGAGTGCCATTTTTATGAGCTGTTATCAATTTATACTGTTGAGGCCACTGTAAATTTAGAAAGAAACACATCATATGTTCTAGTGTGAAATATCCCAGCCCAGAAAGACCCTACTGTAAATTTTATGTCTTCCCATCCCCCTCTTCATTTTGCCACTCTCTCTTGATCCTATATGTTCCTCTCCGCCCCCCTTCTTCTCCTACTTCACTATGTTACTTCTCCCCCCTCTCCCTTGTGGATGCAGCGATCCATCATGCCAATACTTCAGAGAGACAGAAAGAGAGAGAGAGAGAGCAGAGGAACAGATTGAGAATAGAAAAAGACAGACAGTCAGATACTGTATATGACCAGGGTGGTAAGGAGGGCAGATGAGAGATAGGATGACACCAGCAGCAGCTCCCCCAGTGGTTCCCTTCAGCTCGGAGATAGATCCCATCTCGTCTCCATTGCTGTGGAACCCAACTGCAGCCTCAGACAAATGATGGGCCGACGTGTCACGCTGTTGTAGCCTGCTCATTCATTCACATGACAGGCAATTCAGCCATACAGCATCACTTATTACCCAGATAGAGAGAAAGAGAAGAGGGGGTGATGTTTTCTCGTGTCACCTCCAGTTACCCTGCTGCATTGTGGGTAAGGAGGACATGGCCTCTGCCTTCCATCTGCTTCTTAACCTGCAAGTGATCTAGTACGACAGAAGCATAAATAAAGTGTGTTGTAAAAAGGGACAGAAGTTATTAGTAAGTAATTTCCAGCAAGGTTACGTATTTGGACGCTTACTGAATTTTTTATTCTGCTTCAACTTTAAGTGCAACCAAATCCCGAGGAACAACCTCTTTTCTTGACTTTATAAATACTATATAACACATGCACATGTTCCACTTCCACACCATGCATATGTGTGTGTGGCAAAACCTGCATCTCATGGGAAATCTCTTTAATTTCACTACACTGAGCTCATTCAATTTTCCATCACTCCAGACAAAAATGTTACAACTATTGCTCCTCAAGCATAAAAAGATGTAGGCGTGTACAACATCACGCAGACTTTGTTGCCAACATTGACCATTTCTACTATTGCTACTACCACTACAGCTCGAGGCGAACACACATAATAGATGTGGCTGAATATGTGGGAATTACTTTTTCGTGCAGCAGTCTACAGCAGTTTTTCTTTTACACTTATATTTACCTCTAGTCAGCGATGGTTGTAGTAGTGATGGGATGGACAAAAGAAGAGGGTGTCCTTCATTTAAAATCCTGCTCATGTAAAAGTACACAAGTGTAATAAACAAAACCTAACCATACCAATATGAATGTACTGGTATGAAAGTAAAAGTATTTGTTCTGCAGACAAATGCCCTGACTGATATGTGATATATTTCCAATACTGATGCATTAATACAAATGTAGCATTTTACTATTGTAGCTTGTCAAGCGGCATAGCTAGGAAGCTGCCACTTCCGTGGCTGTGAAGTGAAACCTAAATGCCAAAAACTGCAGTTCCTGAAGTGTCCACTTGAGGATGGCTACAGAACGAGTCAGTCTCCATAAGTCCCCATGTTAAAATGTCTAACTTCACAGCAGAAATAAACATGTTTACAGCCTGATACAAAAAACAGTTTTGGTCTCTATAGCTAATTTCCCCGTTCATGACAACTGTACTGAGGGTGAATTTTTATAGAACTCACCTGTTCAAATTATATTAAGGCTAAAACTTATGCATAATTAGCAGTGTTGCCGCTTTGATTGACAGGTAGGTGCTGTTACAGATGGCTTGTTTGAGCACCCACGGCTCATTCCGCCCACGTCTTTGTCGACTTTTAGATTAGCCGGGAGGTGGAAGAGGCAGGACAACCAAGATGGCGGCAGCCAGCGCCAGGTATTTTGAGCTTCAAAACGGCTCTTTAGAAACCTATAGGTGACATCACGCGTGAGCTGTCCATTCTTTATATTGTCGGTGATAACTAGTTACAAGTGTTTCAGTCCAGTAGTTCTCATCTTAGGTATCCTTCAAAAGGTCACAATATGAAACACGATTACAAGAGTAAAAAGTATAATATTTCACTCTAAAATGGGTATATGAAAATGAGGTAAAATGGGCCTGAAAATTGTACTACAGTATTAGAGAGTTTGAGTAAATGTACTTTTACATTTACTATTACATTCCACCACTGGTACAGTGTTGTACTAATTAATTCTGAGTAATTAATTAAACATTATGAGCCACAATCAGAGAACAAACAGCCCATGCTGTGCACCATAGTTTGTACATTAATAATAACGTAGCTGTTACATACATTTTTAATCAGTCAAATATTATTATAGATATCATTAATGTATATTCTGTCAAAACAGTGGAACAGACAGGTGGTAGACAATATTCAGAGCCGAGATGTTGTGTATTTGATGCTGTATAGTTCAGTGTTGCCTTGGGCTAACCCAACACAATAAATGGTTGTCAGACAGTAAACACTGCTGTTGTAAACACTGTGTAGACAATACCACTGTGACCACCGGAGGGATTAATTGCAAGGATTTAGAATTAATAGCACTATTTACTTGGGTCAAATAGCCATATGTCTACTGTCCTGTTGGTGTATGAACTACTTGTTTTTGAGGTTTGTTTTTCTTTGTTGCTATTGGTCCTTTCAGCGCGTACCCAGAGGGATGAGATTGGTCAGCTGAGAAGGATCTCATACCTAGATACAGCATGCAGTGTACAGGCGAGTCTACTTAGAGAACACGAGGGGAGTCCTGTAGGGGGGATCTGTCTATCTGCAGGGGGGTGAGTTCAGATCATTCTCCATTATACCATCTGTTTCTAGTGAATTATGTAGAGACAGAGATAATTAAAGAGGTTATTATCATTATGCTGCCAAAACAACACAGACATGCTTAGCGCCCTTATAAATGTGTAACAGGAGAGAAACAGGTTAAGACTTGGTCTTATTTGAGCCATACATAAAGATCATCTAATAAAGATCTCATCTCATCAAAAAGAAATAATAGACTGACCTATATTTCCTCATAATAACAGCAATGACCAATAAAAAAAACACAGGATGGTACCCCTGGGTAGGTTAAAGCAGCATTAACACTCTGATTAGCTGATTTCCTTTGTTTTAATAACAGGATGCGAAAAATTAACACTGAGGCTAAAGAAACCGGAGGTCTGGAGCGATGTGTTGCTATGGAGAGATGGCCCTCTCTGTCTGCTGCTTAAAAGGTAATATGAGGATAAAGAGACAGGGCGACAGAGACAAATAGGCAGAGAGAGCCTTAAAGGGAATGTGATAAGAGAAAGGAACAGAAATAAAGTCCAGGTTACAGTAAATACTGCACAGTGTGGCGCAATCAGGCAGTAAAGATTGTTGGGTAATCATCTGCTTATATCTATATTATGAAAAGGGCGCTGTTACACTACACGGGTGACAGCAGTTAAACCTGTATAGTAATGTGCTTCATTAGAGTATGCGTGAGTTCATGATCATGAGAGCATGAATGAAAAATCAAGCAGGATTATTGGTGATGTGCAGCTAAGCTGTGAATATCAATTGCTGGTGATATCATGACTATACTGACATCTGCTTACTTGATGAGATGAGTGTTTTGTAGGTGGCAATGTGTTACTACCGTCAACATGGCGGCACGTCTCTGCAAGCTGGTTTGAGATTAATTTTTGCAGCCTATGCACTGTTTAGCTCATTATCTCTCCATTTTCTATGCTTGTTCAGCACCGCATAATTATGTGCTGTGCTGCTGAAATGATGCAATAACTGGTGCATTACATATCATGATTAAATAACCTGGTACAGAATGTAAATGGGAAAGCTCATGACACTAAAAATTCAAAGATGTTACTTTTAGATGTGACTTTCCACTGGTGCTTATAATAATAATATTGATTTAATTAATTTAAATAAGAGTTTACAGACATAGTGTGGCATCTAGCAGTCTAGGTAGAGATTGCAACCCCCTTCAGTTACTACGGTGCTCTATCTAGAGCCAGTGTTTGGTTTGTCTGTTCTGGGCTACTGTAGAAATATAGCAGTGCAACATGGGACTGTGGAAGATGACCCGTGGCATCTGTAGATATAAAGGCTCATATTACGCTAACAAAAACATAATAAATCTTTTTTTTCAGGTGATTAAACTCTAATGAAAACCTAGCTATGAATATTTTATTCCACCTCTATCATATTCTGGAAATTGAGCCCCCTAATTCACCCTGGACCGGTAAACAATGTCACCCTTATTACAGACTTTATAGGCCCTAAAAACACAGTTTCTCAATCAGCTTACCATGAGCGATGTGGTCTGAAATGAACGCAATTTTTTCTACCAAAGCTAGAACAATTTTCACATCAGGGATTTTCATATTTGTGTTTTTGTCTGTGCTTGGCCTGTTGGTTTAAAACGGGCAGGGAGGGCTTGGGGTGAAACAAGGTAATGTGACATACTTCTTTGCACCAATCAGGATTTAGGATTTTTTTTTCATTCAAAATCTGATGACAGTTGTGGAGCTGCTTGCTCATGTTGCCAGAAGCTGCCAATCATATCCATTCAAACCACAACTACACCGTCCTAATGAAGCAGGCCTCTGGAGCTTTTGAACGATTCTTGGATAAAACCATTAAATAAAGCCAAAAGATGTTTGAAAATGTTATGGCTTATTCAGCTAAGGATATTTAATGATATACAGGAAGACTTAGTGTAAGGCTTTAGTACCACATCCTTTGAGATATAAAAAGATGTGGTTTTATCCCTGGATAATGTTGATCCTGCTTATTAAACCAGCCTACTTAATCTAGAAACTTATCTGACCTATACCGCTCTGTCTGCTGGCTCATGCTCTGGTTGCTGCGCAAGCGCCCGTGCGTACACGCAAGCACACAAATTAATCCGTATAAATCAGTGTGTAGCAAAGAGGCTGCTTGTCCTTAAAATCAATCAGTTCCTCGATCTGCTTATTCCACAGCAGCCCACCACTAGCCTCGGTTGATCTTCCATGCAGAGCTTTGAGCGTTAATAAACAGAGGATAAGCATCCCAAAGCAGAAATGTCTGACAATCTTGTACACATTTGGATTAAAGCTTCCTGTTTCTTCGCTCTCTTCAATTCAGCAGGTAAATACTCCATGCTGTGCAGAGACTCTGGTGGTGTATATTCTTTTCATGGTGTGGATGGAAAATCTCAAGATCTGTCTCCCTCGGGATCCAATTACAGACGGTTCGTGGCGGTTTACATCAGACACATGTGAACACAGTCAAACGCACAGGACCCTGAACGCCACCCCAGGCTTTAACAATGACCTACTGACTTAACTCTACCCCTCATGACCAACCTTCAAATGAAGCGAGCACAAACACAAAAACAGACACTAAACATGACAGAGGACAAGCAGGGGGCGGGTTTGTCTGAAGGGGTTTTGTCTGAAAAATAAGTAGAGGGATGAAGGGATTGGATAAACCTCATGCAAGAGTGTTCAACAAACAAAGTTCCCTGTTTGCTATCAGCATCTCCGACCCTGTCAGACACCACAGAGATGCCCAGAAGTGTGTATTTGTCTGTCTGTCTGTCTGTCTGTCTGTCTGTCTGTCTGTCTGTCAGTGTGTGAATCTCGGAGTTTATACCTACAGGCCAGTATCTCCTCCCTCCACCTCCTCCATCAGAGGAATTGCCAAACAGCTGGTTGCCATGGTTGCCGTTTTCTGCGCACCAATCAGTAACCATTTTACTGGGGGTCCAGAGGGGGGTAAGCCTGCACAGTCTGGCAAATAGCAGTGATATGAGCGGAGATTAGCATACATTCAGCCAGGAACAGGAAATCCTTACTCAAATATCGCTGGGTTAGTTGAAATAACAGTGGTCTGTTTTATTTTTGTCTCATGTCTCATTCTGTCTTTGAAAATATCTCTTTGTTAAAGGGTAACTGTGAGGGGAAACGCCCTTTAAATAATTCAGTGTACTGTGTTATTGTTAGCAAACACCAGACTTTGGTGTAATTTGATTAATTTGCTGTAATATGACATAATGGACACATTAAATATATTACACTCATTCATAAGTATGGAACAAATGGGCATTTACAAAAAGGTCATTCATTTTTAATTAGTCTACAATTAAACTTCTTAATGATGCATCAATAAAACCTAATGAGAAAGGTATTGAACCCTCCATAAACATTTGATGAGTCAAAAATGATTAGTTTAAGCAGAGGGCTCCCTCTGCTGGTCAATTGAGTAATACACTCCATTTGAATGGTTTGTGATTTTAGGGTTGCCAGTTCAAAGCCTCCGGTTATTTCTATGAATTTGAATCATGTAATTTTGGTGGTTTTTTGATTTTTTTATTGAAACGGAAACATCAAGTGTTCCTTTTTAGATAAAGCTAAATAATTCTTTTAAAAAGCTGGGGGACACATGACACATGGGATACAGGATATGAGATGTCAGCTGAGCAGATGATGTTTACAAACACAATAGTTCTTATTTGTCAGGATAAAGGTGTAACAGAGCATAACTGTATTTGTAGTACACACAGGTGTCTTCAGTTACATTACCTGTTTAGACTGTGCTTGACTGACAGCTCCCTCGCTTTCATGTTCCCTGTTGCGCCTGGTAGGATGGGACAATTCACACCGTTACTATGGGACTCTTAATAGAATATGTTTTGACATGTCAAAGTAGTCAAAGCACAGGTGTAAATACTAAAATGAATGGAGGCTGAATTCCATTTAGCAGCTCCAGTTTCAGTGGCCATGCTCGTTCTGTCACACTGTCATGGTTTACTGGGACACTTGAATACAACAGAGACATTGTTAATGTTTTTTAGTATCACCTGAGCTTTTTCTACGATGACAAGTCAAAATGTCTGCTGGAAACACTTGTGTGGGTGTGCAGAACTTTTAATTAAAACAATGTTCACGGGAAATCTTGAGATTAATCCCCTCCATTTCTATCTCTTGAACCTTTTCTGACATGCAGGGTTTTCTTTGCTTGTACCATATGGATTAAGAAAAGGAAAGAGAAATGCATGACTGCTTCTCTGTGTGTAAATGTTAATGTGTGGGTCACATTGAAAGCACTTGGTGAACACCAGCTTTTATTATTGTCTCAAATTACATTTGGTCTTATGTGTTAGTTTTCTCTTTTAGATGTAATTTGCAGCCATTAAAATGTTTGAGAAACATATTGGATCTTTTGTAAATCTCCTTTGTTAAAGAGTATTTTGGTCTCCAATTAACACAAATTTGCTCTTAGGATTTGAAGGTGATGAATTTGCTTTTTACTTTAACTCGAAACGCTGTACTTGGTATCCACTACATTTCAGAGGGAAATATTGTACATTTTACTCTACTATTTAACAGATTTAATTACTAGTTACTTTGCCGATTCAGATTAATATAAAATATAATGAACTAATACATGTAATGTCACTGTATACCAGTATATAGAGTAGTTGAAACCAGCCTCCATCTTTGCCATTAAGGCCCAAAATGCCTCAATATTTATATTTCACATTATTTACTTTTGGTTCTTTAAGTACATTTTGTTGCTAATACTTTTGTACTTTTACTTAAGATTTTGAACGCAGCACTTTTACTTTCACTTTCAGTATTTTT
This sequence comes from Argyrosomus regius, assembly GCA_946959425.1. Lineage (NCBI taxonomy): Eukaryota > Metazoa > Chordata > Actinopteri > Sciaenidae > Argyrosomus > Argyrosomus regius. Next base: position 13,729,367 of record OX336901.1, on the reverse strand, counting down.
ACAATGTGGAATTACTTTGACTTAAATAAAAGATCTCAATAATTGTTCCACTGACTGACCATATATTTGAAGCACTGTATGAGTGTAAATTTGATTTATGGTAACTGAGTTGTGATTCTTCTTGCTTGCATATGACCTAAATAAATATTTACATAAATGGGATGTGACAGTCACCTTATTGATAGACTCTCATTACCAGTAGATGTCAGCATCATACTCAGGCTCAGAGTCCATGTAGTTTCACTTGAACATCTTTTCTTATCTCAAGTTTCTCAGGCAGTCTTATTTCAAACAGTATCAATATCATTATCCAGAAGAGAGATATATCAAATTATTAAAATAGGTAGGCAAGTACAAGGCAACTACAGATTAACAGGTAAGGGTTATGGGGTGATAAGGTGCGTTTAAGGCCCCAAAATGAAGCAAATGTGTCAAAGACTGAGACTAACAGCGTGAGAAAAGTTCATTCAGCCCCTAGTGTGTGATTATAACACACTACTATCAGATTAATGTACTTCTCAGATTAAGTATTTGCCCGTGTCGTCCCCCACCTGTCCGTGGGAGGGTGCCGGGCCGGCCTCAGGATCCCGCCTGCAGGTCCCTCCGGTTCCTGCCGTTGATCCCTCTCAGCTGACGTCAGGAGAAATGGCGGACCAGGATGGCAGCGACGCATCTCCTCCCGAGTCCCAAGGTGAGTTCATACCGACAGAGAAGTTCACTGTAACAAACTTTTTTCTTTTTTTTTTTAACACGGACGAACTGTTATTTAATCTGTTAGGGTCACATCAGCGGCGGTTGTCGGTGTTTGAACGCAGAAGCTGAATAACTGAACAAACACACGGAGCCGGGTCGGTCACGGGAGCGGGATTAACCGTAAACCGACTCACCAAACCGGTTACTTTACCTTTATTAAACACGACCTGTTCTCTAAAGTACACTTTTATTTTTCAGTTTTACCTTTGTTGTCGCTGTTGATAGACGTTTTGAGCTCCTCTCGCGTTGGCAGACACCTGTTGCTGACATTTCGCTGTCAACTCGTCGAAATGCTCCTTCAGTTGACGTGACAGGTGAATCAGTAAAGTGAACGCAGGCTTGTTCTTGCTCGCTTTATAACATGTCTTCAGGCTACGACTTTAGTATCTGCCTTTTTCCAAGTGTTTGTAAACATTATTTTATTCTACCACAGCCTGTACTGACTTATAAATACCCCAAACCTTTCTACAACAGCGGATAACCGGACACCTGTGACCCAAACTGTTAATTTATGGTGTCATGTTAACGTTAGGAATTAAAATGGCCACTCACAGCTTTATGTTTCCTGCAGCTATGTTTATTTATTTTTTTTTATCTGTTTTTATGTTTGACTGTTTTATCTGGTGGTATGTAACTTTAATCTTGTGTTATATAAGCAAAATAAATGGTGTTTGGCAGCGTGTGAGCAGAGCTGTCAGTCTAATAATTTCCAGTTCAGGGCAACGCATCAAAGCAATTACCTCTTATCGCCAGCGGTGTCGCCAAAATCAAATTAAGAAGAATAATGTGGATAATGGGGGATGATAATGTGGAAGTTTCTGCTGCACAGTACTCTGTTCTTTGAGAAATTAAGGCATATTTGCATGTTTCACTTCTAATCACAGCTCAGAAATAATAACACAACACAACAGGTGTTTTCCACTGTTGTTTGCTCTGACACCAGTAATTAGGATGTAAGAGCAGTGTTTTAATTTTCATAATTACCTGTCAAAGCTAAACTGATATGTTGAATTGTTGTTGGTGTCCAGTTAACAATGGCACGGTTGTGGTAGACACCAGATGTACCAGCATTAGTCGCTGTGTTGTTGCTGCTGTGGTGAGTATGCAGAATTTTACAAATTGTAGGTTTAAACTGCTGACTGGGAAATGTTTGTTTTGCTTTGTTGTAGTGAAAATCAGTGACAGAGTCAGAACAGTCAGAGTTTAAACTCTTGAATTCATGAGTTCAGCTTTTAAATAATGTGTGATTATTAGCTAGCCCAAGACGTTTTCTCTAGGTTGTGTTTGTTCTGTAGTATAACACGTTTGGTTAGTCTAATCAGGAGTTGAGCTCTACAAAGGCAGACTAGTTTAAAGTTTGGGATAAAAGAGTTAAGGATGAAGAAAAGAAGTGAGGAGAACCATTTGTAACACTGACAATGTGCTGTGAAGATCCTTTGTTACATACAGTATTTCAGTGCTTCACATGCATACAGGAGCCACAGATCAGATGTTAAATGACGTATTAATCCGCATAAGTTGTTGCACCAACTGCAGAAGAGCAAAGTACTGCACTACGCAGACATCGTGTGGGCATGACACTGGGTTTACAAAGTGGGTCGCACTGATCTTTTAACGTTCATTCGACCGTGTGAGGTCCACAACACCTCCTTACAATTAAGAATTATAATTTTCACGTTTTTTAATTTCTAAATATGTGATTAGTTGATATAATGGATAAAAAGTGAAGCTCAAGCGTGTTGGTTTCAGACTGTTGAATTAACAGTTTAATCAGCGAGTGCAGGCTTAAAACATAAAACTTAACATGTTAGCATTAACATAGCAGTTTTGCTTTCAGTCACCGTTTGTGCTCTTCTCTCTAGCCTCGCCATTATCTCATGTCTGCTTATATTAGTCTAATATGACCCTGCTGCAAACTCTGGATCCATTTTCTACACCGTGGCGCTTTCAAGCTTTGCAGTCCTCTTACTATCTTAGCATTCATAAACAACTTTTCCGTATGCATTATTTATCTTATATTCATGCTGCTGTGAGCTTTAAGATATACAATCCACTGCACCACTGCACCTTTGACCACAGCAGTGAAGCTGACTCTGATGTTGTGATCACTGTCCTGTGGGATTACATTTTTCTTAAATCTTTTCTCACACTGCGGCCAAACCAGTTTTAATATCTCCTTCTATATCAGCTGACTAGTTGATTTCTCACTTGTTGCTACTGCGAGCTTGGTCGTGTTACCAGCCGAAGTACACTTTTCCCTTCAGGCATGGTCTTTTCCTTTTATTTATTTTTTTTACCATTCCATTGTCTGCCTGATAGAAAAGCTTTTACACGTCGTCTTGTTTCATCCTGCCCGTGTGTTTGGCCTACAGCCATCTTTCTTTTCTTCAGCCGAGTTACCTGAGGTCTTGAGATTTGCTCTGAACCCTTGAGCCTCTCTGCTCATTGTTACACCTGTACTGAAAATAGCCACAGTCCACACATGCCCCTATTGGCAAGGAGAGCCTTTCCTGCAGCTCCTCCTCACCTGCAGTACCACCGTGATGATTATATTTCCTAATCTGAATTGTCTCGTCCACATCATGGGGGTTGTTGTTGTAGTTTTTTGTGTTTTATACTGTCAAACCTCTGAGGGCCCCAATGGGGGAAACACAGATAAATTATCCATAGTTATGTTCTGAGCCACAAATAAAACTTACTGAACTATATTCATGACTGAATTCACAGCCTCGGTGCATTCACATACGTGCAGGGGGCATAGCAATTAAAATGGCTCTTTATCTTTCAAATGAAGAAGAGTAAATGTTTATATAACAGTCAAAATATTTCATCTGTTCCCATGTCTGTGTTGTCCTTATTCTCATAGGTGTGAGAAGGGTGTGTAACCTAGCCTATCCGGTTTAAGTCTGAGTGTTGGGTTACAGCATTACTCTATCCTGCAGGGACAAAGATCAGATAGCTCTTTCATGAACCGGCCTATGTGTTTGTTCAGCATGTGCTCCCTGAAGAGATAAAGCAGCAAGTCTTACAATCGTTTTTATGATAAATATCTGAAGGAATTGGATGTGTTCGTTTAGTAAATACTCTGTGCTGAAATATTGTCTGGATTAGGTTTTTGCAACTTCAAGTGGTTTGTCCCCTCACTGTCTCGAGGACACAGAGTTCAAAATGTCTTGGTGTCTTGATTATAAGATGTCATGCTCGTTGTTTAATCCCTATGTGTATTTGCAGATAAGCGTGCACCAGCATATGCCACATGGTTGTTCCAGTTGATCTTTGCACTGTTACTGGACAAGCCTCCAATAATGTGGCCTGTAATAACTGTAGCAATATTATTAACCCTCTCTTTTCTAGCCCTAACCCTCTTGCTTTCTTTATATTCTCACTCTTTCATATGCAGCGCATTTGCACGTACAGTGTCGGATGGAAGTGAAGCACGCTCAGATACTCAGATGCTTCAGTGTCCTTGTGTTTCTGTAAAGAGCCAGCAGGACGTGAATGGAAAGATTACCATATTTACCGTACAGTCGCAGTATGTCAAACAGCTCATGGCTCTTTAAGTGGAGAGTGGGGCGGAGACATATACCATGTGCTCTGTGAACACACCCCTTCCACACAGGCGGCTCCACTACTGCATTGTTTGGTTTGTTGTGTGTATAGACGTGCATCCCTAGCTCGTGTGTGTGTGTGTGTGTGTGTGTGTGTGTATACATTACAGTAAAGTGTGTGCCCATCCTCTGCTAACTCGCTTCCACTGCGTCATTGGTCCATGTGCTGCTGTTGTCAGGGAAACCGTTTACCGGTACCGGCTCACCTTCCACCACTGGATTCGCACTGAATATTTTAACGGCCCCCGCTGCCCTCTGTTACCCGTGTACCTGTGGATCAGTGTATGTATGTGTGTGTGTTTGTGTTTGTACTGCACAGCACAGCAAGTGCCTGTGTGATGTGATTCTTCTGACAAGTTTGCATTTGCAGAATAGGCCTAGCAAGAGGGAGGCGAGGAGGGGAAAAGGGGGGGCTGCAGTAACAGTAGTGAACAGCAGCAGCAGCAGCAGCAGCAGCAGCAGTAGTAGCAGCATCTCTTGAGGAGTGAGGGAGTCAAGAGAAGTGCAGTTTTTCCAGCTCTCAGCCGAGCCAGTCCCGTGGATTAAGTCTTCTTTTCTAAGCCAGACTACAAGAGCTCATCCTCAGACTCTGTCGCACTCTGTCTCTTTCACGCTTTCTCTATGCCTGGCACTGCCATCGCAGGCAGTGTGGACATGGCACAGTGAGCAGCTCTGTTTGTCTGTCTTTCACATTGTCCCTCATCGTCCCTCTGCACTTTATTCTTTACTGTTCTTTAACTCCATCCTTCTTCTCTCATTTACCCCATTTCACAGTTTGATTTCTTCCATCTCTCCTGCTCTTTTCGTTCTGTCCTCCTCTTCCTTTTCTCTTTTCTTTCTGCTGTCTCAGACACAGAGTAGCAATGTGCATCCAGAGGAACTAGCTTTTAGCATTAGCTGTTAGCTGTCTGCGTCTTTACTGAGAAGAAAGCTTTTAGGGGTGACCCCGTCCACCTCGGCATCCTTTGCCGTCCACCACTGACTTGCTTCCCCTCCCCTCTACACCTACCACTGCAGGGTGGGATGGGCAGGGGCTGGGTGAGTTAGCCACGGGCTTGAGGGTTAGCAACAGGGCGGGCGATGCCAGAGTGTAAAGGACGAGAACAAGGAGGAGGTGGATGTGGAGGCGGGTGCTCGCGGGGCAAGAGGAAGCTGAGGAAGGGAGGCAGCCGTACAGCCATCCCGGTGCTCTTCACCATCACTGAGGAAGAGGAGGGGCAGAGACGGAGAGATGCTTGCAGGAAGAAGAAAAGAGGTATGGAGGTAAAGGATGGAGGGAAAGTGACGGGTGTAAAGTGAAGAGCACAATGAATTTGCACACTCTGGTACTCATTTGAACTATTAAATTGTATGAGGGGGGGGGGGGCATTAATATCTGGGGCAGAGAGGCAGCTGGGACAGAGAGATATTTAACCAGTCTCCGGAGAGTCACAGGACAAGACGATGTGAAAGACAAGACGTGTATTTGTTAGTGGGATGTTAATGATGGAAGTAATTGTGTTACATATCAGTGTGTGTGTGTTTGCTCTTGTGAAGGAAAACTCCTCTTAACCCATCAAACCCCATCAAACTCAGCCATCTGTAGATGGGTGGCTGACAAGTCTGATGACTGAGTGTGTGTGTGTGTGTGTGTGTGTAAACCAGCTGACAAGGCAAGATTGGGTCAACACAAGGCAGCAGATGAGAGTGAAGGTGCAGTCCACTTCACATGTGTATGTGGTCGTAATGCATCAGTAAGCAGAGCAGTCAGTCAACAGGACAGCATGTGTCTGCAGTCACAGCAGGTCTAAAGGTGCAAACTCATAACTGAACTTCTCTTGTTGTTTTGGGTTTATTCCAGAACCTCAAACAGTCTGGAAACTTTGCTCTGTTTTTTTTTACTTATTCATTGATTTTATACCTTTTGTGTTAATGAGAGAGCTGTTCTGTTGTTCTGCTGTTAGTTTTGAAGAGTTAGTAGCATTGTTTTGTGGGTATCTTACGTCCATTCTTTCATTTGTTTTTCTGTTGGTTCAGTGCTACTATAAGGTTTAACGTTTACCTTGAGGAAGGTTTATTCTTTGACTTGGGGAGATGAGAAGGTAATCAGATATTAACGTGACTTTAAGATTAAGTTTATGATATTCTCCTATACACATGGCTACAGTCACACTGTTTTAGCTAACCTGACTCCATAGCACTAAATTATTTGTGTCTACACCAGCTATATAACATAAAAAGACCAAGACAGCCCAAGAACTGATTATGGAACTAAATAATTGCATTTCCTTAAAGCATAAGAGATGATTCTCATGCTAAAGGCTGTTTCCTCATGGGCCTATCGCACATGCACAGCTCACTCAAATCATAAATAATAGAACAGAAAGAACCGGGAGAAGCGGGTAAATGAAGAGATGATTGTGAGCTCTCGCGGCGAGCATGATCTCAAAGTATCAGGTAACAGTTGTTAGACATTTGTCTTTGTTTTAAAATGCTGTGATACTGTCTTTTATTTCTAATATTACTTACAAAAAACTGATATACTTTTTTTTTTACGCCTTTAGAGGAGGAAGAGCATGGCTTGGCCTTCAGTGTTTGGGTGCATTAATTATGTTAATAGTAGTTATAATAAGATCAGATGGAGATTATAATTTTGATTGACATTGATTGAGCACAAGGGCTTTTTAGGGATCATTAATCTCTGAATTTGTCATCTCATTAATTTGAATGCAAACTCCTCAATGCCAATTTTCTAAACAAACTTTCTGTCCAACATCTTGACGAAAAGATGGCAAAATTTCAATATTGGTTGACAGCAGTTTCTATTATTCATAGCCCTGTTGTCAAAAGCCATACTGTGATAGGGTGATTCAAGACAAACCTATCATCTGAGCTGAAACTTGTACCTGTCATGTGTGGCAAAAGCAGTAGCCCCGTCCTCTCAGGCACCTGTTATCCAGGCCTGGCTGCCTGTCCTGGGGCTAGAAACCAGGACTCCCACCTCCTACCCCCTTTCTGTTGGCTGGAGCTTAGCGTTTAGCTTAGCATTAGCAGTGGCTAATCCTCTCAGGCTGTAGGGGAGGCAGGAGCCTCACAGCGTGCTTGCCTGCTACCCGCTGGCCCGGACAGCACAGCATTAATCGCTAACTCTGACCATTTAATCTGACGGCCAGTGAATGCAGATAGATTGGGGGTGGGGAGTGTGTTCGCGCACACACCTACACACACACACACACAGGACACTACTGGAGGGAGGGGGCAGATTAAACAGCCACACTCTCCCTACGTCTCACTCTCTGTCTCTTTTACACACATACACATCAACACACACACTCATATGGATGAAAGGATGGGGGTTGGAGAGTCGCCACGACCGGTGTCACACTCAGTCTGCTCTCAGCGACAGTGACACCGACCAGAGCTGACCCCTCTCTCTTTCTCCCTTCCTGCTTTCCTCTTTACTCTGAAAAAAGTTGACTTTTGGGTGTTCCATTTTTCGGGGATGTCGTTTGGAATTTCTTCTTCTGGCTTTATCTCTCATCTCCGTCACTGCACCATGGACTTTGGATTCAAGCTTATCTTCCACTGTGTAGGATGTTTCCAGGAAGTAAGAATGTCGATTCTGGCCCTCCGATCCGACTAGTCGGAGTGGGACACCAACCAGGGGTTAAACATGTCTCATCCTGGGATTGATACCCCTGGAATTATGAACCAAACTCCAGGTAAAGACTTGCGATTTGATGCCAGGAAATTGTATTTCATTGACGAGTTGGCACAGGATGATCAAGCTGCAGGGTAGGAAGGGAACACAAGTACAGTGCGGTCTGTAAGTAACAGGGCAGTTATGTTTTGGCTCTGTACGCCAGCGCATTGGAATCGAAATTAAACATGGCTATGACATTAAAGTACAGGCATTTAGCTTTAAATAAAACTTTAAATAAAAGCTGTTTACAGCCACTTAGAGGTAAAATGTGTGTTTTTATACATAGTCCTCAAGTATGTGAAGGGGTACGAGTCCTAGTCTGTCAACCCAATATGGACTTGAAATCCCCAAACTCTTAAAGCCATTGTTAAAAGTTTGTCTGTTTATCTTCATCATCAGAGAGAGACTTTGCAGTATGTCAATACTCGAGACTTTGTGTTTTGTGGTGTAGTTTACCACGTTTTATTTGGTTGATAAAATATGTTGGGAGCTCATGTATAAATGGGGCAAAGGTGGTTATGTTCACTGGTGGACATCTATGACTGGGACCTCTCATACTAGGTTCCAAATAAAATTCTCTTTGGTGTATTTACAAAGGCTGTTAAATGGTTGTCTAATGCGCACGAGCAAATATGCTCGCTGCTATCTGAGGTTTGTTTGTTTAATGACCTCTACAACAGATGGACAAGGCTGAGAGAGAGTGCAAGAGGAAACAACTGCACCAGAAGTCCACCTCATTATATGTTAAAGCATTGGACATCATGTCGCATTGGGAGACGATGAACTAACATGTCAACATTTCTGCAGTAATCAAAGGATGGATGTTGTAGGAAGGGAGGTGAAGGCAGATGAATTAGAGATGATGAAGAAGAATTAAATTATTTTCCAAATGTGGGGGTTGAACTCTGACATAATAAGTGAAAGGGCTGATGTGAACTGTGAGCATATTGATCCAGGATGGAGTTTGATTACCCACGACTCTTCGATCAGTCCTTGTCTAACCCTGCATTGAAAGCATTCACCTCTGTAAATTTACTCTCTTTATAAGAGTATATTGTTTAAAGTAAGACTAAACTTGTGTTCAGAGTTTGTCAGACCAAAGAAGAAAGTGTTATTAACCACCCAGCCAAATTTGAATGATTAAAAATATCGACAAGTTTATGAAATTAGGTGTCAAAATCAGGTAAAAATGAGCAGTATTCTCAGCTCCAGGACTGTGGGGGGCGTGTCTGCTGAATGTGCTGAAGCCACACCCACTCGTGGGAGCAGTCAAGCAGCAATTTTGAAGTGACTGAAACATGTCAGATGAGTTCAGAAAGTGGCATGACTAACTTTGAAACACTCTGAGCGAGATGAATTAATCTCTATCTCTCTGCTAGGGGTGCAGGGGTATGCTCAGGGTGGCCTCAGCGTGTCATCGAGCCACCCTTTAGGACCGCCCACAAAATCCTGGACTGAAAACTGGTGAAACACTGTTTTAACCTCTAACTCCACATTTCAGTAATATATCGTTCAAAATCTTTTCACATGTCTTCAGCAACTGTTTTCCATTTGCAACTCCACTTTGACCTCAGCTGACTTCCTGTATATGCAGGATGACACAAGTTCATTACTACTACTTATTCATTTGGCTCTGACTGGGAAACTGGACTATGCAAAGCCATATCCATAGACTTCTTTTTAAGTTGTTTTATTTAGTCTAAGTGGGAAACGCTCAGAATTTGCAGAGCAAAGCTGGATTGGCTGTAGGGTTATTAATGTGATGTCAGTGTAAAAATGTAACATGAATGACTGATGGGTATAGGCCGACAGATACACGTTCTTGTATTTTTTGTAAAGCAGTGTGTGCTCGTGGATATCTGTACTGATTTTCACGTGTCATTTCATATTCTTGCCGTCATCAATCTGCCATTTTAGAATCTAAAAATGATGACTGTGGGTGAGCCACGTGCTTCTCACAGGCCGAGTGCTGAACATCCATTAACTGAGAATATAGTGTGTCTCATGTGTGCAAATACTTTGATAAGGGGACTTCTGGCTGTTCAAATTCAAATTGCGTTGTTAAAATATTGAATATGGGCCACATTATATCTTTGCACACCTGATGTACTATATTTAAGCTTTAATACACACACCTGTGTCCATTGCTATCCCTCTTTGTTAGTCATATGCATGCTACATTTTTCGTGATTTTACCACTTCCTGCTGCAGAGATCCAAATTTCCCACACAAATAATTTACAACTGGTTTCTGTGGAAGTCGGTTTATAGATTGTATTGATCAATCATTAAGCATTACGGTGCTAGGTGTAATAGTGTTATGTGTCATGAATTCATTGTAATGGGAGCACGTTTCTTTTCTTCCTCTTGACCAGTCTCTATTTGTCTCCTCTCCGTCCCACTTGTTCTCTTCTGTCTTTGTGTTTCCGTGCCAGACTTTTCAAAGAAGGGAACTGTTTCTCATTTGTGTCTTTCAGAGCGTTCCCAGCTCTTTTCAGTGAAGTGCACGCAGTCAGACCGAGGAAAGTGGTCCTGCCTTTAGCCTATCGCGACTGGCTTATTGTGTAGTGGCCCACTCAATTTGTCAGATAGCCTGCTAGAAGTTAACTTGCACAAATAGAAAGCGCTCTTCATTTTCGACCAGACTGTGTCTTTCCCATGCAGATTTATGGTCATATGACCTTTAGTATAAGTTGGCTTGATAATGAGCCACTGGATATATGAAATACATATTTGAATCACATCCTGTTTACATTGTTATGGTCCTGAAAGCCCTTCACAAATTTCCAGTGTAGTATTTGACTGCAACACAATATACTCCTCTCTCAATGAGCTCAGCTTTTGTTTAATGAAAATGATTTGAAGGGAAGGAATACATCGACCAGACATTATTGTAACCTGGCCCAGCCTTTCCTGTTAATAACAATAGCCATTATAAAACCAGTTCCAAGGCTGGTGCACCTGAGGCCCAGTAGACCTGTTAATACTTGTGCACACCTCTGTAGAGGTCCCATAGACTGTGACATACAATACCTCTGCAGCTATAACCTCACGTCTTTGTCCGGCATGTCCTTTTGTGAATTACGGTAAAAATGTGTTAGGGTGGAGGCATCACTGGCGGTTCACATTGATAACATTTTCTGCGACGTGCCACATCACAAACCAGAAAGTGTAGAGATAAGTGTAAATTATAGTTTTTTGTTGTGAGTGTGACACACAATACATGTTTAATAGCTATAATATAGAGTGTATAACAGGCTCAGTGTAGTGGTTCTCAGTCCTTTGTGCCTGATTACACTTGAGCGTCATAGTTAATAGGATAAATAACACACAGGCTAGTCTGATGATGCAAAACTCAGCTGTGGGGGGAAAGTCAGCGGTAGCACTGAATTATGCAGAAAAAGGATGGAGGAGGATGCAGCTGAAGTCTGTTAGATTCAAACACAAAGCGCACTTGAGCTCGTTCATCAAGAGTCCCCTGCGGATATGCAACTTGTACTTTGCTCCTCACTTCCATCGACGCCACTGAGCTAACATGTCACTGAAGTGAAGAGATAAAGAAGTCAGAAAAATGTGGAATGGGTGTGTAGCACATGCTATTTCAGGTGGAGTCCATGAGTTGTAGTTTAGTCTGGGTCAGGGAGGAGGATTTAATTTAGTCTTCAACTTTCTGGGACAGATTGGTCTCTGTGGAGACTTTTTCTCACTCCTCATCACACTCACTCACACAGTTTTGGTATTTTCTGAAACCCTGTCAGTAAATTGTCACTCTGATACTGTGTGTCCTTGGATCCTTGTCTAATTAAGCCAGCTTTTTACCCCATTTTAGAACATTTGGGACAGGCTTATCTGTTTGTGCATGAGGTCCAATGTTAAGCTCTGCGTCTGTGTCCAGGAGGCTGACCTGAAAGTGCTGAGTCACCCTGAGCCCGATAGTGCCATTAATCAATAGCCTAGCTCCGAGCTGAGTGGAAACACTGCAACACACCGGGAACATTAGAGAATACAGGGAGCACAATATATATTGTTTTACCTCACTTTGTTTCCTGTCATGATACACTGCAGAGGCCCTGAATGCTGCCAAAAACAGAGCTCGAGACTACAGTCGAGACAGCACATGCTGTCAGGATGAAGGTGGTTTACTTTACATCTGTCTGGCCAACCCTCTTTTTGCATTGGCACAATTTGTTCAGTTTTTCTTTGACATGTATTTCCTGAATATGCCCTAAGGACTCTAGTATGAGTTACACCTGATATCTGAACCAGTATAAATGATCAAACTCTGCATTCTTCTAATAAAAATATAATTTTAGCAGTGGTGAGAGGACACCGTTAACAGTCAGTCAGCAAGGCCTGATTTGCCTAACCTAATCAGCATTTATCATATTCATTTATACTAGTTATTTGTGCAAAGCGTCATGGACACACTGCAGCACCTACCCCTTGATGTTCTCATGGAGGATAGATACTATAGAGAGTTTTACTCAGCTGTAAAACTTTTATTACAGCTGGGGATAATTATGCAGATATTTTTGCATGAGAAGTCATTAAAACTGTCAGTGACGGATCCTTCCTGATGTAACATTGTCGTTGTCTGTCTCTTGTTTCCCCTCTTGGTGTCTCGTTCTCACAGACTATTTCTCATTGACACTTGTCTGGCTTGCCTTTCTTCCCAGCGTCTTACTCCCAGTATAAATCGGAGGACGGCAGAGCGGGCTCCGCAGGCTCTGGCCAGACCTACACTCCCACACCATCTCGCACCACCACCAGCAACAGCCCCAGTAACAATGCTGCAACCAAAACAGGTAAGTCAGGGAGAATATTTCATGTTAAAACGATTATGATGAGACGGATAATATACAGGACTGGTTCAGTCTTTCAGTCCAGTTATGGAGTAAGTTACTCTGCTGTTTAACAGCGGTTTGTGTTGCAGACTCGTTGCTCTTCAACAAGATTGACGAGAGGCAGAGGTTAGCCCGTGAGCGCCGGGGGGAGCGTGAGAAACAGAATGGTGCGTATTCTTTTAACTGTGAATGTGTTTGTAACACAGAGAGTGTGTATTCCTTAACTACCTGTGTGTGTGTGTGTGTGTGTGTGTGTGTGTGAGAGACACAGAGGAGACTGTATGTTACTGTGTAGAAGGCTTTACATGCATCCCTTTCTTTCTTTTTTGTCTTTCCGGCAACATATCATGACTGAACTTGGTTTGGTAGCTGTGGTGAAGTGCCTGTTTATCTGGTTGTTACATAAAATCTTGGCTGAAGCCAGGCAACCCCCCCTGTTGCCATGGCACCAGTGTTACATAATGTGTCAGGCCATGGGACAGGGTTTAGGGAGCCTAATGTTTAGAATGTGTGTTTTTGTGAGTGTGTGTGAGTGACGTACCACAACAAATGAAATTAAGTTTGTTTGTGTTTGTATGTTTTCATTGCTGACGTGCGTTTGTGTCCATAGTGTTGTACAGTGGTCAAACCTCTGGCCTCTGAGGGTCTGAGGGATTTGCTTTGTGTTGAGAGCTAAAGCTTAGTCACATGATCTACAGCTGACCCGTCACACTGCTGCTATAAGCCTATGTGTATGTCCATGTGGAATGTGTTTGTGTATATGATTATATACACTTTTTTTTGTGTGTGTTAGAGGGTGAGCACGTGATCACACTAATACACGTGCATCAAGTCATTTTTTAACCATGTGTCTATGTATGTGCATGCGCCATGTCTCAGCTATCAAGGAGGCCCAGTGGCAGGCCCGTGAGGAGCGAGCCAGGCAGCACTATGAGAAGCAGCTGGAGGAGAGGAGGAGAAGACTGGAGGAGCAGAGGGTAAAGGAGGACAAGAGACGGGCTGCTGTGGAGGAGAAACGACGGCAGAAACTGGAGGAAGACAAGGTCCGACTCGCACGGCTCTGTACAGTGTGCATTATGATCTTTTACATGCGCGCACACCTTCACTACAAGACCTGAGTGCCACATAATTCTCATCGTCATGAACAAACTAATACATTTCTGCTTTTAGTGAATCATTGACACACTCTATGTTCCTTCCCTCTTAAGTCAGTTGGCAGTTAGGATCTTATTCAACTCCTATCTGCAAATTTATTTCTAGTTTTTGTTTGTTTTAAAGCTTTGATTTGGGCTTGATCCCAGATGTTTCTGATGGTGTGAAATACAAATCTTGTCAGAGGCTAAAATTTGAAGTTGGACTTTTCCAACTTCAAATTTTAGCCTGTGAGGGGACGAGGACTGAATTTAATAGGCTGAGATCTTCATCAGTCAAGCAAACACACCCCCAAAATAACAGTACTTCTCAATAAGTCTGATTGCTGCTTTCTTAATGGAAACATCATCCTCAAAATTTACCACCAAAAAAATAAAGAAAAATATAAAGAAAATTCATAAAATGGTACAGTTTGGGGGGAAAAATAACACTAAAATATTTCAAGGGAAATGTTAGGATGTTTTTAAGGAGTTTGTCTTTAATGTCTGTATTAATATAATGTCTGGCTCTAATTACATTATTGATTTAATGAGCAGTGGGACGTTGATGAGCCGGAAAACCCACAACATGATTCTGAGGCCCATCATATTTTTCAAGGGGGTAAAGAAAAAACTTTACAATCTCTACTGGTCTCTGGTGTCTGCATCTTAACCAGTAGGACACCAAACGCCCCACCAGACTAGTTTTTACCGAGCATTCTGGGAATATTTTAGGAAGGTAAGGTCCATTTGACCTCAGTGGAACTTCCTGGGTGCTATAAATTCTCAGGGCACTGCGATAAGTGGTTTTCCTTTCACTTTTAGCATGTTGCAGAATCCCAATTTTGTTTTTGTCTGTCGGGTACCTGTACAACTTGTGTCCATTCAATATTGCTCCAGTCCTGCGGCAGTATTTTGCATGCTGGGCTGTTGTTTGGTTAATTATGTGATGACGTTGTCGCTGTTTTTGCGTCTGAAGGCTCGTCATGAGGCGGTGATGCGTCGCACATTGGAGAGGAGCCAGAGAACCAGACAGAAGACCAACCGGTGGTCTTGGGGAGGGGTACTGCAGACAAACACTCCCAGCACACCAGCCGGTACTTTCACACATCACACACCTACACACAGTACCTGCAGAAACTCACAACACTCTCCCACAGTTATTACTGTATGCTGAGACACACTGTCTTGCCCTAAAATCTCCCGGTTGATTCATTCTTAATTAATTCTTCGTAGCATCATTGAGCCACTTTTCCTCCTAAAAGCGTCAGCGCTTCAAATGTATTTCTTTTGAGATCTCATCTCCCTGATGTCTGATAGTGTGTCTCTTGTGTAAATATGTCTGCCTGCCTCTGCGTGTCAGTATTGTTCTGCCATGTTTGTATTTGAACTTTTCAGATCCCCTGCCCTCTGTTGTTACTGCTGACTCACACCCTGCTCTGCCTCTCTCTCTCTCTCTCTCTCTCTCTCTCTCCCTTATTCTCAAACTCTCTCACTCTCTTGCCCTCGCTCTCGGATCTCCCTCTCTCTATCTCTCTCTCCTCTCCGCTCTTTGTTTCTCTGCCATTGTCCTTTACCCTCCTGGTCCAGGTTTTGTCGAGTCGGCTTTCCTCTATCCACTCGACCTTGCTGGACTTGAGCACATGCAGAGTGCTTTCAGTCTCTACCGCAGATACGGAATGACCTCCCAATGTGAATATTATAGCACTGTATCAGTTAGCCAGCCAGTGTTAGACCGCTGGCTCTAGCACTGTAACTATACAGCACTGTTATAGCTCACTGGCAGTAGTGAAAATGTAGGCCATTATGAATGGCATTATTAGTGTTTGTTGTTTTACTTGCATGTAGCAATCCAGTTTGTAACTTGAGCTTACATCCCAACACGCAAGGTTATTCATTCAAACCATTTTTAGATGACATCAGACCCATTTAGCACTAATTCATTTTCTAATGTTTTCCCCCCTTTAGCAACATGTTGGTAGTTTTTCCATATCTAACCTGATTTAACCAAAATAGACTAGAGTAACCCTCCAGCTCCAGCTCTCTTTCCTCCCATATTCTCTATTTTTAGGTCCACCTTCTCAATATACCATTAATTCCCTTTTATCATGTTTCCTCCGTGTTTCTTAGATGCTGACAGGCGCTCGGTGTCCACCATGAACTTATCCAAACACATCGACCCTGTTATAACCAAGCGCCTGTCCTCCTCCTCTGCCACACTCCTACACTCACCAGATCGAGGTAATGGAAATGATCGTTACACGCAAACATCAATATTATTCATTACAGTATGCACTCGTGATTGACTGTCTTTGGATGCATCATATGTCATTTGTGTTTGTTATAAGCTAAACTCGTGACAGTCCAAGTCATTGTTGTTTTTATTTTGATTTACTAAGTGAGATTTGAGAGTACAGTAACATTGATAAGGACTAAAGACAGAGTTCTATATTAAATGTTAAATAGTAGGAACATAGTTCAACGTTTTGGGAAATATACATTTGCATTCTTGCAGAGAATAAAATGATACCACTCCCATGTGATGTGAGACAAACATGGAGCCAGCAGGTTAGTTTAGATTGGAAATGGGGGAAAACAGCTTGACTGGCTTTGTACAAATGAGGTCAGTGATTAGCTTGTTATATCATATTTTATCTGCACAACAACCAAAGTGTATCAGTGACAAGTTGTAGTTTTAGGAGAATCTTGTCATCCCTGTGTTGTTGCCAGGCAGCCGAGACTCCAGGAAGTCACTACACCCAGACAAGATACAGTTCAGCAAATAACCCCCCATTCCTTTTTACATTCAAGATTTTGCATGGATTAAACAAGCTAAGATGTAATGTCATAATTAGTGAGTTTTAGAGGTGCTCGTAGGTTTATTTTGTTACCTTTGGACAGAACCAGGCTAGCTGCTGCCCCATCTTCATATTCAACGGACAGATATGAGAGTGGTATCGATTTTCTCATCTAAGCATAATTCCCAGAATGTCAAACTTTTCTTTGAAATATATATATATATTTCAAAGTGCTAATTTACCAGTTAGATCATGTATTCTTTGATGTTCATATGTCGCTGACAGGCTTACGGATGAGAACAGCCTCCTCCCCTGTCATTAGCAAAGCTCAGTCCAAACCCCGGCTACACCAGGGAAAGACCCCCCAGCACAAAAACACAGGTTTTCTAGGACTTTTTTGCAGTTTGGTCCCTTTATATAATATGTTACACAGTTTGTTGCAAAGCAAACAGATCATGGGCTGGAGACTGTTAAGGAATTGAAAACAAAAATGTGATTACTGTTTGATTTAAGTTAAGAAAACATTGTCACTGTGTCGCTGAGCAATTCTTCTTCTACATACATTTTTTTATCTGTAAATGATTACTAAGGATTTTTTTAAGTCCTACATACAGACCGATGTGTGTATTTACAGTATGATAATCACGTTCAATGTCCACACTTACACTGTATATGTGCATGTGTTTGCACTTCCGTGTGCTTCATCAGAGGGATCAAGATTTTTTTTTTTTTTTCCTCCTCTAGCGTGACCCCTTTCTCTAATCCTCTGTAGGATAATCTTTTTGTTTTTGTGGGAACACTACGCAGTTTTTATCCCAGCTGAAAAATCAGCACCCACATTTCAACAATCAGATGTACACATAATCATAGGCATAAAATGTAATCATGTACCAAGATCTATGCTGCCAAGATAAAAACTCAAATGGACACTGTGAGTGAAATTGCACATTTACTAAGTGAAACATGAACTCTGAAACCATTCACTGCTTGAATACAAAGTAGCATAGATCAGAAACTCAAGACTCCTTTGCACAGTTTCCAGCCCAGTTGTGTCTTTGCCCCTCACTCTGAAACCTGCAACCTTGTACTCTGCTTTACCATCAGAGCGAGCAATGCTGCATGTTTTGCCTGATAAACTGTCCTTTGTCTCTTTTAAGTGGTAAATCAGGTTATCATGAAGATTAATGAATTGTTTAATTGTCCACTTCTGGTTAATGTACTACATATTTTGTACGGTATGCCAGCATCCTCACCCAGGTACTCTGCATGGCCAAAATATTTTGACTCACCTGCATAAAAGCTTCCTTTTAATTATTTGCTAAATGAACTCATCGATTTCTTGAAGCAAGCTGAAGTGAAGATCATTTTCTTAAACTGCAGACGCAACATATTGTTTGTTCTGTGCTGTTTACTTGAATGCTCTCCTCCCTGGGTTTGCTCTTGGTTTTGTGCTTCACTCCAGGCTGTTTGTTTCCTCGCAAAATTAACAAACCGGTGCATGCAGGTGTAACATATCAGCCTGTGCATGGTTTCCACTTCACTTTAGCTCTCGCCTACACTGCTGTGCAGTGCGAGGGAAGGAATGGGTTTCTAATCCCATCTGCTTTAACTGATTGCTAAGGCTAATAAGTGGGCAGTTAATAGTTTAACTCGTATCAAACTTCAAATGTTACGCGTGTGTGTTCAGGCCTGCGCCGTCTTCCACTGACGCCATGGGAGAGCAATGTGGTGAACCGCCTGCAGCAGCCAACACACTCCTATTTGGCCCGTAGCCGCAGTGCCATGAGTCTGTCTGGAGAGCAAACAGGTAATGTACACACATCCCACAAGACAGATCCCGCCTGGTTCCTACAGTCTGTAACTAGTGAAACAGGATTTTTCGAGTCCATATAAAACAGCTCATAGTGCGACAAGTGTTTATGCTGTTTATATTTTGGTCTCTTAACCAGAACAGTTTCAGATGTTAATCAGATTTGGTCAGACTTAAAGCATTACACCGTCTGAAACTTCCTTCACCAGTCTGTATCAGGCACTCAGAGCTCACACACAAGCATGCGCGCACACACACACACACACACACACACCACAGGTAGAAACAACTAAGCTGTTCAGGAAGTATTCCCCTGTTGATATCACTCCTTGTCTCCCTCTATTGTTAGCACGGCAACAGGGGCTTTAGATAGTTTGTGTGTGTGTGTGTGTGTGTGTGTGTGTGTGTGTGTGTGTGTGTGTGTGTGTTCTTGCATTAGACTGACTCTGGTGTGTTTTTTGAATAATCACACTCTCTTACACTCAAACACACAAGAGCTCTCACATAACACACAATCTCTTTTCACTTTGCTCTACTCTGCACACATTCAACATTGTCTGCATGTGTGTGTGTGTGTGTGTGTGTGTGTGTGTGTGTGTAAAGGTCTGTATTTTGCTGCATGCTCACTTCCTCTGCGTGGTGTCAGGTCTAAAGCACCTATAAATTGTAGTTCATTGTGACAGAATGACAAAGTAGAGATGCTTCCATCACTGGGGCTTTTTTAGAGCTGGGATTGGTTTGCCAAACCACTCCCATCTATGTTTCTTTAAGTGTAATAGCACAGAGTGAGTGGAACTTTTTCCATTTTTCTTCTCTAATCTGACCAGTCAGCTCTACGTCTCTTAAAGCATAATATTATTTCCTTTGGCGTACAATTCTCAAGTGATGGTTGCATTATATTAGTAGTTGTGCTTTCAGCCAGTAGCACTAACACCTTCTTTCTCTTTTCTGTTTCCACCAAACTTCTTCTTTTCATTCCTCTCAATTCTCCGCTGATCCTCCCAAACTCATGGCTTCCATTTATTATTTCATCTGACCTCCTTCTCATTTCTTCCTCGCCTTTCCCGATGTCTCGCTCTCTGTGCTCCTGTTTATCAAACCCTTGCTGACGTTCCAAAAAAATCCTCACACTGCCCTGATCCGTACCTTCCTCAAAACACTCTTACCTCGTACATCACCGTAGCCATGCCTGTTTGTCCTCGCTCAGTGTCCTGCCACCCCATGGGCTCAATGTCCTTTAAGGCCCTGCAGGCCCAGCCACTTCCTCACTGCCGCAGCCATGACAGGAACCTCAGCAGGGAGACGGTCTCGTCTTCCACCAAGACTGCCCGCAGGAAGACCACCGGCACCACACAGGTGGGTTATGTCATCGACCTGCACTTGCGTTTGACTGAACATCCACAGAATATAATAACAATTTTCTTCTTTTTGTCATATTATAATTTACTTGAATCTGTTTTCTGATCTTGATACATACTCATTCGTCATGTTGATAATGTCCTAGATCAGTCGGACGCAATATATCAGAGTATCTGTGTAACTCTGCTCCTCACAGACACAAACACATCACTGTACCTACTGTCCATCTGTCTGCTGTTGTGTCACAGCTTATACCATTAAGGTCTTAGAAGTGAGGGCATCTTCTGTACTTTTAAATTACACACACATGCATAGATCATACATGTACACAAACGCATTCATAATCTGGACCCAATCCAACATACAAGTGATATACCAGTTATACTATCTATGTGTCATAATGTCTATATACTGTATACTGCAGGTTAGTGTTAATGAGTGAGGGTCACATCAGACTACACTCATTTCTACAGATAGGAGAGGATGAATGCCTTTTTGTGACTTGAGTGTTGTTTTTTTATTATTATAATTATTTATGTAAACACTGTTTTTTATGTTGGTGTCATGGTTTAGTGCCAGAGGTTATGCACGGCCAAAGGAAGCCTGTTTGAGTCTAATCCTGTTACTGATCATCTTCTGCTGCTGTCAGTAGGGCGCCTGAGTCTGGCCACCTTCTGTACCACCTGATTACTTTGCGTGTTGATAAAGACACTTTTGTTAAGAGCTGTTTTATTATTGTGTTCTATAAGAGACATTATGCTTACCTAGATCCTTGAATAATATTTTTTTTCATGTCTTTGTTTTCATCTATTTCCTGCACCGATAGCACAAGGACCGCGACAATGTCAGGAAGTCGTGGAGCAACCTGTCACTCCCATTGGCTCCTGTTCTGACTTTGCCCCCCAACAAGCGCTCCTCTTCTCCAGGCAAGAAGAACAGCAAAGTGACAGCACCCTCTCCTGGCAGGTAGGAGAACACACTGACAAAATGAGGCACGTAAGCAGATTTGTGACAGATTGGAGTTCTGGATTATTGAGAGCAGGAAGAGTGTGTCACAGCTTTGTAAGGTTTTGACTGTGAGGGTTATCTTTTTTACATGCCATGCTTGTTTCAAAACTTGAATGAAGGTAAGATGGATGATACACTAATATAATAACTCTTACGAGGAAGTATCATATAACTAGTAAACCACATTTTGCTCTGATTTTAGCCAGTACTTTGTAGCCAAACTCTGCTTTTCTACCTGCACGCAGGCCTCCTCAAAAGTCAGCAGGACGCCCGCCGACCCCGAAACTGATTAAGTCTCCGGGACCTGAGGACCCTGGAAACCTTCGTCCTTTCAGGATCACACCCGAGAGCCCACAACCCACGAAAGCCCAAGGAGAGGAGGAGGAAGAAGAGCAGGTCCTCAGTCCCCCTCAGCCTAGACCTCAGCCACTGGGTCAGAACAAGCCCAGTGTCAGTGAGCAGACGCCACCAGCAGCAGCTGTCAGCGGTTAGTTACTACTTTCCAACTCATAAAGTGCTATTGTTATGCTACATTCATAGTTAAATTAGACACTTTCTGTCTCACCATTGTTTTTTATATTTTCTGTTTTTACCAGCTGACAAGCTGAATTTCACCTTTAGCTGGAAATGGTAAACAGCCTTTTCTAATGTTTCTAAAATGATCTGCTTGTAACTTCAGTTGTGATGCCTTTTTTTTCAGAGAGTGTAAGCAGTCCACCAGCCCACAAGCCCTCAGCAGGCACCACAGATCCAGAGGAGGCGAGTCGTATCCTGGCTGAGAATCGTCGGCTGGCCCGAGAGCAGAGGGAGAGAGAGGAAGAGGAGCGCAGGCAGCAGGAGGAGCAGGCGAGGTACGCTGACTGTGCTGCACGTGAGACAGTGCAAGGAGGTTGACAATACCGAAGGTGTGTGTACCTGCGTCTTTGACTGCGATGCATTTTTCCATGTCTGTACAGGTTAGCGAAGGAGGAGATGGCTCGCCGCAAGGCAGAGGAAAGAGCGAAGAGAGAGGAGGAGGCTCAGCGTCAGGCCGAAGAGAGGAGAAAGAAGGAGGAGGAGGAGAGAAAGGAGGAGGAGGAGAGACTTCAGAAAGAGAGAGAGGAGGCAGAGAGACAGGTCAGAGAAAGTGTACAACTCAGCTAAAGAGTGGAGTTGGCAGACCTGTGGACCTCACAGTAATACAAAACTCTGTGTGTGTTTTTAGAAAGAGGAGGAAGAGTCTCGACAGAGAGAGGAGGCGGAGAGACTGAGGCAGGAGAGAGAAAAACACTTCCAGAAAGAAGAGGCCGAACGCCTGGAGAGAAAAAAGGTGACACATGTTCACACAGAAGTGATACTTCAAAATGTTCCTCATGTGCACTGAATTTAAAAGCTCCTTTTTCCACCAGCGTCTGGAGGAGATCATGAAGAGAACAAGACGTTCAGACGCAGCAGAGAAGGTAACGGCTTAAAGAAATGCTGCATCTGACTAACCGTGAAGGATTTATATTATTTCAGAGTGTTTATTCTCCTTTTATTCTTCTCCATCTCTAGAAAGTTGTTCCTAACAGGAATGGAGACGATGCAGGTAACTTCATTTATGTTTTCTGTAATCATCTTTGAAAAATAACTTTCTCTATTATCCTGTTGTTCGTTTTAAATATATGTAATAGTTTCCATGATGCTGTTTCTGAATGCTGTGTTGATTTTCTCTCTCATCAGCTGCTCCTAGTCCATCTGCAGTGACTGTGTCACCGCAACACAATAGCAATGGCAAGGGTCATCAACCTGACCCAGACCCCAGCCCCACCACACTGAGCCATCCTGACCAGAGGTAAATGTCATGCAAATGGTCACATTGATGTTATCCATGACTGTAGCAAAAAAAAAAAAAAAAATCATCTTTCCATCCTCTCTTTTTCCAGGGAGAACGGCGAGTTTGAAGAGGTGATCGTTCTGCCTTCAGATTCCAGGTTGTCTCCTCCTGAGGGAGAGGAGCAGCAGCAGCAGCAGCAGCAGGAGGAGGAGGAGAGAGTTCCTGTAGTAGCCTTCAGAGAGAACGGCCTCCTAAAGCCTCTCAGTGGAATAGAGGACATATCAGCCCAGCAGGGACCAGGTCAATAAGCATCCTCTTTCTGCTTTGCCCTGGCTTCTTTCATTTCATTGTCATCATCATCACTTGATTCTCTTGATACAGTTACAGAGGACGTCACTCACTGTGTTTAGCTTTTGGTGTGAGCTACTGCTGAGCCTGTGAGAACCGTTGTCTGTCTTCTGTGGCTCTGGAGGGAGTCTGTGAAAACAACCCTGATGATGTCATGCTGATGTCATCAGTCTTGTCTTGGATTGAGCGTGAGATTTCAGTATTTTGATGGAAAGCCTGTGTTAGAATCTTGTAGTAAGACCAGGCAATCTGTTGAGTTGCATTATGGGAGCTTGACCCATATTACTGCTCAGCTTCTGCTGCATTGATTTTGACCATTTGTGTCCAAGTCTGTCTCTCTCATGTTCCCCGACTTTATGCAAGTGCAACAGTAAACTGGTGGACTAGGGTTAGGGTTACTAATTTCATATATTGAAGCAACAGACATGTTATAGGCATATTATGACTGATAATGGTGAGAACAGGTCTGCCCTGTTGAAGGTATAGTTTAGGTTTTCTGAAGTGAAGTTTAATGCGGTACTTATGCATAGTCTGTGTGTTACATACAGTGGTCAGTGCGTCCTCAGTTTGGAGAAGCAGACAGAACTCCCGGCATGGAAGCAGAGCAAAGTGCTGCTGTGGACAGGGTCAGCAGAAAACGTGTTTTCGACACAAAAAAATCTATATCTGTTTACGAAGGTAAAGGGTTGTCTGACGGCAAGGTAACATGGTGAGAGTATGCTCACCATACTGTACACAGATATTGATATTTCATAGAATTACACTTAAAAAAAAAAAACCAAACTACCCTTTATGATCTATTCTGAGCTATATTTTTAGCACACATAATCCAAAGGTACAATCAAAGTACACTGGAAGCTTTCTTTTATTGGTTCTCAGATGACAACTTGTCCTTTCATGTTGCCTTACTTTCAGTTTAATCCCGTATCTCATCTCTTTTCATCCACTCTTTCCTCAGACGTTTACACACTGTACCCTCATTGTCAGCTGAAAAGGGCAGTTGGCTTAATTTACATTTAGATTTACATTTATGTCATTTGACTTAAAATGAACTTGAACCAACTTAACATACTACTCAGCGTGCAATATTAAAGTAACACCGTCAGATCAGTCGAAAACATTTGACCACCAGATCAGCAGAGTGCAGAAAGTCGTGATGCACTTATGAAACGGCTTACTGAGGATTAGAGATGGGACCGTAGAGGGCACACTTTCTCTTTGTCTTGTTAAATTTCATTTTTTTTAATTACAATGAGACACATAGCCTATTTAATGGAATTCACAACATTTAATATACAGAACTTCCATATTATGCATCTATAAATGCATGTGGAGAAAGGGGTGAAGCAATAATTTGCACCTCCTTGCTCACCCCGTAACTGATAAACGTTATTAGTATTACTTGCTTGTCCTTCATCCTGCATCAGTCCCTCTTTTTTCACCTCATTTATTAACCACATCACAATTATTGGGCTTTCTGAAGACACTTTGGGCACTAGCTAGGCTATGTAGCAGTATAGTTTACCAGTGCGATGGCTAAAGCCAGCTAGACAGTGAGGTCATGCATGTGAGATCAAAGACAAGACTCCTAGACAACTGGACAGGGGGGGGTTTACTACAGGTGGTCTACGTGTGACAGTTTTGCATGTAAACTACTTATCACAACTGGTGGTTAGAACAAGGACAAGCTAAGACGCGTGTTAGAGTAGAGACTCAATCCTAGCCTTCATAGCAACTGATGTTTTTCTTTGTCGCCCCTCGGTTTTTAGATGTTGCCTGACGCCCTGTTATTCCAAGATGATTCCACGCCCAGAGAGACAGGAAGTGAGGCGGTCAGAGAGAGGTAACACAGAGCTGTTGGACCGAATCAAAGGAAGAACTCGCAGCATCACAGCCAAGACCCTTCATGGGGTTTTTTCTTTCTCACCCTCCCCCTCTCGTGACAGAAGAGCTCTGCAGCCATTTCCCAAAGATGGTCTCTCCAAAGATCTCCCTAAAGCATCTCCAGAGAGAGGTTACATGTCCCTCAACAAACTCTCCGGGAATAGATCCACCTCTCTGTGTCTGACTACGATTACACTCGGTCATAATGTTCTGTGTACAGCCCCAACTACCCCTCGTTCTGAAGCGAATGTCCTGAAATCATAGGAGGGCACTGAAAGCCTGATCCAACTTGTGACTCTCTTCTAATATGTGTGTGTGTTTGTGTGTGTTTGTGTGTGAGAGAGAGAATGACAGACTAATGTAAACTGAGATCAGCTGTAAAGTCCTCAGCCACGATACTTGAAGAGTTTTTTTTTTGTTGTCGCTGTAGAACACACTGTAATCAGACTGACAAAATCAGTGACTTGTGTGACTGGAGCTCGCACAAAAGGCTCCGAATTACAAGGTTTCATTAACGCTCTCTTTAACTGGAACCTCATAATTCTCATGTTTTAACATTTCTATCGAAATGGTACGGAAGAGATGGGATGTAGGAGTGATATCAGTGCATGAAGTTGTATTAAGACTACAGAAAAGTCTCATGTCATGTAATATATTATTTGCTGTGTCCACAGTGTTTAAGACTAGAGGTTATTATTGGGGTGAGGCAGGGGCGTTGGAGCATCATGGAGTTTAAGTTAAATAATGAGAAAATGAAAATAATATTCCTTTCAGACAACTGAGAATTAGGGTGTAAACTACTGATTTTTTCTTTAGTTTTATTTAATTGCTGTACAGATAAAATGTGATTCTTTGTTTCGTCCTCATCCTGTCTTTGCTTTCTGTTGAAATTGAGAAAAAAAAATTTGCTTTGACGTTAAGCCCTTTCCTTTCACTTGTTTACCCCAGCAATGCTGCATCCTGTCCCACTGACTAACTCGATGATCAGTGTCGGAGGCCTACGCTGTAGCTTAGCCGCCTTTTGCTGGAGGTTAACTTTTGTTTTGGCCAAAGTACAAAATGGATTAAATTAATTTACTGGTTGTGATGTTAATTCTGAAATAATTCATTTGATCTTTTTGATGAAGGATTTAAGAAGAAATGCTGCTAATTTTAATGTTCCTTTGCCTTACTGCATTGAAGAAAGAATGAGGTGACTTGTCTATACTCATTCTCACTGAAATGAAGATTAAACATTCCCAGTATGAGCTCTGGCATTCTGACCACATGCCCGATTCCTCCAGTGGCTTCCTTTTCTTGATTTATGTTAAAAGTATGAAAGATTATGAATTGTCTGTCCATTATGTCATCATATATGAGCTATAATGTCAAACAATTGGTCCTTCACACAGCTTTTCATGACAGAAAGACAAAACAGGGATTCAAGTAGAACACTGGAACTGACATTAAACTTCTGTTATGTTTCATCTTTTTCACTGAACTCTTAATAATGCTAGTCTCTTAGCATTTGGTTCTTTGTACTTAGTTTCCTTTTTCCTTTGTTGTTCTCGCCGTACCATCAAAATAGAAGAAACCTTAAAGATCACCCATGTCTTTGGTTATGTAGTGCTGGTCTCTGCCAGTAGTACATAGCATACTGTTAAGGATGGAAACTTGACTTGGCTTGCGAATGAACTGTTTTGACAGAAGCGAAATCACTTGTAAATTACATTATATATTATGTTTAAACATCGCTATATTTTACTAAGACTGACCATGGTTTTGAAAACTTACAGTCCTTTACTTAAGAAAAGGGGCTGTGGGATGAGATCTTTGAACCACTGTTAAACTGAAATCACTGTACAACTGTTGCAGCTGTACTGTTTGGCAAGTAAATAAAACTTTTTGAATTGATTACCTACTCGCTGGTGTGGTATTGTAATGATTTTGATCCAAAATACAGAAAAAAAACGGGAACTTTCAAAGAAAATTGACATTTTGTAAATTTATTTTAGCATAAAGAATACATTTACCAACAAACACAGCAGAATACACAGAAAAAAAAACCTTTCTAACTGCATAGAAAAGTAGCAAAAATCTTTTTTACATGTAGAGAGAAAATTGACGTTTGGGAAGTCCTACAGAAAATATTTACATTTCATGAGAATAGTGGATAGAAAACAGCATTATGTTAGTCCAGAAACAAAGATATTTTTCAAGTGTGTGCCTCCATTCAACTTAGCACAACGGAGGTAAAATGAGAAGTGCTCTTGTACATGTTGACACGTTTTTCACCAGAAATGATGGCAAGTTGGTGAAGTTCAGACCACGCACACAAAACCAGCATGGTGGCCTGCGGTGCGCTGACATCCAGAACTGTCCACTCCAGTAACACACAGCAGTAGGGAAAATTCTTTTAGCACACCTTTCCATCACTGGATCTCAATAAATCAAACAGCACCGGTTTCACCAGTAGAATGTTTTGGTGAGGAAGCTGGCAGCGGTGTTGAGCCAGCTCCCACTAGAATCTTCCTTCGCTTTAGTGCGGGAAATTGCTCGGTCGACCTCCTTCTCTGGGCTCTCCTCCTCTGGGAGGTAGTCTGGTATAGCTGAGTTTTGCTGCACCTCCACTCCAGATGAGTTCAGAGGGATGAAAACCTGAAGAAATGGGTTAACAGAAGAGAAGTTAAGAACTCAACGTGAACTCAAACCAGCTCTCGGTTTATTCTCTGTGGATACTCAAACAGTATACTGTCAAACTGTGTGCTCTGTAACCATTACTCACCTCTTCTCCGGCCTCATTCTTCACCACCTGTTGGGCCGACAACACCTTTGTGGCAGCGATGGCTGATGCCAGACTCTGCAAACCAAGATCAACCACACATCAGATGTACTGTTTTCTTACTCCAGATTCCTTCCTTGACTTCGAAAACGCAATAATACAAATGTTGAATATAACTAGAGGGATATAAAGTCATATTTTAACAGGCCAGTTGCTTCCAAACCACACACTGATTTGTGTTTTTACCTCAGTGGACAGGTCTGAACGGATGCGGACGGTGCATCTCTTAGAAGCCATCTGGAAGGTGAAGCTGATCACTCCTTTGACCTTTAGAAGGGCCTCCTCACACAAGCTTCGCTGGTGCTTCATAAGAGAGGGAGACTATTAGTTAACTTGCTGTCAATTATAAATATTGTTACTGTCGTGCATGTGTGTGTGTCAGTCAGCCTACTCACAGTGCTGTCCAGCCCCTTGATGTGCAGAGTGACAGACTTAGCCTTCTTGTTGGAGGAGTTGATAAAGAACTGGGATTTCTTTCTCGTCTCCCTCTCAGGTGTGCGTGGCACAGGATTAGCAGGTGCACTCAGAATGTCAAACACCTCCTGGGCCAAGGCTGTGATGTCAACAGACAGGCCCTCCCTATATGGAGAAATAATGTATATAATAATGTTTAACGCAGCCTGCAAAGTGCAACCCTAGCCTAACCCCAAGCTATATTTAATCTCATGGTTTAGGGAGACTAAAAACATTTCATTGTATAAAGATGCAACAAATAGGCTTTTCCATCCACCGCTAATGTTAAACTACACATGTATCTGTGCTATAACATGAAAGAGTCAATACATTTAAGAAAAACAGACAGTATCAGTAGTCTCCAGTACAACCACATAAAAAAAAAAACAAGAAAACTCTTCACAGGGAGTTTGGGAAAGCATGTGTGCACATAAACATGCAAGAGTCACCAAGATAGTACAAGAAAACAGCCACTCACCTCTCGATTAGATTCTCCAAGCTCACCATCATACCCAGTTCATTCTTCATGGTGGGGATGTTGGGGGACAACTCAGCCAAGTAGCGCAGGGTCTGAGGTTAAAGGAAGAGAGAAGAGCGATTAAAATACACTGCAGATACTGTGCATGCAGCTGTAATAGTAAATTCAATCAATTCCTTTGTTTCAGCCACCAGGGGCACCCAACCCCCCCCCATCTTAGAATAAGATACCACATCCTTTTGTCTTTGTGAATTGGGATGCAATCAATTTCTTTGATTGAATTATTTCCTGGAGGGGCCGTCCCCTGCAGCAGACAAAAGGATGTGAAAGGGGTGTCCCTCAGGTATAAATGTTTAGGTCTCCCCATATTCGGGGTCTTTCTTCATCTTGACCGCTCGCGTGTTGATTGACCTTTTCTTTGCAAAGAAAATAAAACCTTGTCGGCCGGCAGAAGTCTCTATTTCATTCTTCACCAGCAACAGAGGAAAATTTCCACAACAATTTGGTGTCAGAGGTGGGATCCCTCGAGCGATCGTCTGGGACGGGACGCGGACAGTGACAGGCCATCCTGGAAGAAAAACTTTCCAGCCTCCAACCTCAAAATCATTTTCTGAGAAGGGAGGACTGACCGCAAACGCCCCGGATCGTCGCCGCTGGGATTTCCACGAACGTAATTCAGCGAAATTCATCTGGTGAGCACTGAAATATTGACATTTAAATTTCTTTTCTTTAAAAATTTGGTTTAAATTTGGCATAACATTTCCGTTTCTCACATATCCACAATCGGTGGTCTTTCACTTGTTCCTTTAACCAAAACGAAGTGACAAGGTTTGTTTAAATCACTTGTATCCGTAAAAAACGAAGTGATTTGCTTTTTCATTGCTTGTAGCACAGACAAAGCGACCAGGTCTTCTCACTTGTTTCCTTTAACCAAAACGAAGTGACAAGGTTTGTTCAATCATTTGTATCCTTTAAAAACGAAGTGATTTGCTTTTGTCGCTTGTAGCATCAAACAACGCGACAAGGTTCTTTATCGCTTGTAGAAACGAGCGATCCTTTACAGAGACGTCTGTATCGTGATAGTTGTGCACGACCTCCATTTGGAATGGGGAGTAAAAATTCCGTCGAGGTTGGACCTCCGGTAGGACCGATTGTGGATGTTATGAGAAGGAAATATGGGGATAAAAGTTTAAAATATTTAAAATGTCTGGACAGCTGAGTTTTGGATTCCCAAAAGGGGGATCCCTCAGTTTAAAAACATATTCGTGACCCGGGTGGATGGAACACACTTCCACGGAAACTCCTCTTTGTAGACCAAGAACACACCAGCGGCTGAGAATCCAAATTAAAAGAGGTATGGGGCCCTTTTGAAAACCCAATTTCTGTTGCTGTGTGTTGTTGGAGGTCTGTGAAGCTGGAGTCCCAAAGAAGTTGATGCCATCCAATTTTCAATATTAGAAGAAAACTGAAGGAAAAAGAACAAGAAATGAGAGGGAAAAATAAGGTTTCTGTAAGAAAATTTTAAAATATGGAAGGTCAAAAAAGAATGTTTTCAGATGTGGAAAGGGGAAGTAGAGACACAAAACAACTACCTTTTCCATGTAAAAAAAAAAAAAAAAAAAAAAAAAAAGTTGAAACCAATGAAATGCAAATTTCACACACACAAAGAACACCAGACTCGCAGATTTCTTCTTTGTTTCCACAGTTGACGGCTTTGAAGCTGGATCCAGACCTTGACGGCAACCCACCTATTCATCCTTCAGCTCCACCACCATACAACTCTGCGACACCCAGCAAGAAGGGAAACAGACTCCACCATGCCACAACAAAAGACCAGTTCAGGAGCAGCTCATTGTGCTCCTGATGTGTACGTGCCACCACAGAACCCTACAACCAACCCCTCTTCTCCAATAGCACATAGACTGCGTCATCCAAATCAAGATACAGCCTTCAACATGCCCATGGTTGAAGTATCTGGACCAGAAGGTACAACGTTGGTTTTCCATCCATGGACTTCTGCTGACATCACAGCAGCCTCACAACATCTGCCCAACCCAACAACATCAGGTAAAATGTTTGCTGAGCAAAGATTCCCACATGCTGACATCCGTTGTAAGCACATCATCTGGGAACATGAGTCTAATGCACACTATAGAGATGTTGTCCGTCTTCTCGGTGATGCATTCATTCAAGCCTTTACTGTAAAAATTAACATGGAAAAAATCACTGCCTGCAAGCAAAAGGACGATGAAAACCCTGATGAATACCTCACTCGCCTGACAGAGGTATTCAACACCTACAGTGGCCTTCAACTACCTGATGGATTAAACAATATTCCAGATGTGTGGGAAATTCATCTTTGTGACTGTTTCTTAAGCGGACTAAAACCAGACATTGCCTCAGCCGTTAAAAGTTCCTGCATTGTTTGGAATGATGCACACCTGTCCGAACCGCAGACCGCCATACACGCCCATGACCAAATACTCTCAAGGAAAAAGAAAAAAGAAGAGACAACACAGAAACAGCTTCACATGGCAGCAATGACCATGTATAACACAGTCCGAGAACATGAACAATCAGATCGTGAACATAGAGGAAGAGGACGTGGTCGACACAGATATGAAGGAAAACCTCCACATGATGTTTGTCCCCTCTGTGGTCAACATGGACATTGGAAACGTGAGTGTCCCAGAAACACCTCATCAACCCCAAAGGACAAATTGGACTGAAAATGGATGGGGGTTGTCGGAGAGGAATGGACTCCTGCTGACAAGCCAAACCAACTTGTGAGATCGGAAGAAGGTACTGCACCACACTCACACACACATACTGAGCAGATTAATACACAATCTATTGAGAATTCAGACAACAAATATGCAATTGCTCTAACATATGTTCAGTACACATCTGATCATTTCAAGAAGTTTCCACAACATACACTGACCATTGCAGAACAAAATGTTACATTCTTAGTTGACTCAGGAGCCACACATTCTGTGATAAAAGCTTTAGAACTCACTACAAAACCAAAAATGAGTGGAGATTATGTGTACTCTGTTGGTTCATCAGGTCAAACAATTAGAGAGAACATTACTGTCCCACTCAAATGTGTGGATGAGCCAGATACAAGCTTCAAACATGCATTCTTGCTCTCTAAAGTCTGTCCCATTAACCTGATGGGCAGGGACTTGATGTGCAAATTAGGCCTTTGTCTGATCTCAACCCCAGAAGGTGTCAAAGTTCACAGACTATCCGATCTGGAGCCAAATTTTTCACACTCTTTTGTTCACCACACCCCAGACCTACAATATACATATCAATGGAAATTGCAACCATCAACTGCATCTGAGCTTGTTACTTTAGCTAGAAAAACAGTTTTAACAGCTACAACAGATTTCATGACACCAGAGGATCTGCATTGTACCTCTCATGTGTCACCAGGACCTGATGAGCCATATGAGGAAGGTTGGTTGGAGAGAGATTCGATAAACTCACACTGCACACATTTATTGGACACAGCACAAATGTGCTATATCAGTCTCTCTCACACCAGCTCAATGTGATATGTACACCATAGACCATTCAGTCCCACACATCACACTTGCAAAACACACATCAGATAATTGGGAAGATTTGGGCCCTTTTATAAAATCATGTGAGCGCGCAGTCGATTGGCAACAAACATCTGATCGATCTATTTTTTTTCACCTACACTGCAGTGTTACTCTAAGAGTTTACCATCTATTGTGCACACTCAAAGAACATTCCAGCTGGTACCTAAAGCGCTTCTAAATCTTTTCTTTTGTTTGTTTGTCTCTTTTCTTTTGTCTGTGTTGAAACAAGCTACAGCTATTACAGTCCTACAGGAGGTCCCTAAGACACTGTGGGCTGTTAGTAAGTATGATGTTGGCCTCATCAAAGACTGTGAACCTGTTGTCATTACTCCAAAATCAGACTTTAGACCTTGCAAGACTCAATATCCACTTAAACAAGAAGCCATCGATGGCATAACACCAGTCTTTGAGTCTCTTAAAGCAACAGGAGTAATTATTCCTGTGATGACTCCAGTGCGTACACCTTTGTTATGCAATGTTTTAAACCCTTCCACCCTCTTTCCCACACCGGACGATGGACAAGAACATAACTGTGTTGCTATTCTCCAACAGGTCTGCTCCCCGAGACTGGATCTACAGAAACTCCATTAACTAACCCTGATTTGGTTGTTTTTTGTAGATGGATCTGCTCCCGCGACCCACAAACTGGTCTCAACAGAGTTGGATTTGCTGTTGTCACTAATCATGAAACTCTTGTCTCAGGTTCACTCCCCTCTCACTATTCATACTAACAACTCAGATTCTGTCTCTCTAGGAAACGCAAGAGCTGATGCTGCTGCAAAAAGAGCTGCACTACAACCCACCATCCTTGATCCCTTGATTGTTTTAACTCCAGTCTCTATTCCCACTTCTCTTACAGCAATGCAGTATGCAGTGTAGTGGGGACCCGATAACAAACCTTGCCTGTCCTAACATTTCTTTCCTCACTTTGCAAATTGACACATGGATTGGACCATGTGTCAAAAGGGGGATTTTGGATCTTCTACTCTCTCTCAAATCTCTCAGCAGGTGAAATCAGCCCTTCCACTACCAGTTTTCATCACCTCATGACTTCCAGTCTGGCGACTGGGTGGTGATAAAGGACTTCAGAAGGCCTGGTGACTGGGTGGTGATAAAGGACTTCAGAAGGAAGCACTGGCACTCCAAACGTTGGCGAGGTCCATTCCAGGTGCTCCTGACAACACATACTGCCGTGAAGATCGCTGGAGAGCAACGTGGGTTCACGCCAGCCACTGCAGGAAGGTCCCTGAACCAACAGAGGAATTCAGCTGTCAACCTGAACGACGCAAGGACGGACGACGTGGAGACGGACAACGCGGGACGAACAAGCGCAAGGAAAGGACGACACGAGGAATAACTTCATAAATTCAACAACCACCAACTAGACGTCAGGATTAACAACGCAAACCTCTTCCCACTAGACTCACCATGCCCACCTGATCCTGATCCTATCATGTTGGATGATGCTGACAGAGGCCTACACATACAAACCTGCCAAGACCGTCACTCTGACTGATCTGGCGATTGATTGATTTGGCGATCAAGCCACATGACTGGCACTTGATCATGACCGCTACTGATAAAACTTTTGCAAAGATCCCCATTTCATAATAACAAAAATTCCAAATTCCAACGGAGCCAAGATCACCATCTCTGATGTCAAACCCACTGATGCAGGCACATATTGGTGTGGAATTGAATATCCAAACTCTGACATGTACAGACAACTAAGAATCATAGTCAGTGGGCCCGACCCATATGCGCCCCACTTAACATGCTGTTAGATGTTAAGACTGTCTCACCAAACCCTAAGATAGACTACCGCCTCGATGACTTGAACATCGCCGATCACAAAGATGACACAGTGCAACAAACACTCGACAATGCAACGACAACAGTGCATGTGCCCTAGCTCTTTACACAAAAAGAGTTGAAGATTCCTGGTGACTGTTGGGTTTGTCATGCCTTAGCAGCTAAATGGCAAGCAAAACCCCTGACGGCAAATGTTGTGTTACAGGGCCACATGAAAGAATCTTGGGGCAAGAAGATCATGGAAAGTGCACTGTCCCTTTGGGAATGATGATGTTGCTAATTGCGGCCAACAAATCGAAACCATGCCCAGTTGTTCCACATCCCAATATTACCTGTATTGATTCCCATTCAACCCTTAGTAACATGGCATTTGAAGTTCCTCCACAGCATGAAGAGACTTGTGTTTGTTCACATCATCATCAGGCCCTTACCTAGGCCGGTCAAGTTGTCAAACTAGAATATTTGTGGATACTATAACAACAACCAATTGTTCTCACAGATGGCGAATAATACCCTGACAAGATTTGCCTGCCCATTTAAACGGCTTTCATCCCAACCAGGAATCATGTGGTCTTGTGGCAAAAAGGCCTATCATAATTTGCCACCTCAATTTCAGTGGTCCGGTTGCTGCCACCCATCAATTGTTACAACTGATACGAAAGTCTTCCATAAGAGGCTCCTACCACCAATATTAAATCTACCAGCATTTTTGAGTTCCAGAGACATTACTGGTGTTCCTCAAATAGGATGGTCATCATGGTTTTTAACAATGATTATCTCAGTCGTAGTTATTTTATTCTTGCTCAGCACCCTGATACCGTGTGTGTTAAAATGGCTATCTAATGTATTCACCAGAAGGATAATCCAATCTTCTACATATGTTCATGCAAACGTTAATAATGACAATCAAAATCCAGCCTCATTTCACATTTCTGATTCCCATCATTATCCCAGCTCAGACTATGACTCTGCGATGACATTGTGTAAATAATGTTTTTGTTTGTTTTGTTTTTATTTTTGCTTTGTTTTTGTTTTTTTTTTTCTTCCTTTGTTCCTTCCTCTTCTAAACAACTGCCATGATGATACATTTTAAAATCCATGTGAATTAATATGTCGGATAATTAAGTTGTGACTATATACTTTATTTTATTTCACCTTATTTTATTCCTGTTTTTTTATTCATTTTTTTTGTTTTTTCTGTTAGTGATTAATCAATAATCAAAGGGGGAATTGTAATAGTAAATTCAATCAATTCCTTTGTTTCAGCACCAGGGGCACCCAACCCCCCCATCTTAGAATAAGATACCACATCCTTTTGTCTTTGTGAATTGGGATGCAATCAATTTCTTTGATTGAATTATTTCCTGGAGGGGCCGTCCCTGCGCAGACAAAAGGATGTGAAAGGGGTGTCCCTCAGGTATAAATGTTTAGGTCTCCCCATATTCGGGGTCTTTCTTCATCTTGACCGCTCGCGTGTTGATTGACCTTTTCTTTGCAAAGAAAATAAAACCTTGTCGGCCGGCAGAAGTCTCTATTTCATTCTTCACCAGCAACAGAGGAAAATTTCCACAACACAGCCATGTTACAACTTACCTATTACATAAGCTTCATTTCAACAGTGAATATTTGAACACCTTTACTGGTTCTCAAAGTTACATTATTGTTATTGTTGTTATGAGTGGAAAATTATGATTACAGACTGTCAAACTACAGACGCGGCAGCTTCCAACCAGAACTTTGGATTCAAAATAATCTAAGTCATCATGGACATTACCATGCCAAACTATTCTAACATGTATAACTAAATGCTTCCTGTAATGGATCACAACAACCTGTGACAGCTCTGCAAGTTGATTTTCATATCGTAGCAGTAGAATATCTCAATATTCACATTAAATAATATGGCAAAATATACTTTGAATGGGAAAACAGTGTAATGCACCGGTCCAGTCTCCTTCACCCACCTGAAGAGTTGCAAATAGCACGTCTGGATTCTTGTGGTCCAGGAAGAGAACCAGCCCGGGGAGACAGCCCTGGTCCTGGACTATTACCTCCCGGTTCTGTGGCTCAGAAGCCAGGTCCCGAAGTTGAGTCACCACCGACAGTGCATCCATCATCTTTCTTAACTTTAGCAGAACTGAAACTGAGATGGGGCGACGTTATTTAAGTGTGGATTTAAACTGCTTAAAGCCATGGTCGATTAAATATGTGCTATGAGGACGTTTAACTAATTAAATCTCGAGGAAGCGATAGTGTAACTAGGTGACAACGTTACGGTCACTTGTGTTACGTGTTAAAGCTATGACCCTCACGAGGCTATCAACGATACATGTTGTCCTATCAGGACGCAGCGCGAGCGTTAACGTTGTGGCTAGCTAAAGAAGCTAGCTACTCTTGAAACGTGAAGCCAACTTTAAAAAATACATTTAAATGTGTTTCATTGCACTGTTCGAAGATAAAATTGCGTGACTGCTACAACCAATAATATTAAACTCGCCTTGAAAGTGAGTTAAATGTGGTAAAATTAAGTTTTGCAATGTTTTCTTACCCAACACATCAAGCTGCTCGCGAGACGAAAATACAAATTTGGTGCTTCGTTTTCGTGACGTGCAATTGGTCGACCAGCCGTTGCCGACGCTGCACGGTAAGCCACTCCTATTGGCTCGTCATGATACTTCTGCATTTACAGCCAATCAGATGAGGTTTTGCTGCTTGAGCGTTATTTGACTTCGCAGACTTGCTCTTCGGATGCGCGAGACGAGTGTAAAGCTGCACGTTCCTCGTATTTATCTGCAAGTTAAAGTTTATATTATTGATTTTTATGAAGATTTAGCACAAATGTAGCTACTAACTTACAATTTGACAAGAAAACGAGTCCACGGTAAGTACACACTTATATTTCCTGCTTATCCCGCACGTTTCTTTGCGTCGCGCATTGTACTTTTGATGAGCCATGCAGCTTACAGAGGGGGCACACTGCGGTTCCTATGTGGGGTTACCTGCGCGGGGATACCCACGCTACACAGAGCAGAAGGTTGCTATTTTTAGGTTGAAACTAAAGTCCAGTATAAACCTTGCGTTTTGCCGATTCAGTGCGATTCTACAGCCGAGTCAGCATCCAACGGCACAGCAGACAGAAACAAACTGCCTCCCCGAGCATCAGTGTGATGCCACCAGGTGACACTTTGACAGTTGGATCAGTAATGGACTCCAGGAAATGGTTTCAAATCTGAAATCCAAATGAGTTTGATTTGAAATTTAAAACTCCTGACCTGTTTTAGCTGAAGATTATCATAAACATATCATAAATTTGTGTCCTGGTATTTTAAGATAGTTTCAGTAAAGAGCAGGCAACTTCAATTTATAGGCAAGACAAGTTTGTTTGTGTAGCACCTGCCAATAACAAGACAATTCAAATGTTAAAGTAACACCTGAAATGACATTAAAGGTGCAGTGTGTAAGATTTGGGGACTTTATTTTCAGAATAAGGGAAACATGGAATATGATATTAATAACTATGTTTCCATGCATGTATTATCACTTTAAAATAAGAATCTTTTTATTTTTGTTATTAAAAAAATTACAATTTTAAATCTACAGTGGGAGCGGGTCCTCTTTCATGGAGGCCGCCATATTGAAACACCGTGTTTCTGCAGTAGCCCAGAACAGAAAAAACAAATTGTGACTGTAAACAGTCTCCTTTACACTAAAAAGGTGAGGGTGATGTGAGGAGATTGCAATGCAGCGATTAGACCACTAGATGCAACTAAATTCTACACACTGGACCTTTTAAGATAAGATATAATAGAATAACAAGAGCATATAAAAAAAGAAAAACACACTTATCAATGTGATAATAATAAAACAGACAAATTTAAAAATACAGTCGGGTGGCAGTAGCTCAGTCCAAAGGGACGGCCTGGGCCAAAGTAATCCAATAGTTGTATTTAAAAAAAAACAATTCTTTGACAGAGTGTAAACCTCTGAGAGCTGGACTGATGTGGTATGCTTTCTTGGTCTTAGTGTCTTGGTCTTAACAACAGCGTTCTGAATCAGCTGCAGCTGTAAAGTCTCCTTTAGAGTAGTAGAAGTAGTCTAAAGGTGATGATGGATGGATGTAAGGAATTATTTACACCAATATTTCTGGCTTAATTTGTGATTTTTTTATTGATTAAATTACCGATTTACAGTTCTTCTCTTTTATTGTATTAAGTGTTGTATGTTTTGTTTTGTTTCAGGTGTAAAGTATGTGACTTAGTTGCATCTGTTCTGTGTTGGCCTCTTATCAAGTCAGTCAGCAGAAAGAGGAGCTTTGCAGTCATCAGCTGGTGTGTGAAAAAGTCCTTCCAATGTCTTTAGTAGATGATATCCTGGACGTGCTGCGCATGGTCCTGGAGTACTTTGGAGTGCCTCCAGACATGGTGAGTACACACACACACACACACACACACACACACACACACTTCTGTTAGAATTACTGACTGAGTAAATTTATAATGATGGCAATTTTTAAACACAGTTGTTCTGCGTGTGTGTGTGTGTGTGTGTGTGTTGGTCCTGCCTGTAGCTTGTTCCAGTGTGGGACAGTCAGCTGTGCGGTCAGTACCGCAGCATTGTGCGGATGATTGGGACCAACCTCCCTCTGGCTCCTACACCACGTGTCCACTTTCAGGTACCTGTACTGTATGTGTTTTTTCTAACAGACTGAAAATGATCACTCAAAATCTGTCCAGTTTATTATGAAAGTGACGACCGCTTCAGTAAATTATATTTGTCTTTATCTGGTCAAATTCAACTCAGCTTTTTTAAATAAATACATGTATATAACAACACCAACAAAGAAAACATGTAATCTGCTTTAAATAATGTTGCATAGCACTTCATAAGTATAAGCAATACTGTATCCTACACTGAGCTAAAGTGCTTATTTGTAATGTGCATGGATTAAAGTTCTCCGTCGCTACGACGGATTTCCGTCATTCAGACTTCACAGAGGCGACTTATGAGATCAATAAAGATCGGAGGAGAACAAAAAAGTGTTGGCTGATGGCTGATTTTTATTGACAGATTGTCACACTCTACAGCCAATGGTATCGTTTACAGCGTGTGCGCGCCTGACCAATGACAGCGTAATGACCCACACAGGGCGGGATCTAAACACGGAGCGGCGCTAAAGTTTAGCTGCTTAGCTAGCATGGAGTCGTCGCGCTGCAACGTAGCAATCCGTTTTTGACTGAGACTGAGTCATTTTGAGGCTCGGTTTGTAAAGTTTAGTCAACATGTGAGAACTCGTCTGACACACGTAGTCTCCTGTTGTGTGCTCCATGTGTGAAATAACAACTATAGTGTGAACTTTGTGTGCAGTGTATCTGTGTAAACGGCTTCTTTCAGTAGCTCTCCCTCTCCTCTGGCACCGTGAGTTACCATGGTTACGGGAACGCCCTGAAACTTTATAATGATAATCAATAAGAAGTTTTTTGGTTAGTTTGACGGTACAAAATCATGAATGAAGCCTGATTGTACCTCTGCTGAAATCTTGTAATATAACGTGACAAATGTAAAGCCTCAGAGCTTCTTTGATTATTAACAGTATGTAGAGATGACAGAAAGGTGAGAGCTCACCATCACACTGAAACTTGTCACAAGGCTGCAAAAGTTGCTCTTAATTTTTATTTAATCCTGGTGCTGTTTGTTTGATGTATTTTTCTGTTAAATGATAAGAGGCTCACTGGAAACAATATTATTATTAATAATAATAATAATAATTAATGAGAATGATGATGAGAAGAAGAAGTAGAAAAACAATGTACTGAAGTTCTGTAGATGGTTGATTATTTGAAAGAGTAAAACTTGAGACAATCTTTTTGTTTTTTGCTTTAATCCATGAATGTGTAAACTTTATTTATCTTAACATGACGCACAACAAAGGGATTCACTTGTTTTTTCCCATCTTGCACTCCTAATGCAGAATCATGTATTTTTACTTAAAGAAGAGGGATTTATGACACAATTATTCATAAATAATTTTAGTTATTGTCCATTGTTTGCTGTGATGTAGTCAGCATCACAGTGCATAATCCCTCCTTGTGCATGTTTGGTCCTTAGGTCCCTCTGCTCAACTACAGGCCCCATGTTTATGTCGACGTCACCGCGGATACGCCTGCCATCCCCTCATTCGCTGACGTCCTGTGGGTGTTTGAGGACGAGGGCGAGAGCTTTGCCAAGACCAGGTAAGAACACCCACGGACACAGTCCAAACAAACAAGAGAAAAAAACCACAGTGGCTGTTTGTTAGACAAAATCTTTCGTCCTAATAAAACATAAAAGTGTTATGAGTCAAAGAGTGTGTGTAGCATTTGAACAAAGAGAGGCAGTAGCTCAAGATGCCACACCAGTTGCTCTGTATTACTACTACAGTAGCTGAGACAATAAAGACTTCTGGGCCACAGTCTGGAGTCGAACCACTGCTGTAAGGACTGAGTCTTTATATATGGGGCACATGCTGTGCCAGATGAGCTACCAGGTTCCCCCGACAGTTTTTTGTTTGATTGTGAGGCCAAAAGCTGCACAGAGGAAGTAAACTCGACCCAGAGGAGCAACAAGGCAATAGACAACCCAGTAAGTGTTTCTGCCAGATAATGTTTGTGTGTGTACTGTATGTGTTTAGCAAGGTACTGATGTAAAAACCTTTTTCTGTGGTTAGTGTAGCAGCTAAGTGCCAGTTATGAAAACAGAATTTGATCTGTTGTTCTTTGCATTAGTTCATGAAATACATATTATCTATACTTCTCTCAAACAAGCAGAAAGGCTTGCTTTCTGTAGGCAGGTGTAATGAGTAGTTGATGCTGTCAGGTACATAAAGCCAGTCACTTTTTGTTCTGGTATAAAAACACATTTTAAACTGGTATCTTACTTGTAAGCAGCCTGTCTGAGTAGCAGAAGGCTGATCTCTGTAAAGAAGGGCACTGAATTGGCCATAGTGTTTGTGCACTACAGAGAAAACCACACTTTCTTGCTGAACACAACAATTTGGTCTCCGTAGGAACCACCTGCCCCCGAAGAAGCAAAGTACTGTAAACCGGGATGTGCTGAGATACCCTCGAGCGACCCTGAATCAAGCTCCGAAAGTAGGAAGATCTGTGAAGCAAGCAACTGATCCAGAAGCGTTGAAGAAGATCACAGTGCTGGAGAGCGAGCTGCTCAAACTGCGAGCTCAGATAGCCATGATTGTTACTGCCGCCCCCGCCTCAGGTTCACATTCTTCGCACTGCGTCTTCACAGATGTGTTCACCGTGTCATCTTTAAGTCAAGCAGACGTAATAACCTTTTTGTGCTCACTCAACATTTTCTTAGGTCTGACCGAGTCCCAGAATGCACCGGGCTCGCCTTTGATGTCTCCTCCAGCTCTCACCTCCACGCCACGCTGTGCTGCTCCTCCACCTCCACCACCCCC
This sequence comes from Argyrosomus regius, assembly GCA_946959425.1. Classification (NCBI taxonomy): domain Eukaryota; kingdom Metazoa; phylum Chordata; class Actinopteri; family Sciaenidae; genus Argyrosomus; species Argyrosomus regius. The sequence continues at coordinate 13,687,718 of OX336901.1, read as the reverse complement.
ACCTCCACCTCCTCCCTGCTCCAGCTCCGCCTCTGAGACTTCGTCTATATTAGAGCTGATACGCCAGCGCAGGAAGAATGGGAAAGATCTTGATGAGGGGCAGCTCAAACCCCAGGACTCTAAAGGAATCCCATCGATGCTGGATGTTCTTAAGGACTTAAATCAAGTTAAATTGCGTTCAGTTGAGAGGTAGGCATTAGGATTTTTAGAATATGGGTGTGACAGGTATCCAATATCCTAAATATGATGGTTTTTGTCCTAATTTGTTGCCTGCTAGATCAGCTCTACCTTTTTCTTTGTTATCCTTTATCAGTTGGCCCTTGACAAACCTTCTTTTTTGTTTGTAGATCACCAGGAGGCACACCAATCAGACGGAGACGCAGTAAAGGAGGTGCAGCATTGCTTAGTGACCCAGCTGCTCTTATTGCTGAAGCACTAAAGCGAAAGTTTGCTCAGCATCGCCACAACAATTCCTCTGACAAAGAGAATTCACTAGATCTGTCACCATTCGGCAGTCCAGAAACACCTAAGGTTTGTTTCCCACAGACACTCCCACGTTTATTTAAACATACTCATCGATTTCTTGGTATACTGGGGAAAAATTACAAATTGTTTTTGGAAATCAACATCATGAAAACTTCAAGAATCTTTGAGAAACAATTCAGATAATAAGACAGATAAAAGATGTACATCAGGGTCAGATAAATGTTTAAAAGTGTTTGTTTGTTTTTTTTTTAATTGTGTCCACCCCTGTATCTTATTGCAAAAACAGATTTTGCAAGATTTAAGCTGTCTGCAGGTCGACTCTGTCCTAATTTGATGCTTTTGTTCCAGGTTCCTCTTCATAACAGACGCAGTCGGGGGCGCATACACCTCTGATCCTCTTGAATAGTAACTTTTGACCCCCAAAATGTCAAACGTCAGACGTCCCTTTCACATCCCAATTGCAGCTTCCTCAGATGTGCCTCACAAACAGATTACTACTGCAGCTACTGACCTACATTTCATTTTTATTTTTCTCTGTCTGTCCTTTTTTGTTCTTGTTTGTGAGTGTTTGTCTCACAGTGAATAATGTGCTTGTTTTCTCTTTCTTGGGAATCTTGAATGTATATTTTTGTTACAGCAATGAACAAGAGTTTTGGTACAGTTGTCTTGTTTTTGTACAGTGGAGTCTTATGTTTCCAGTCTTATTCATACAGTAATGATATCTTTTTAAAGGGCATAATGTGTTTACGCAGGTAGGCACTGTAGCTTTTAGCTACCTGCTTAACGTCTCTAAAGTCACTTTGTGAGGCTTTAATTCTCACCTCAAACAAGAGAAATGATTAACAGTGGGTACTGAGATTCACAGCTCTATTCTATGCAACTGCTGTTTCAAGTTGTTTTATTTTATTAAATGTTAAAGTGCACTGATCATTTTGGTTGTTCGGTTTTGTTTTTTTCTTGTTCTAATATTTCAGGCGAATCCAGTTTTATTTAAAATTTGTAACTTGTGTCACATCAGAGAGTCATCGTTGAACTGATCTTTAAAGTGATTGCAACACATCTGGAATCTCGCTTGAGTCGACATTTCACAAGGTTGCTTTATATGAATAGCTGTCTCACATTAAACGGGTACTCCAGCAAATCAGTGCTGCTCTTTCATAAAGCTTGAGGTACTAAAAAGAAACAATTTTGAAAAAAGAATGATCAAAATCGAGTTGATGTCTGATCCCATAATGCAACCAGGCACCATCTTTCACTAGGACCTTTACTTTTTCAGTCCTTAGGAAGCTCCCTCCAGAGCTGCAGGTGACATTATAAGATATAAATATTCAGAGGCTAATTAAGTCCTGTGATGATTAAACTAAATTTCACCAGTAAAACCAGCTGAGTGACTCGTGCCTAAATTAATCATAATCTCAAAACGATATATTGTTTTATATTATTAGTCTTTGACACTGCACAGAAAAACGATTTTCTTACACTTGGTGACACTTTCAAATCCCCCTATTTAACGATTATAATCATTTTATGTTTATTATGCATTTATTTGATAAATGGCTTATAACACTATAATGTAGTTATGTCTAGGACATTTTAAAGTCTTGTATTTTATATAATTATGAGTGTTCATTAAGAACAGCATCCACTTATATGTAAGAGATTAATAAACACATGCTGCTTACAACTACATTATAGCTTATTATAAAACATACTTGATTTTATATACTGCTTATGAATACCACCTAAGTGGACTTATAGTAAAGTGTTAACTGTGATTGATGGATAAAAACTCCCTATTTTCTGGTCACAAGTGTTCATTTATTTCATCTTAGCTTTTATTTCCTTTTTTAAAGAAAGTTTTACCTCTTACTTCACTACTTAATATTCAAGTGATCAAAAAGGCTGGTTTTCTATCTTTGTATTTGTATTTGGTGATCTAAAAGTAAAAACAACACCATGTTTATTAAAGTTAAAAGTTAAAGTTTATTCATCACCAACAGCAATACTACGACTATGGACTTTCAAGTATCAAGCAATTGCCCAAAGGACAGCTGATACTGGTAGCCTGATGAAGCTCTGTCAAAGATGGATGGAGCAGTTCTGACATGGATGAATGTTTGCTGGTGGTGGGAAAACAGGAGGAAACAGGAGCTCCCTGTTCATGGCTCTGACTAGAATTTCAGTAGTTCCTGTAATTGAAAGAAAGAGCGAAAGGAAAAAGGAGAGAATTTTTTTATTTTTTTTAAAAAGGCTATTTGGGGAGATCTGGGATGCGAAAACTGAGTCAAAGAGGGAGTGAACGGATAAGGTGTGCTAAAGTACTTTAGGTGCAGAATTGGATTGAGGTCGAGGTGTGGTCTTTGTTCCTGAACCTAGTTCATAATAAAACTTGTATGTTTATAAAAACAGAAAATTTAACTGATGATTGTAACATTTGATGTAGGGAAACAGAGAGCTTGATAGTGATAATGGTTATCATTAGATCATCATTAGTTCATTGGTCATTGGTCAGAAGCCTGAGACAAATCTGAAATTACTTGCCAGAAATGTTTCACTCTATCTCCATCGGGGTCTCCTCCTCCATGGATGTCAAATTTCTGAAATACAACAACCTTTGCTAAGTCATTCACGAACTAATAAAAAGTGGTAGCACGGCAATGGGGTGCGTGTGATTGGAGACTTATATGACAATATGATACTAATGACTTTCCAACAATTGCAGTCCAAATTCAGTATCCCTAAAGAACATCATTATGGCTTTCTTCAGGTTAGGCACTTTGTCGGATCTAAGACCCTACCCCCTCTTGATCCAGCCATGTACAGTGAGGTAGAGAGGTTCCTTATCTCCCGAAAAGGTCTCACCCGTTTTATTTCTTCCTTCTATGCACTACTATACTCTCTTAGTACAGGCGATATCACAAGCATTGCGCAGGAGTGGGAGAAAGATCTTGACACAGAGTATATTGAAGATGACGGGCAGGAGGCCATTAAAGTATTTAAATCTACCTTTACATGTAACAGACTGAGAGAGACACAATATAAAATACTACACCGTCTACACCTAATGCCATACATACTAAATAAGATGGACTGTCAGATTTCACCTTTGTGTAATAAGTGTCATAGAGAGGTTGGAACATATTACCATTATTTCTGGCAATGTAAATTGATAAAAAGATTTTGGGGTACAATCTCGCAGGAACTGAGTGGTATCTTTCAAGTAAAGATGAGGAAGGACCCTGGCCTTTTCATCCTCGGCCTTCCCTCGAGTGAGGTGACTCTAACCCATTTGAAGTTCAAACTATGCGACAAATTACTATTATTGGCCAGAAAATGCATTTTAATTAATTGGATCAATGATAAACCACCTACTGTTACCCTGTGGTATAGGGAAATATTCCGGGTCCTCCCCCATGAAAGACTTAGTGCAGTCGTGATGGGTAATGAAAGGTCCTTTAATGAAATGTGGGCTCCTCTGCTTAACTACCTACCTGACGAATTGACTCAGTTAGTGGTGAGGGGCCAGTCTTCCTTACAATGGTCACGCCCACCTGAGATGAATCCATAAGTGTCCTTATTTGCAGTGTGGCATTCACACACTACCATATTTTTTTTGTTTTTAATCTGCCTGATGTATCATTGCTTACTGTGTAGGATACTGATATGACTGTGACTACATTAATGGGTGAAATGTGTGTACGCGGAGCAATATGGGGCCCCTATATGTGCTGTGAGGGTGTATAGGGGGCAGTTGGCTGGAAGAGCAGATGGATGGCAATATTGTATTTTACTTTATTTTATCTATTTCTGTAACTGACATGATGGCAAATTGTATGTTTTGTGTCTTTGTTGAAAAATAATAAAAATTTGTTCCAAAAAAAAAAAAAGTGTTAGAAGAAGTATTCAGATCATTTTCACATGTAAATTTACCAAAAATTGTGTCAACAGGGATAGCATTCATAAACAAGATTCAATTCATTGTAATTACCAGTCAGCATTGAACTTTGAGCGTTTGTATTTCTGCATACATATGGTACATATATGCATTGCTAAAGATGTTATGGGGTCTTTGTGTTAGTCTCATTCATTTGTAAGCATTAGATTGGTCTTTAACATGTTGTTTCATAATATACTTGAACATTTAGTTTCTTCTTTATTCTATAGTATTGGTGAAAATAGTTTTACATTGACTGAGAAAAGATCCATGCTCATTTTACCTGGAGTTCACCACCGATGCTTCCCATTCCATGGCCTCCTCATCTACGCTGCCCTAGCCAAACCAAAAATAAATATATATTTATCCATCATATGAGAAAAAATAGCTTTTCTTTTATTGTACACTTGAAACTAAGTATAAAGCTTACATTTTGAGATGAAATGGGGAATGTGTCTGTGTCATAGATGACTACACAAAATCCTGCAACATTTTCCACACACTTGATGGTAATCTGCAATGTCATAAAAATGTATTATGCCAATAACAATGAATTTTAAAATGTACATATAACAATTGCGATTGAATGAACTGACTCGACTCCGATCAATTCAACAAGTGAATCCACATCAGTGTTTCCCCTATATTCATTCAGTAGCGGCGCAGCACCGCTGCTAGATTACGAGCACCGCTGCTGAAATTTCACAAGATCATTAATATCAATGCGCCACTAATGATTTTTACTCGCACTGTGTGAGCACAACAACACACAACGTTATTTTGGACTTGTTTTGAGTCATTAACTCATTCTTCAAAGGACATCTACGTAAGTTAACGTTCAAGTATATACACTTTAAGAGTAGTGAGTAGCATAGGTAGCGTAACATTAGCGTAACGTAGAGTAGCGTAGCTCCTTATGGCAGTGTCCAACAAGTGAGCGAGCAGAGAAAGTGAACGGTGAAGTGGTAAAAGTGAACAGAGCAGCAACAGCAGAGACAGAGATTAGCAGAAAATGTAGTTTGTCAGTTAATAAATGATACATAAATAAATAAGAACAGACTACAGGAAGAGCATCTGGCCACTTGCATACGTGTGAGCATCAATGGCTGCCCCACTGCTGAGCTCCACTACAGAAGAACTCTGGATATATATATATATATGTGTGTGTGTGTGTATATATATATATATATATATATATATATATATATATTTTTTTTTTTTTTAATTGAAACTATTCTCACTCGCATGAATACGGGTCGACGTCGTATCCTCATGGACACGGACATAGCAGCACCGCTGCTGAAAAAAATTCTAGGGGAAACAATGCACATCCATCCACCACATCGAGCAGTAACTTCCCAAACTGCAGTAAATCCACAATATCTACCAAATCCTTGTAAAGATATGTTAATTTCTGCATTAAATACTTACGTGTACCTGCCTCTCGATCTTTATACACGACATTTCTGGTCTGATACTGTTGGCGTGAAGGGGTTAGGCCACGTGATGCCATCATGCAATGTCGGTTCCTCTATAAATTCGTTTATTTCTGATAACTGCTTATAACACTTTTGTTGATTTTATTACAAAGGTCTTTCAAAATATTTTATTAATTTCTCTTACAAACTAAAACTTATTTTCAAAGTAACATTCTTTGTGAAAAAAATATTAAAGTATCTCTCTCCCACCATAAGAAAACAGCAGAACCACTTGGTGTCCAGTGACTTTTGACAGCATTACTCTTCCAGGTGCTACTCTTATTCAACAATTTGTTCACAAGAGGTCTAACAAGGAGTCAGTGTGTTAACAGTGCTTTTGACGCACCACTACTGTACCTCCAAGTATGTCTAGTTGGACTTCTCAAATTGAAATTTAGGACCACATATTATATATTTATTTGTCTATAAATAACTTTTGGCACAACTTACCTCTTTTCCTGAAATCCTTGTACAAATTCTGGGTTAGACTTTTCCCTCCGTCCATGATCAATCAGCTGTAGTCCATTATGAGAAAAATTGCAGAAAAACAATATCTATACACAGTTGGCATACAAGTCTGATTTGTATCATATTGTAATGGTAGCGCTAAAATCTGCCATCCTTGAGATGCTCAAAAAGATTTCTTTTCCTTCGTTCATGTTTAATCCACATCGATCCACCCCTTTCGAAAGAGACGTTCTTAGATACTGAAGGCAATGCAACATGCAAAGTCAGGCAAATATGATGATCAGCTGTGTGCAGTGTTTTTCTAGGATTTCCGCAGCTGTTCAAGGTGTGGTCTTTGTCCCTAAACCTAGTCATAAAACTTTTATATGTATATATGTATAATTTTTAATAACAGAAAATTTACTAACAATACTAATCGGGACCAATCAGCTGTAGTCCATTATAAGAAAAATTGCAGAAAAACAATATCTATACACGGTTGGCATATAAGTCTGATTTGTGTCATATTGTAATGGTAGCGCTAAGGTCTGCCGTCCTTGTGACTCCCTTGACTGGAACAAATCCCCCAAAAAAAGCAGAAGTGTTTTTGACCACCGGAGTTCCAATGTTACCAATTAATGTGTCATTTCAGCTTTTAAGACACTTTTTTTGTGCAATGGGAACGTCACGACACACAGGGATGTGTCCCGATAGGGATTTTTTGGCCCGATAACGATAGCCGATATTAGAGGGGGTGCAATCACCGATAGCCAATATGCAACCGATATAGTGAGTTTTTGAGCTGGAATGAAAACAGGCCTTGGATTGTGCATAGATTTTGCACCGATATGATTATGCAATAGTACAGTCACAGTGACAGTAGTGGCAGACAGATGCTTTCTTAAACCAATGTCTTTATTCAAGACTTGTTCAGTCAAGCTGAGAAAAAGTGCAGATTGGCACACAAACAAAAATAAAATAAATAATGTAGCAGAACTTTCAATAAATAAATAAAAATAAATAAACAAATCTAAATAAACAACACGCTGTCAGTCACTGTCTACTAATACTTCCAGTCCGTGAGTGGCAGGTTGTAATACAGGAAGCATAGCTTCTCTGCATTTGCACCCAACAGGTTGCTTCACTTGTGTATCTGTGTAATAAAGGAAAGAAAACATTTATATTATTTAACCTATGCATTTTTAAATTTGTAAATAGAGAACCATTCATTTTACTGTGTTAATTCATATTTGCATGCAAAACAGACGGCACAGCGATCTCAGCTGCCTACAGCTGCTGCTGTTATTGTTTTTACCAAAGATGTAAACAGCGCTTGATTGCTGAAAGACAAAGATTAAATAGATGCAGGTGGCGAGTTGATGTGGTGGTTGTGTCCACACACCCGGGTGGGTTTATGTGACTAAGGGGGACATTTCGGCGCAGGAGGGAGCGGAGCGTGGATGCGATCTCCTTCAACCATGCACGGAAAAGGGGAATGATAGGAAAGGTTTTCCTAATTTACTGAGAAACAATGCCCAGGTCAGCAATGCATGCCAAAAAACATGTCGTTCATTCGTCCCCTCCATAAACCAACCCAGCTGTGGACACACACAATCAAACCAAGCCAAAATGACCATAAAATAAAATTGATCCCGCGTCATGTCGGGGAGACTAGTGCTTTCTCGGTTCAATCCTTTTAGCATTGTATTTGTATTAAACTGTACCCTTCGGTGCTTTTTTGCAAACTTTTAATAACGTATTTAATCAATCAAAAGTTACTAGCAAGCGTGCAGTGGGGAGTATAGGAGCCAAATATGTTGTAATGGGTGTCAGTTTAAAGTGTAGTTCACGCTGTGTGTGTGTGGTGTCGCTGTGCTGTCACCTCGGGGGTCAGGTGTGTGTATATAGGAAGTAACATCACTGTTGTTGGCAGGTGTTTGACCCGGAAGGGCAAATGGTTTTTGACCGCTGTGGCGCTAAAATGTTTGACATGCTAAAGTTGGAATAAATTGTCACAATGATTTAGCAAAAGAAGATCGTCTGGAGTTTTAATCAACAACCGAAAGCAAACGAACAATAGCGAGAGGCGCGTCAACCAGGTTACTCTGCGTTAAATTACCTCAGTAGCTTCAGTAATGGACTAAGCTCCTTTATTAACAGGGAGCGTTCCGCGTTGTCTCACAAACATGGGGAAATGAACACAGGACAATCCAGTCCACAATTATACAGCAATGGCATGTCATGTGTTGGGCTGTTTTTACTGTTTTGCTGCTCAAACATGTTCTGTGCCCTTCGTTATGCTAACGTCACTCATGTAGGCTAATGCTAAGTACTGAACATCTGCAATGATATGGGAAAGTTGCCTCGCAGTTATTAATTACACGGGAGATCTTGGCCAGGGACACTTTTAATAGGGGCAATGAAATGTGGCCTATAATTGTTGTTCCATGATGTTTTCATGTTTACAGTTACTTTTTTCATGAACTACCCTACCGTGGCTTTTGGAAAAGTCCGCTGGTTGATCGGCTGACTGGTCAGGTGGTCGGGAGGTTTCGTGGTGTAGAGTGGGGAAGGGACTTCACTGAAATGTGAGCTGAGCCAAAGTCTCTGGCTGAGCTTAGCGCACCCTACTGAACAAAATAAATCAGTACACCAGCGCGTGCTTTGGTCATTGTCGCACTTTTTTTTCTATCGGCGCAACATTTCACCGATACGATACAACCCCGATAGAAATTGGGCCGTTCTATCAATAATCGGTCGGTCACTAATTGTTTTATATTATTAGTCTTTGACACTACACAGAAAAACGATTTTCTTACACTTGGTGACACTTCCAAATCCCACTATTTAACGATTATAATCATTTTATGTTTATTATGCATTTATTTGATAAATGGCTTATAACACTATAATGTAGTTATGTCTAGGACATTTTAAAGTGTTGTATTTTTATAGAATTATGAGTGTTCATCAAGAACAGCATCCACTTATATGTTCCTGCAGGAGGAGTAATATTTGACAAAGAGATTAATAAACACATGCTGCTTACAAATACATTATAGCTTATTATAAAACATATACTTAATTTTATATACTGCTTATGAATACCACCTAAGTGGACTTATAGTAAAGTGTTAACTGTGATTGATGGATAAAAACTCCCTATTTTCTGGTCACAACTGTTCACTTATTTCATCTTAGCTTTTATTTCCTTTTTTAAAGAAAGTTTTACCTCTTACTTCACTACTTACTATTCAAGTGATCAAAAGGCTGGTTTTCTATCTTTGTATTTGTATTTGGTGATCTAAAAGTAAAAACAACATGTTTTGAAAAGTTTATTCATCAACATGACCAACAGCAATACTACAACTTATGGACTTTCAAGTCTCAAGGAATTGCCCAAAGGACAGCTGATATTGGTAGCCTGATGAAGCTCTGTCAAAGATGGATGGAGCAGTTCTGAGATGGACTGGTGTTTGCTGGTGTTGGGAAAACAGGAGGAAACAGGAGCTCCCTATTTATTGCTCTGACTAGAATTTCAGTAGTTCCTGTAATTGAAAGAAAGACGGCCAAAGGAAAAAGACGGATAAGGTGTGCTTAAGTACTTCAGGTGCAGAAATGGGATGAGTTCAAGGTGTGGTCTTTGTTCCTGAACCTAGTTATAAAAACATAAAATTGAACTAATCATTGAAACATTTCATGTGGGGAGACACATTTCCTCCACCCACACTTCGTTTCCCTGGCATTTGAATCAGCATCCTCCCATTCCATTTCTTCACCAAACTGCAATACCATAGTTATACACAGACACAAGTAAATCAGTCAATCTGTTCATCATCATCAGTTTTCACTTATAGGTGCCCACAGGAGGAGTAAAATTTGACAAATAGATTAATAAACACATGCTGCTTACATTATAGCTTATTATAAACCATACATTTAATCTTTATATATTGCTTATGAACGCCACATTAGGGAACTTAAATCAAGTGTTAACTGTGATTGATGGATAAAACCCCTCTATTTTCTGATCAGATAGCTCACTTATTTTATCTTTATCCTTTATTTCCTTTTTAAAAAAAATTATTAGTGTTACCTCTTACTTCAGTTGAAGTGGTCAAAAAGGCATGTTTTCTATCTTTGTATTTCTACAAAAGCCTGTCAGTCATTGCCCTTTATTCCAGTTTGGTGATCTAAACATGATATACTAATTTATAAAATGTTGTGTGTTTGTGCTCAGTAAAAACAACAACATGTTATTAAAAAGTTTATTCATCATCATGACCAACAGCTGGAGATCCTCATGTTGATAAAGAGACAAAAACCAGTCAAGTCAAAAGAGAACAAACCATACACATTGCATAAATTAAATGACTACACATTAATACTATACTATAACTATGGGCTTCCAAGTGTCGATCAGCTGCTGAAAGGACTGCTTATATTGGTGATGCCTGATGAAGCGGAGTTCAGAGGAGTTCGTTGGTGAGCTGCCAATTCATTCCAGTGGTTCCTTTAATTGAAAGAAAGACAGAGAAGGGGAAAAAAGGGGAGGAAAAAATAAAAAAAAGGGGGTTTGAGGGATGTGGGATGCAAAAACTGAGTCAAAGAGGGAGTGAACGGATAAGGTGTGCTTGAGTACTTCAGGTGCAGAAATGGGATGAGTTCAAGGTGTGGTCTTTGTCCCTGAACCTAGTTATAAAACTTAACTTATAAAACAGAAAATCTAACTGATGATTGTAACATTTGATGTAGGGAAACAGAGAGCTTGATAGTGATAATGGTTATCATTAGTTCATCATTAGTTCATCATTAGTTCATTGGTCTGAGAAGCCTGAGACAAATCTGAAATTACTTGCCAGAAATGTTTCACTCTGTCTCCATCGGGGTCTCCTCCTCCATGGATGTCAAATTTCTGAAATACAACAACCTTTGCTAAGTCATTCATGAACTAATAAAAAGTGGTAGAAGAAGTGTTCACATCATTTTCACATGTAAATTTACCAAAAATTGTGTCAACAGGGATACCCTTTATTCACAAGATTCAATTCATTGTAATTATCAGTCAGCATTGAACTTTGAGCGTTTGTATTTCTGCATACATATGGTACATATATGCATTGCTAAAGATGTTATGGGGTCTTTGTGTTAGTCTGATTCATTTGTAAGCATTAGATTGGTCTTTAACATATTGTTTCATAATATACTTGAACATTTAGTTTTCTTTATTCTGTAATATTTGTGAAAATAGTTTTACATTGACTGACAAAAGATCCATGCTCATTTTACCTGGCCTTTGAGTGTGGCTTCACCTCCGATGGCTCCCACTCCATGGCCTCCTCATCTACGCTCCCCTAACCAAACCAGAAATAAATATATATATATCCATGATATGAGAAAAAAAATAGCTTTTCTTTTATTGTACCCTTGAAACTAGATAGTATAAAGCTTACTTTTTGAGATGAAATAGGGACTGTTTGTGTATCATAGACGACTACACCAGGAAATCCAGCAGCATTGTCCACACACTTGATGGTAATCTGCAATGTCATAAAAATGTCTTATAACAATGACAATGGATTATAAAATGTACATATAACAATACTAATCGGGACCACTTAGACAGCAGATTGCTTTAACGTAGAATATTTCAACAAGGAGGTTGCTAATGCTAATGCTAATGCTAACAACGTTGCGGTTGCATGAACTGACTCGACTCCAAACAATTCAACATGTGAATCCACATCCAAATACGAGCAGTAACTTCCCAAACTGCAGTAAATCCACAATATCTACCAAATGCTTGCAAAGGTGTGTTAATTTCTGCATTAAATATTTAAATTTACCTGGACATCTATGTTTTTGGAAGCCATGTCGTTTTTCCGCTCTTTTCCGCTCTTACACTGTTGGCGTCAGGCTACGTGATCCCATGACGCAATGTCATCACGTTCCTCTATAAATTCGTTTATTTCTGATAACTGCTTATAACACTTTTGTTGATTTTATTTCAAAGGTCTTTCAAAATATTTTATTAATTTCTCTTACAAACTAAAACTTATTTTCAAAGTAACATTCTTTGTGAAAAAAATATCAAAGTTTCTCTCTCCCACCATAAGAAAACAGCAGAACCACTTGGTGTCCAGTGATTTTTGACAGCAGTACTCTTCCAGGTCCTACTCTTATTCAACAGTTTGTTCACAAGAGGTCTAACAAGGAGTCAGTGTGTTAACAGTGCTTTTGACACACTACTACTGTACCTCCAAGTACGTCTAGTTGGACTTCTCAAATTGAAATTTAGGACCAGATATTATATATTTCTTTGTCTATAAATAACTTTTGGCACAACTTACCTCTTTTCCTGAAATCCTTGTACAAAATCTGGGTTAGACTTTTCCCTCCGTCCATGATCAATCAGCTGTAGTCCATTAGGAGAAAAACTAATTTAAAAAACTAAAAACTAATTAAACTTTATTAAATTAAACTAACAAATTAAACTTACACAAAGGTCAAAGACGCCATTGTTTGTTTACATATTGTATACAATACTGTATGCATTTATGTAAAGTAATGTTGAAAATGTCAAAAATACATTAATCCCTTTGCCTGCTAGGTTAATCTGGGTTATTCTGATAACTCTTTTTCATTTGTGTCAGACTTCTGACTTTCCCATAGAAAAATACCAAACTATTGACTTTAAAATACATTTTCTTGGTCAGACTCTCACTATACACTGATGACATATGATTCAACATGCGTTTACAAACAAAGTAAATAAAACTGTTCTTCATCACTCCCAAAACCTGAAAAACAAAAAAATACCTCTTTCTGTCACTTTTCCTGTTTATTTTGTGACACTTTGGTCCTCGGCTGAGAGAACAAACGTCCATCTTCGCAGGTAAGATTTTAAAAACTGTCCAACTCTTTGCTTGTGTATCCACAAAAATGACAAGACAGGCAGGGACAGGAAAAGATAAGTAATCAAGAGATACAGATCTTGTCTGCATACCTACATTACGTGTCTGGCTTGTGGGTAAAACCATTTGTGCCTTGGGCAGTGTTTAGCTCAGCTGGTAGAGTAGCTGCCCTATGTGCGAAGGCTCAGTCCTTGCTGCGGAAGCCCAGGGTTCGAATCCGACCTGTGGCTCTTTCCCTCGTGTCATTCCCCGTCTCTCTTTTCCCGCATTTCCTGTCACTCTTCAGCTGTCTCTATCAGTAATAAAAAGCTTGAAAAGGCCAAAAAAATAATCTTTAAAAAAAAGAAACAAAAAAAACATTTGTACTAAAAGAAATATACAATCAAGATCTTTATGTACCACAAACAACTTTTTATTTGTGTAACAGTAAACATTACATGCTCTGTCAAGAGCAATAGATGAAATAAAATAAAAATAAATAAAAATTACTTAATTTACTTGCCTTACTCCCCAAGTAAGGCAAAAAAAAAAAGGCTTCAAAATCATTTTTAACAAAAAGAGGCAGTTTACTGCCACTGCATCGCTTAATAGCCCTTAACTATAAGGAAACACAACTTACATCCACTTGATGGAAAAATATTATTTTTTCTCTATGAGAGTAGTTTACAGATTATGGATAAATAACCTTAGCACAAACAAACAAATCTTAACTATGGGGCAATAAGCAAGTTCCACTTAATGGGACAAAAAACAAAATGTATTCCCATAGATGGAACAAAATCAATCTGATCACTGATCAACCTGTTTAGGGTCCATATCGGCCGATAACGATCGGCGGCCGATCGATCAACGCATCCCTACTACTAACTACTCCTAGGGCACCCAGAGGCCCACAGATCTTTTGCCCAGCCCAAACTAGCGGGTTGATCTGATCTTGGTTCAATGTCACACCATGATTCTGACAGTCCAGAACATTTTCCACACATTTTAATAAAAATTAAGGCCCTTGTTTGATTAAGCAAGCAACATTTATTATTGACAGCCAGAACTTGACATGTTTTTTTTGTTTTTTTTGGCTTTACAGATTTACTATAAAACTTATTCCAATCTCACAATGAACAGAAAATTCAAGGTCTGCCAGCCCTTTAAACAATCAAATCTAAAACCAAAATATGAAGAATGAGGATATCAAAATGGTATTCAAAACCTAAGTTGCTTTTTGACAATTTATGTTAATGTCTAATAGCTAGAAAGAAAGACAACGAAGGGAAATAGGAGAGGAAAATTGAAAAAAAAAAAGACAGTTTGGGGAGATGTGGGATGCAAAAACTGAGTCAAAGAGGGAGTGAACGGATAAGGTGTGCTAAGTACTTTAGGTGCAGAAATGGGATGAGTTCAAGGTGTGGTCTTTGTCCCTGAACCTAGTTATAAAAAAATTAAATTTAACTAATCATTGAAACATTTCATGTGGGGAGACACATTTCCTCCACCCACACTTCGTTTCCCTGGCATTTGAATCAGCATCCTCCCATTCCATTTCTTCACCAAACTGCAATACCATAGTTATACACAGACACAAGTAAATCAGTCAATCTGTTCATCATCATCAGTTTTCACTTATAGGTGCCCACAGGAGGAGTAATATTTGACAAATAGATTAATAAACACATGCTGCACTAGGGTTGGGCGGTATGACGGTATTATACCGTGTGACGGTATAAAAGTGTCTACCGGTAGAGATTTTGCAATACCGTTAATACCGGAGAAAGAGCAGATGTCTGCGGCATCTCTCTGAGTCACTGTAATTACACCGCCTCGACACACGGGGCACTGCAGGCATTGCAGCAGACTGCTTGGCGTGGTTGCATGAGCACGACGAAGAAGAAACAGCTTTACCTGAGTGATCGGAGAGTGAACGTCACGAGGGAACGGAGGCAGCCCGACCCACCCGTGACGAAGAGGAGGAGGAACTCGTTCCGAAAAAGGGCGCTACGTCTGCTGTGTGGAACTTTTTCGGATTTAGAAAATCCGACAACGAACAAAAGGTGATACTCTGCAAAGAGTGTCGCGCGACTGTTGCTGCTGGAGGTGGAAACAACAGTAACCTCCTCCACCACTTAAAGTTAAAACATGCGAAGCAGTATTATGCAAGCCAAAAGATGCGTGGCGCACCTGCCGCATAAAAAACAAAAGTTGCAGCAGCTTAAGTTAAAGCTGGAGTTCAGTGTTTACCAGACATTTGCACATTCTTTGTGGCTTATTATTTATTATATTATTATATTTTCTTTGAAATAATGTTATGCTGCTGTGAGCAAATAAAAATAAAAGAGGAAAATGATCAAATGCGACAGTATGGTTATTTTAAGCCATTAATTGAATTTACAGGGGAAAAAAAACACCGCGATATATACCGTTACCGTGATATGAAATTACTCATACCGTGATATAAGATTTTGCTCATACCGCCCAACCCTACTGCTTACATTATAGCTTATTATAAACCATACATGTCATTTTTATATATTACTTAAATCAAGTGTTAACTGTGATTGATGGATAAAACCCCTCTATTTTCCGATCAGACAGCTCACTTATTTTATCTTTATCTTTTATTTCCTTTTTTTTTTTTTAATTATTAGTGTTACCTCTTACTTCAGTTGAAGTGGTCAAAAAGGCATGTTTTCTATCTTTGTATTTCTACAAAAGCCTGTCAGCCATTGCCCTTTATTCCAGTTTGGTGATCTAAACATGATATACTTAATTTATAAAATGTTGTGTGTTTGTGCTCAGTAAAAACAACAACATGTTATTAAAAAGTTTATTCATCATCATGACCAACAGCTGGTTCAATTAAGATCCTCATGTTGATAAAGAGACAAAAACTAAGTCAATAGAGAACAAACCATACACATTGCATAAAATAAATGACTACACATTAATACTATACTATAACTATGGGCTTCCAAGTGTCGATCAGCTGCCCAAAGGACTGCTTATATTGGTGATGCCTGATGAAGCGGAGTTCAGAGGAGTTCGTTGGTGAGCTGCCAATTCATTCCAGTGGTTCCTTTAATTGAAAGAAAGACAGAGAAGGGAAAAAGGAGAGGAAAAAATAAAAAAGGGGGTTTGAGGGATGTGGGATGCGAAAATTGAGTCAAAGAGGGAGTGAACGGATAAGGTGTGCTAAAGTACTTTAGCTGCAGAACTGGGATGAGTTCAAGGTGTGGTCTTTGTCCCTGAACCTAGTTATAAAACTTGTATGTTTATAAAAACAGAAAATTTAACTGATGATTGTAACATTTGATGTAGGGAAACAGAGAGCTTGATAGTGATAATGGTTATCATTAGATCATCATTAGTTCATTGGTCATTGGTCTGAGAAGCCTGAGACAAATCTGAAATTACTTGCCAGAAATTTTTTACTCTATCTCCATCGGGGTCTCCTCCTCCATGGATGTCAAATTTCTGAAATACAACAACCTTTGCTAAGTCATTCATGAACTAATAAAAAGTGGTAGAAGAAGTGTTCAGATCATTTTCACATGTAAATTTACCAAAAAATTTTGTCAATAGGGATAGCCTTCATAAACAAGATTCAATTCATTGTAATTATCAGTCAGCATTGAACTTTGAGCTTTTGTATTTCTACATACATATGGTACATATATGCATTGCTAAAGATGTTATGGGGTCTTTGTGTTCTCTAATTGTGTACAATATTATGTTTTGTGTACATATATATAATAACATGTTGTTTCATAATATACTTGAACATTTAGTTTCTTCTTTATTCTATAATATTTGTGAAAAAGGTCTAAATAGTTTTACATTGACTGACAAAAGATCCATGCTCATTTTACCTGGCCTTTGGGTGTGGCTTCACCTCCAATGGCTCCCACTCCATGGCCTCCTCATCTACGCTCCCCTAGCCAAACCAGAAATATATGATATGAGGAAAAAATAGCTTTTCTTTTATTATACCCTTGAAACTAGATAGTATAAAGCTTACTTTTTGAGATGAAATAGGGAATGTTTGTGTATCATAGATGATTACACCAGGAAATCCAGCAGCGTTGTCCACACACTTGATGGAAATCTGCAATGTCATAAAAATTTATTATGACAATAACAATGGATTATAAAATGTCCATATAACAATACTAATATAACAATACTAATCGAGGCCACTTAGACAGCAGATTGCTTTAACGTAGAATATTTCAACAAGGAGGTTGCTAATGCTAGTGCTAATGCTAACAGCTTTGTGATTGCATGAACTGACTCGACTCCGAACAATTCAACAAGTGTATCCACATCCAAATACAAACAGTAACTTCCCAAACTGCAGTAAATCCACAATATCTACCAAATGCTTGTAAAGGTGTGTTAATTTCTGCATTAAATATTTAAATTTACCTGGACATCTATGTTTTTGGAAGCCATGTCTTTTTTTCCGCTCTTTTCCCTCTTACACTGATGGCGTGATGGCGTCAGGCTACGTGATCCCATGACGCAATGTCATCACGTTCCTCTATAAATTTGATTATTTCTGATAACTGTTTATAACACTTTTGTTGATTTTATTTCAAAGGTCTTTCAAAATATTTTATTAATTTCTCTTACAAACTAAAACTTAGTTTCAAAGTCACATTCTTTGTGAAAAAAATATTAAAGTATCTCTCTCCCACCATAAGAAAACAGCAGAACCACTTGGTGTCCAGTGACTTTTGACAGCATTACTCTTCCAGGTCCTACTCTTATTCAACAGTTTGTTCACAAGAGGTCTAACAAGGAGTCAGTGTGTTAACAGTGCTTTTTACGCACCACTACTGTACCTCCAAGTACGCCTACTTGGACTTCTCAAATTGAAATTTAGGACCAGATATTATATATTTATTTGTCTGTAAATAACTTTTGGCACAACTTACCTCTTTTCCTGAAATCCTTGTACAAATTCTGGGTTAGACTTTTCCCTCCGTCCATGATCAATCAGCTGTAGTCCATTATGAGAAAAATTGCAGAAAAACAATATCTATACACGGTTGGCATATAAGTCTGATTTGTATCATATTGTAATGGTAGCGCTAAAATCCGCCATCCTTGTGACTCCCTTGACTGGAATAAACGACAAAGACTTCTGCTTTCTGACCAACAGAGTTCCAATGGTCAGTTAATGTGTCATTTCTGCTTTTTCGAAACTTTTTTTGTGCAATGGGGTGGTCACAACACACAGTAGGACAAGTACAAAGTACAAAGACAAACAACAGATACAAAGAGCACATGATGAATGACAGAATGGACACAACATGAGTTCCAGAGGAGGTCTAGATAAAGAGAAGAAAAGGAAACAAATCAAAATGTTGAATGGATTGGAACTTGTGTGTGTGTATCACTAACAGTATAAAGATGGACAGTGTATGCATGACATCAGCTGTAGATTTCCCTCAGTACAGTTGTCATGAACGGGGAAATTAGCGTTTTCCTGTTTTGGTTAGAGACCAAAACTGTTTTTTGTACCAGGCTGTAAACATGTTTATTTCTGTTGTGAAGTTGGACATTTTAACAAGGAGGTTTATAGAGATTGGCATGTTCTGAGGAACTGCAGTTTTTGGCACTTCCGCATTTTCTTCATTTCCCAGTCATGGAGGTTGCTGCTTGGTGTGTGTGTGTTCCGCATGGGAATAATCATGGTAACTGGGGGAAATGTAATTAGATTAATCAACTACTGATTGACTGGTCTCAGATCTGGCCACTAGTGGGATAGATCCGAGGCAGAGAGGTGCGACAGGGCAGCACCTTGGAGGGGGGCCTGCTCATCCTGCAACAGTCAACATTTCCTTTGATTACGGTTTAGATACCACACTCTGTCCACCCTGACCTTTAGCAACTTACAACCTTTGTTGAACTGGATGAAAAAGCTTTGTGTGCCACTTAAACTGTTCAAGTTAGTAAAATGTTCATTTAACTTAACACTATTAATTATGTATAATTATGTATTTTAAATTGAGCAAATTCTTATTTTACAAGATAATCAGTAATAATGCTTTTATTTTATGTGCAGAATCAGACAGATATGATGATCACCTTACAGTCCCTGGTGTTTTTCTAGTGGCTGACAGGGCAGATGTTTACTGATGTCTCAAAGTTCAAACTAAATCTAAAAATTGAAAGACTGCCATTATGTGGGGATTTCACAAGATTTGAGTGTGCTGCAACTTAACCCATACTATTTAGTTTAATTGTTTCTTTCAATTTCTGTTACATAAATATGCTGTTATTTTCTGACCACTACTGAAAACCATAGATTGAAACTTTCAAGCATGTTCAACTGTGGCTTTGAACAAAATCTGATTTCAAAGGAGGTACAACTGTTGTACAACTAATAAGCCAAGTTGCCTATTGTTTTCCAACTGTTATCTTTTTATTCATTATTCAGTACTTAAGTTTGAAGTTTGTTGAACTGTCAGGTCTTTCTGATAAACATAGTTTTCCACAGACAGTTAAAGTTTAGATCTCAAGCAGTGGACAATGTCTGCAGCAGAATTAATGAAACATACTTCTGCTTTTTTACTTCACATTTTTTTCTTAAAGGTACAATTATAAGATCTGACACATCACTTAAACTGCTCAAAGCTAGTAAAAGTTCATTTAACCCAACACATTTAATGTAGTTTAAATTGAGCAAGTGATTATTTCTATAAGATAAAAATGAGACGCAGAGTCAGTTAAACATGAGCTGACAGTCCCTCGTGTTTTTCTAGTGGCTGACAGGACAGCGTGTTCCAGAATATTCATTGTTCAAACTGAATCTAAAAATTGAAAGACTGCCATCATGTGGAACGGAGGTTTCACAAGATTTGAGAGTGTTACAATTTGACCCAAACTATTCAACTGAAGTATTTCTTTCAATTTCTGTAATATAAATATGCTGTTATTTTCTGACCATGGATTGAAACTTTCAAGCATGTTCGACTGTGGCTTTGACCAAAGTCTGACTTCAAAGCAGGTATTTTACTGTTTAATCTCCAGAGTTGTAGAACAAATAAGCCAAGTTGCAGATTGTAGTTTGACTATTATCTTTTGATTCATTATTCAATACTTAAGTTTGAAGTTTATTTAACTGCCACGTCTCTCTGATGAATGTAGGTTTACACAGGCAGTTAAAGTTTACACCCCAGGTCAAATCTGGTTTTATCGTTAACCCTCACACCATGATCTTGACAGTCCAGACATACTGTACATTTTGATAAAAAGGAAAGCTCTTGTTTGGTTTAACATGCAACATTTATTGACAGCTACAACTTTTTAGTTTAACATATGTACCATTAAACTTAAACTAAAATTTCAATGTCTTCCAGTCCTTTAAACATTAGGAGGTAACTAATAAATAGTTTTTCATTATTTTTTATCTAAGCTTTGCTAAAAGCTATAGTTTGACAGTCATCCTTAGCAGTCATCCTCTCTCCATCCTCCTCCTCTTCCTCCTGAAGACTGTGGAAAATACAACAAAAGTTTAGAATGACTTAATACCACTTGTATAACAATTATTATATCTAGTAATATTGAGCCTCATGATACATAAACACCATGAGCCAACTATTTAATAATAAATCCATGCAAAAATAAACAACAAATGTTTAATTAAATTAAATTCAATGGCAGAGGCTTAAAAAAACATAAAAATAACAAAATGTATTTTTCAACCTCATGTCCACACCACAAATCTAAAAAAATCATATATGATTGTAGCTTGAAGCAAGAAGACAATCTTTTGTTTTACCTGGCCAGTGAATTACTGTCAGTCTCTGCAGGCTCCCAATCCATAGCAGTGTCCTTATTCTCATCAGGGTCAGATTGGAATGGTTGCACAGAGCTACAGCACAACAGTGACACAGAGACACAAATAAATTAGATTTAGCCTGTAGTATTAACATATTGATGAGAATATTAAATTAAGAAAGTGTACATGCAAGTTAGATTACATTAACTCTAATTGTGGGAGATGCTACTATCAGAATAATAAATGGTAAGGACATTAAAACATACTGTATTCCAGGTGCAATGGTCTGCGACATAAAAGAGAAAACTTCTCAACTGATGAATAAACACTCCACAATTATTGTTCTACAAACAACTATATGAATCATTTCTATCTGTCCTGTCGACATAAGCGAGCAGATATGGAGTTAAAGTACTGAGGCAACTATTTAATCATAAATGCATGCAAAAATAAACAACAAATGTTAAAAATTAAATGGGAGAGGCTTTAAAAAAACATAAAAATAACAAAATGTATTTTTCAACCTCATGTCCACACCACAAATCTAAAAAATCATATATGATTGTAGCTTGAAGCTACAAGACAATCTTTTGTTTTACCTGGCCAGTGAATTACTGTCAGTCTCTGCAGGCTCCCAATCCATAGCAGTGTCCTCATTCTCATCAGGGTCAGATTGGAATGGTTGCACAGAACTACAGCACAACAGTGACACAGAGACACAAATAAATTAGATTTAGCCTGTAGTATTAACATATTGATGAGAATATTAAATTAAGAAAGTGTACATGCAAGTTAGATTACATTAACTCTAATTGTGGGAGATGCTACTATCAGAATAATAAATGGTAAGGACATTGAAACATACTGTATTCCAGGTGCAATGGTCTGCGACATAAAAGAGAAAATTTCTCAACTGATGAATAAACACTCCACAATTACTGCACCACCCAGTGGCCAGGCCTATATTGATGCACCCTGACACCCAGAGCAGACTCAGCACCACAAATGCAAAACATCACAGCCTCTATGTCAGTGTTGTTGATAACCAGCTCATGGATCGGTCACCTAATTCCTCTTCCCTTATTTTTCCCCTCTCACATTTTTGGGATTATGAACTGGAAGCGCTTGTTATTACTCATTATTATTCACCCTTAGGTCACTATCCTGCTTCCACCCCAGCCAAGCACATTCAGCACACAAAAGTTGCTGATAGGGAAGACGACAAAAAGAGATAACAGCTCACTCCTTCCCAGTCTGATGGGATTGAGAAGGCCAGCAAGATCACCAAACCTTTGTCTCAGCAAGCGGACATCAGAAATTAAAGAACTAGATGTGATGTTAATATGTGCCACTGAGGGGTGCTGCCACATCTCAAATCAGCACCATTCAAATCAATATCAAAGAAAATATGTCTGGACAGACAGGAGCGAAGATCCTTATCCTAGACCGGTGTCCTAGACTTCTGTTGTAAAGTTACAAATGTTATTGATGCTATTGTTCCCATTACTGTAAGAAAAAAGCACCATGGAGTAATGCCATGCTGATAAAAAAAATCTAAAAATAAAGTGTTGAAAGATGATTGTAGGTAGTGAAAAATAAATATCTAGGTGTCCCTCTATTATGACATCATATCACGAATCCACGTCTATAACCCCTGAATTTTTATCCACTAAATCATTTGAATTTATTTATCACATATAATCATATAGAGAGAACTGCGATGCGATGAATTTAGAACATTTGACAAGTTGTCTTCTAAAGGTATAGGGCCTGTAGTTTCCTTGCATCAAATTAAATTAGCATGACACAATTTTATCTTATCTACTCTCTAATATTCGAGGAAATTGTCAAACGTTTAAAATCCTCCACCTGCTGCCTTGATATCATAGGAATCATTCAAAGGAAACACTGTTTGCAGTCCAGATTTTGACCACATCACAGCAAAGAGCCTGCTCTTGTTAAGGTCCGGAAAGGTCCATTTCTTATCTGCTGTCCCATTATGAACCATACAGACCTCTCAGATCGTCTATGACAGGTCTGCTTACTGTCCCCAGAGTCAAAACTAGACCTGCAGAGGCACTATTGAGTTTTTATGCAGCGTATACCTGGAACAATCTCCCACAAAACTTGAGGTCAACTCTGTTGAATCTTATAAATAAGGGGTTAAGACAAATTTGGGACAATTTCCCTATATTTTACTACACTGTAGCTGCACTATAATTTCTTGTTATGTCTAATCTGTCTTCTATTTTATCTGCATTTCTTTGTTTAAATACTTTTAATTTGGTTTTATATCTTGACTTTATATCCTATTTAAGGCACCTTGAATGGCTTTATTGTTGAAAGGTGCTATACAAACGAATCTACTGTGCCTTACCTGTAATCAGAAGCAGTCCGTTCTGTGGCATCCTGAACAAAACAAATAACACATGCAACATAAAAAAGTTTTACTTAAGACCAGATATTTAAATAGATTTTGACTTCGCACTTTGGTATGAACCTTACTTGTTGAGAAGAAAACGGAAAGGTTTTGTTGTCATAGAGGATTACACCACCAGATCCACTTGCATTGTCCACGCACTCGATTGAAATCTGCAATATCATCAAACGTATTATGAAAATGAAATGTATCATATAATGTCCGTATTATATCAACCTGTTAGCATGCCAATCAACATGCTAGCAATGCTAATGCCTCAAATGAACAGACTGGACACTGATCAGTTCAACAAGTTAATCGATGTCTATGCATACTGTTTCATCCAATCTGCAGCATTTTGTCATACCAAATAGTTATACAAATTTCATTTCAGCCTAAAACGTTTAAACTTACAAGAAGGTCAAGGGACGCCATTGTTCGTTTGCTCAATCACGTGATGACTGGTGACGAGACGTCAGCGCATGCGTGTTACGTATTGTCTACAATACTGTATGCATTTATGTAAAGTAATGTTGAAAATGTAAAAAAATACATTAATCCCTTTGCCTGCTAGGTTAATCTGGGTTATTCTGATAACTCTTTTTCATTTGTGTCAGACTTCTGACTTTTCCATAGAAAAATACCAAACTATTGACTTTAAAGTACATTTTCTTTGTCAGACTCTCACTATATGCTGATGACATATGATTCAACATGCGTTGACAAACAAAGTAAACATTTCAGCCTTTTAAGCTGTCAGTCTACTCCTTCTTTCATCGATAATAATGGAGCACTCCATTATTATCCACTAGCTGACATGATAAGAGCGCTAGGCTAATTCACTGTCAGACGTTCTGTTTACACAGCTGCCTGCTGCCGTTGCTGAGGCGATAGTGTCTCTGTTTACAGCATGTCATGCAAAGTTAAGTTGAGCGTGTCTCTGTTTACAGCATGTCATGCAAAGTTAAGTTGAGCGTTTGGGCTTAGGTATCGGATCGGACGGGCTATAGTTGTTTTTTTCAATGTTCGATCCTGAAATTTTGACCAATATCGGATCGATACCGATCCTCTATAAATTCGATTATTTCTGATAACTGTTTATAACAATTTTGTTGATTTTATTACAAAGGTCTTTCAAAATATTTTATTAATTTCTCTTACAAACTAAAACTAAAGTAACATCAAAGTAACATTCTTTGTGAAAAAAATATTAAAATATCTCTCTCCCACCATAAGAAAACAGCAGAACCACTTGGTGTCCAGTGACTTTTGACAGCATTACTCTTCCAGGTCCTACTCTTATTCAACAATTTGTTCACAAGAGGTCTAACAAGGAGTCAGTGTGTTAACAGTGCTTTTGACGCACCACTACCTCCAAGTACGCCTACTTGGACTTCTCAAATTGAAATTTAGGACCAGATACTATATATTTCTTTGTCTATAAATACCTTTTGGCACAACTTACCTCTTTTCCTGAAATCCTTGTACAAATTCTGGGTTAGACTTTTCCCTCCGTCCATGATCAATCAGCTGTAGTCCATTATGAGAAAAATTGCAGAAAAACAATATCTATACACGGTTGGCATATAAGTCTGATTTGTGTCATATTGTAATGGTAGCACTAAGGTCTGCCGTCCTTGTGACTCCCTTGACTGGAATAAATCCCCCCAAAAAAGCAGAAGTGCTTTTGACCACCGGAGTTCCAATGGTCAATTAATGTGTCATTTCAGCTTTTATGACACTTTTTTAGTCCAATGGAATTGTCACGACACACAGTAGGACAAGTACAAAGACAAACAACAGATACAAAGAGCACATGGTGAATGATAGAATGGACACAACATAAGTTCCAGAGGAGGTATCATATTGTAATGGTAGCGCTAAAATCCGCATCCTTGAGATGCTCAAAAAGATTTCTTTTCCTTCGTTCATGTTTAATCCACATTGATCCACCACTTTCGAAAGAGACGTTCTTAGAGACTGAAGGCAATGCAACATGCAAAGTCAGGCAAATATGATGATCAGCTGACAGTCCCTAGAGTTTTTCTAGTGGCTGACAGGACAGCTGGTTACAGATTACTCATTGTTCAAACTGGATCAGACAAGGTGTATGTAGGTACTTCAGCTGCGGAAATGGGATGAGTTCAAGGTGTGGTCTTTGTCCCTAAACCTAGTCATAAAACTTTTATATGTATATATGTTTATAAAAACAGAAAATTTACTAACAATACTAATCGGGACCAATCAGCTGTAGTCCATTATGAGAAAAATTGCAGAAAAACAATATCTATACACGGTTGGCATATAAGTCTGATTTGTGTCATATTGTAATGGTAGCACTAAGGTCTGCCGTCCTTGTGACTCCCTTGACTGGAATAAATCCCCCACCGGAGTTCCAATGGTCAATTAATTTGTCATTTCAGCTTTTATGACACTTTTTTAGTCCAATGGAATTGTCACGACACACAGTAGGACAAGTACAAAGACAAACAACAGATACAAAGAGCACATGATGAATGATAGAATGGACACAACATGAGTTCCAGAGGAGGTCTAGAGAAAGAGAAGAAAAGGAAACAAATCAAAATGTTGGATGGATTGGAACTTGTGTGTGTGTATCACTAACAGTATAAATATTAGGGATCGACCAATTATCGGCCTGGCCGATAATATCGGCCGATATTCTGCATTTTTGCGATCATCGGCATCGGCCGTTTTTTTCACCGATAACCGATAAAATTAATTAATGTATTTTAAAACGCGCTCCTTTGGCTCTGATGCAGCCGTCTCTGCCTGAAGTCACCACTCTCTTGGCTGTGTAACAATGTCCCGCCCACAGCCCTCACTGATTGGCTGTCTCACTTGTGCCAAGTAGCCAATCAATCAACACAGAAGCTTCTACACGCAGTGCCACAGACGGAGGAGAAAAGAGGACTGCTCCGGTGAGCCAGCAGAAAAGGCAGTGTCAGTCGAAGTTTCAAAGCCCTTTAGGATGAAGTTTTAAAAAATACCACAACCTTATGATCAATTTCAGTGATAACATGCAGGCCCAGAGTCGACATTTCACCAACCTACTTGTCTAATCACATCAAGCATACGACTTTGCAATATAGGACTAGCATCACTCACGACAAAAAAAAAAAAAAGAAAGAAAGAAAAAGATGTAAGTGAAGATGACCTGAAGTCCCTTGCTTAATAAAATAAAAATATGACATAGGTAGGCTGTAAGTATAAGGGAGGAAAACCTGCAGTTTGGCTCTTGAGATTAAACTTTTCACAACTTCAACACGGGGTAGGCTATTTAATGATGGCCCACCGCTACATTATAATTACCGCGACCGCTTTAGAGCTGGGGCCAGACGCACAATAATAATAGGAGACCCTTACGGTTATCATTACTTTGTGGGAATAATTAATCCTCTAACGTGTCTCAGCCCGTGGGGCGGCTCCCGGTTTATCAATAAACAACACCCGAGGTGATTATAGCCTATAAGTTTAACACCACACGCTAACGTGTCCTTGTTTGTTTTCAGTTGCCTCTCCCTCAGGCTCATGTCTCACTACACTATGATCCACAGAATAGATGTTAAATATTCGTCTGTTTGCCGGTCACTCGTAAAGTCCAGGGAAATGATGGGCCATTTCAATGAGTCAGCAGCGAGCACACGTGAGTTTTTTTCAATCGATAAATTTACCGTGCGTCTACAACTCACTGTGTAAAGTAGCCTTTATTGTTTGCATTTACAATTGCCAAGTGCCTTATTCTTATTTATGTAATATGACATACAGTTCTAAGCACAAGAGTGTACATTTAATGTTCTGAGATTCCGAATATGACTTCATTTCTCTAAATAAATAAATAAATATAATAATACATAAGGAACTATAAGTGAAAAACTCTGGTGTTAAGGCCATTTTTTACATTTATTACTGCAAATAAATATCGGTTCTACATATCGGCTATCGGTTTCGCTTGGTTATTAATAATCGGTATCGGTATCGGCCCTGAAAAATCCATATCGGTCGATCCCTAATAAATATGGACAGTGTATGCATGACATCACCCGTAGATTTCCCTCAGTACAGTTGTCATGAATGGGGAAATTAGCTATAGAGGCAGTACCTTTTTTTTGTACCAGGCTGTAAACATGTTTATTTCTGTTGTGAAGTTGGACATTTTAACAAGAAGGTTTATAGAGATTGACATGTTATGAGGAACTGCAGTTTTTGGCACTTCCGCATTTTCTTCATTTCCCAGTCACGGAGGTTGCTGCTTGGTGTGTGTGTGTTCCGCATGGGAAAAATCATGGTAACTGGGGGAAATGTAATTAGATTAATCAACTACTGATTGACTGATAAGTGGCCTATAGTTACTGTGTGGTGGCAGTGGAGCAGGTCTCAGATCTGGCCACTACTGGGATAGATCCGAGGCAGAGAGGTGGAACAGGGCAGCACCGTGGAGAGGGGCCTGCTCATCCTGCAACAGTCAACATTTCCTTTGATTACGGTTTCGATATCACACTCTGTCCACCCTGACCTTTAGCAACTTACAACCTTTGTTGAACTGGATGAAAAAGCTTTGTGGGGATTTCACAATATTTGAGTGTGCTGCAACTTAACCCATACTATTTAGTTTAATTGTTTCTTTCAATTTCTGTTACATAAATATGCTGTTATTTTCTGACCACTACTGAAAACCATAGATTGAAACTTTCAAGCATGTTCAACTGTGGCTTTGAACAAAATCTGATTTCAAAGGAGGTACAACTGTTGTACAACTAATAAGCCAAATTGCCTATTGTTTTCCGACTATTATCTTTTAATTCATTATTCAATACTTAAGTTTGAAGTTTGTTGAACTGTCAGGTATTTCTGATAAACATAGTTTTCCACAGACAGTTAAAGTTTAGATCTCAAGCAGTGGACAATGTCAGCAGCAGAAATAATGACAAAGACTTCTGCTTTTTTACTTCACATTTTTTCTTAAAGGTACAATTCTCACTCACTTAAACTGCTCAAAGCTAGTAAAAGTTCATTTAACCCAACACATTTAATGTAGTTTAAATTGAGCAAGTGATTATTTCTATAAGATAAAAATGAGACGCAGAGTCAGTTAAACATGAGCTGACAGTCCCTCGTGTTTTTCTAGTGGCTGACAGGACAGCGTGTTCCAGATTATTCATTGTTCAAACTGAATCTAAAAATTGAAAGACTGCCATCATGTGGAACGGAGGTTTCACAAGATTTGAGAGTGTTACAATTTGACCCAAACTATTCACCTGAAGTATTTTCAATTTCTGTAATATAAATATGCTATTATTTTCTGACCATGGATTGAAACTTTCAAGCATGTTCGACTGTGGCTTTGAACAAAGTCTGACTTCAAAGCAGGTATTTTACTGTTTAATCTCCAGAGTTGTAGAACAAATAAGCCAAGTTGCAGATTGTAGTTTGACTATTATCTTTTGATTCATTATTCAATACTTAAGTTTGAAGTTTATTTAACTGCCACATCTCTCTGATGAATGTAGGTTTACACAGGCAGTTAAAGTGTAGACCCCAGGTCAAATCTGGTTTTATCGTTAACCCTCACACCATGATCTTGACAGTCCAGACATACTGTACATTTTGATAAAAAGAAAAGCTCTTGTTTGGTTCAACAAGCAACATTTATTGACAGCCACAACTTTTTAGTTTAACATATGTACCATTAAACTTAAACTAAAATGTCAATGTCCTCCAGTCCTTCAAACATTATGAGGTAACTAATTAATAGTTTTTCATTATTTTTTATCTAAGCCTTGCTAAAAGCTATAGTTTGACAGTCATCCTTAGCAGTCATCCTCTCTCCATCCTCCTCCTCTTCCTCCTGAAGACTGTGGAAAATACAACAAAAGTTTAGAATGACTTAATACCACTTGTATAATAATTATTATATCTAGTAATATTGAGCCTCATGATACATAAACACCATGAGCCAACTATTTAATAATAAATGCATGCAAAAAATAAACAACAAATGTTTAATTAAATTAAATTCAATGGCAGAGGCTTAAAAAAACATAAAAATAACAAAATGTATTTTTCAACCTCATGTCCACACCACAAATCTAAAAAATCATATATGATTGTAGCTTGAAGCTAGAAGACAATCTTTTGTTTTACCTGGCCAGTGAATTACTGTAAGTCTCTGCAGGCTCCCAATCCATAGCAGTGTCCTCATTCTCATCAGGGTCAGATTGGAATGGTTGCACAGAACTACAGCACAACAGTTACACAGAGACACAAATGAATTAGATTTAGCCTGTAGTATTAACATATTGATGAGAATATTAAATTAAGAAAGTGTACATGCAAGTTAGATTACATTAACTCTAATTGTGGGAGACGCTACTATCAGAATAATAAATGGTAAGGACATTAAAACATACTGTATTCCAGTAATGCAATGGTCTGCGACATAAAAGAGAAAATTTCTCAACTGATGAATAAACACTCCACCATTTTTACTTTAATTACTGCACCACGCAGTGGCCAGGCCTACGATGATGCACCCTGACACCCAGAGCAGACTCAGCACCACAAATGCAAAACATCACAGCCTCTATGTCAGTGTTGTTGATAACCAGCTCATGGATCGGTCACCTAATTCCTCTTCCCTTATTTTTCCCCTCTCACATTTTTGGGATTATAAACTGGAAGCGCTTGTTATTACTCATTATTATTCACCCTTAGGTCACTATCCTGCTTCCACCCCAGCCAAGCACATTCAGCACACAAAAGTTGCTGATAGGGAAGACGACAAAAAGAGATAGGGTTAGGTTAGGGTTAGCGAAGAGCGAAGATCCTTATCCTAGACTGGTGTCCTAGACTTCTGTTGTAAAGTTACAAATGTTATTGATGCTATTGTTCCCATTACTGTAAGAAAAAAGCACCATGGAGTAATGCCATGCTGATAAAAAAAAAAATCTAAAAATAAAATGTTAATAAAATAATAAAAATAATAAAAAAGGGGAATGTAGGTAGTGAAAAATAAATCTCTAGGTGTCTCTCTATTATGACATCATATCACGAATCCACGTCTATAACCCCTGAATTTTTATCCACTAAATCATTTGAATTTATTTATCACATATAATCATATAGAGAGAACTGCGATGCGATGAATTTAGAACATTTGACAAGTTGTCTTCTAAAGGTATAGGGCCTGTAGTTTCCTTGCATCAAATTAAATTAGCATGACACAGTTTTATCTTATCTATTCTCTAATATTCGAGGAAATTGTCAAACGTTTAAAATCCTCCACCTGCTGCCTTGATATCATACAGGTGTTTTGGACTGCATGACATCAGCTCCTCTGTAAACAGTCAACACCTCTCCTCTCAGGCTGTTTCCTACAGGCCCTGAAAACTGCAGTTATACTTTTAAAAAAGAACAACAAACTAGACAACTCACACACAGACAATAAACGATTATAGGCCCATATCAAAACTTCCTTTTTAAGTAAAACCATTGAAGCACTGAGAAATGTTAAATCTTGGGCAACTGGACTGAACCGTAGACCCATGATATGTTTTGCTTCTCATCCAAGAGACTTCTTCAGTACTAACTAACTGGTTAGTACATTTTATTTTTAGATTTTTTTTGACCGGAAACATGATTCCACCACTGCCCCTAAAATCCTTTGTGCCGATGGCTCTGAACTGGAGTTTGTGAGCTGTTACAAATACCTCAGCCTTTGGTTGGACTCGTGTCTCTCCTTCACTACCCATATTAAGCACCTGCAGTCAAAAGTCAAAGCTCGTCTGAGCTTTCTATATTGCAACAAGGCCTCCTTCACCCGTTCAGCTAGATACACACTTGTCAAAATGACCATTCTGCCCATATTTGACTATGGTGACACCATCTACAGGATGGCATCTCACTCCACCCTCAGTAAACTGGACCCCCTCCACCACTCTGCCATCCGTTTTGCCACAGGTGCACATTTCACTACTCACCACTGTGACCTATATAATCTAGTAGACTGGACATCCCTCCACACCAGACGACTCCGCCATTGGTTTCAGCTCATTTATAAAACCATACTCGGCATGACACCTCCCTACCTCTCTTCCCTCCTGCACCTCTCCCACCTACCTCACCCCTTTCCCCTCAAAGAGCCTTTACTCTTTGGTTCAGGCTGCATTTGTAAATAAGAAATTGTTCTTCATTGCTTGCCTGGGTAAATAAAGGTTAAATAAAAAAAATGGTAGGGAAACCCAGGTATTTAGCCTCGGTGAGATTGTGAACAGAGCCATTGTTTCTACTTGGTTCATTAAATGATGTCTGAGGCCTCCAGCTCTGTTGGGGGATAACTTCGATAGCCTCCTTTCAAATGACCTTTCCTCCCTACCCAAAATGCAAATGTTATTGCCGCATTTATATTTTGAATTGAAGAAGCTGCTTGGATGAGAGGTGAAAAGTCTTCATGGATCTACAAACAAAAAAAGGAAACACTGTTTGCAGTCCAGATTTTGACCACATCACAGCAAAGAGCCTGCTCTTGTTAAGGTCCTGAAAGGTCCATTTCTTATCTGCTGTCCCATTATGAAACATACAGACCTCTCAGATCGTCTATGACAGGTCTGCTTACTGTCCCCAGAGTCAAAACTAGACCTGCAGAGGCACTATTGAGTTTTTATGCAGCGTATACCTGGAACAATCTCCCACAAAACTTGAGGTCAACGCCGTTGAATCTTATAAATAAGGGGTTAAGACAAATTTGGGACAATTTCCCTATATTTTACTACACTGTAGCTGCAGTATAATTTTAATATACAGTTGAATCTGTTTTATTTTACTTTGTTTTAATACTTTAAACAAATTTGCTGTGCCTAACCTGTAAGAGCCTTGTCCAACATCGGAAGCAGTCTGCTCTGTGGCATCCTGAACAAAACATATAACACATGCAACATAAAAATGTTTTACTTAAGACCAGATATTTAAATAGATGTTGACTTTGCACTTTGGTATGAACCTTACTTGTTGAAAAGAAAACCGAAAGGTTTTGTTGTCATAGACGATTACACCACCAGATCCACTTGCATTGTCCACGCACTCGATTGAAATCTGCAATATCATCAAACGTATTATGAAAATGAAATGTATCATATAATGTCCATATTAATCAACCTGTTAGCATGCTAATCAAAATGCTAGCAACGCTAATGCTTCAAATGAACAGACTGGACACTGATCAGTTCAACAAGTTAATCGACGTCTATACAAACTGTTACATCCAATCTGCAGCATTGTCTCATACCAAATAGTTATACAAATTTCATTTCAGCCAAAAACGTTTTAACTTACACGAAGGTCAAGGGACGCCATTGTTTGTTTGCTCAATCACGCGATGACTGATGACGAGACGTCAGTGCATGCGCGTTACGTATTGTATACAATACTGTACGCATTTATGTAAAGTAATGTTGAAAATGTAAAAAAATACATTAATCCCTTTGCCTGCTAGGTTAATCTGGGTTATTCTGATAACTCTTTTTCATTTGTGTCAGACTTCCGACTTTTCCATAGAAAATTACCAAACTATTGACTTCAAAGTACATTTTCTTAGGCAGACTCTCACTATACGCTGATGACATATGATTCAACGGGCGTTTACAAACAAAGTAAATAAAATTGTTCTTCATCACTCCCAAAACCTGAAAAACAAAAACATACCTCTTTCTGTCACTTTTCCTCCGTTCATTTTGTGACACATTGGTCCTCGGCTGAGAGAACAAACAGATAGTTAACGTCCATCTTCGCTGATAGGATTAGAAATGTCCAGTTTTGGTAGATGTCTATTAGAAATATCTTCTTTACCATATAAGTTCATTTCACTGCCTGAGAGGAGGCCAACTCTTTGCACAAGCAAAGTATGAACAAAAATGAGAGGGACAGGAAAAGGGAGGGACAGGAAAACTAACTGGTCAAGAGGTCCAGCTGTGTCCTGGATACTACAGAGGAAGTATTCCCTATTATGGACAATTCAGCAGTAGCTCAGTCTGGAGGGATTTGGCCTGTGAACCGGAGGGTGGCCAGTATTAGTACTAGTCCAGCATGTGATGGACTAGTAACTTGAGAGGTGCCAGTTCACCCCCTGGGCGCTGCAGAGGTGCTCTTGAGCAAGGTACAAAATCCTAACTACTCCCAGGGCACCCAGAGGCCCACAGATCTTTTGCCCAGCCCAAACTAGTGGGTTGATTTGATCTTGGTTCAATGTCACACCATGATCCTGACAGTCCAGAACATTCTCCACACATTTTAATAAAATTAAGGCCCTTGTTTGGTTAAGCAAGCAACATTTATTATTGACTTGATATGATTTTTTTTTTTTGGCTTTACAGATTTATTATGTAAATGTCTGATAGCTGTAAATGCCAACAGTCATCCTGTCCATGCTCCTCCTCTTCCTCCTGAAGACTGTGGAAAATACAAGAGATGTTTAGAACGACTAAATACCACTTGTATAACAATAATTATATCTAGTATTATTGAGCCCTATAAAAACATAAACACCATTAGCCAATTATTTAATCATAATTACATGCAAAAAATAAACAATAAATGTTACAAATGAAATGGGAGAGGCTAAAAAAAGTCACATCACAAATCTGTGTACTTGAGACTTGATTTTACTTTTTGAACAAAAAAAAAAAGAAAGAAAGAAAAGAAAAAGCAATGCAGAAATTCTCAGAGCAACAAAATGCAACACATTTAAACCTCATATATGATTGTAGCCTAAAACACAAAAAGTTTTACCTGGCCAGTGAACTATTGTCAGTCTCTGGAGGATCCCACTCCACTGCAGTGTCCTCATTCTCATCAGGGTCAGATTGGAATGGTTGCACAGAACTACAGCACAACAGTTACACAGAGACACAAATAAATTAGATTTAGTCTGTAGTATTAACATATTGATATGTTCAATATTAAATTAAGAAAGTGTACATGCAAGTTAGATTACATTAACTCTAATTGTGGGAGATGCTACTATCAGAATAATAAATGGTAAGGACATTAAAACATACTGTATTCCAGGTGCAATGGTCTGCGACATAAAAGAGAAAATTTCTCAACTGATGAATAAACACTCCACAATTATTGTTCTACAAACAACTACATGAATCATTTCTATCTGTTCTGTCGACATAGGCTAGCAGATATGGAGTTAAAGTACTGATGGGCCATTTTAGGTTCAGCCTGCGCCACCCAGTGGCCAGGCCTATGATGATGCAGCCTGACACCCAGAGCAGACTCAGCACCACAAAGACAAAAACATCACTCTTGGATCAGTTACCTAATTCCTCTTCCTTTCTTTTTCCCCTCTCACGTTTAAGGATGATAAAATGGAAACACTGGTTAATGCTGGCTTTATATTCACCCTTGGATCGCTGTCCTGTCTCCACCCCAACCAAGCACATTCAGCACACAAAAGTTGCTCATAGGGAAGACGACAAAAAGAGATAACAGCTCACTCCTTCCCAGTCTGATGGGATTGAGAAGGTGACTGATGACTGGTGTTGCTCCTTCTGATTGTTTTCTTTAAAATCACAGGAAATACCAGTGAATTATTTATCCAGGCTTTCTACTCCAAGCCTACCCGCATTTGGCTCTGGTCAATGAGCTTGTATGTAATTTCTGTTCTAAAATTACACATTTTATTGATGGCATTTTCCCCACTGCCTGCTGATAAAAAAAAACATTCTGCCTGGTGCTCTCAATAATCTGACTTAAACTGATTGAGTCACATTGTGTGTTTGCAACTTGAGTCTATTGTTCAGCTTGACAGCTTCTTCTGTTCTGACTGACTGGTGGGAAAATCCAGGTATTAAGCCTTGGTGGGATCATTAACAAGGGGACTGTTTCCACTTGTGTCCACTGTTGAGGGATGGTTTCTTTACTTTAACATTAGATAGCCTCCGTTCAAACCACCTGTCCTCCCTATCCAAAATGCAAATGTACATCACAGTAAAGAGACTGCTCTTGTCAACGTCCTGAAAGGTCCATTTCTTGTCTGCTTCCCCGCTATGAACTATCCAGACCTCGCACATCATCTAGGACATGTCCTGAGAATAAACTAAACCTGCAGAGGCAGCATTGAGTTTTTATGTACCATATATCCGGAACAATCTCCCAGAAAACCTGAGGTCAACTCATCAACTTGAATCTTATAAATAAGGGGGACAAATTTTCATATATTTTACTACACTGTAGCTGCACTATAATTTTAATATACAGTTGAATCTGTTTTATTTTACTTTGTTTTAATACTTTAAACAAATTTACTGTGCCTAACCTGTAAGAGCCTTGTCCAACATCGGAAGCAGTCCGCTCTGTGGCATCCTGAACAAAACATATAACACATGCAACATAAAAATGTTTTACTTAAGACCAGATATTTAAATAGATTTTGACTTTGCACTTAAAACTAAATGGTATGAAGCTTACTTGTTGAGAAGAAATGGGAAAGGTTTTGTCGTCATAGACGATTACACCACCAGATCCACTAGCATTGTCCACGCACTCGTTTGAAATCTGCAATATCATCAAATGTATTATGAAAATGAAATGTATCATATAATGTCCCTATTATATCAACCTGTATCCCTTTAATAAACTAATTTAAAAAACTGCTTAAATTGAAGTCCAGTTTCTCAACATGCTAGCAATGCTAATGCTTCAAATGAACAGACTCGACACTGATCGGTTCAGCAAGTTAATCGACGTCCAAATACAAACCGTAACTTTCCAATTTGCAGTGCTTCCTCATACTTTACCAAATACTTGTACAACTATGTTCATTTCAGCCTAAAACTTACATTGGTATTTTTCTCTGCGGTCGCCATTGTTTATTAGTCCCTCCCATCAAACACATGATAAGTCACACCACCAGTGGTGGCGTCAGACCACGTCAATCGTACGTATTGTGTGCAATGCTGTATAAATTACTATACGGTAATGTTGAAAATGTCAAAAAATACATTAATCCCTTTGCTTGCTAGGTTAACCTGGGTTATTTCTGATTTAACTGATTTTCATTTTCATTTCCCTTGAAAAATACCAAACTACTAACTTTAAAGTTTCGCTTTCACATTTTTTAGAGAGACTTTCACTATATGCTGATGACTATATCACTATACGCAACATGTGTTTACAAACAAATTAAATAAAATTGTTCTTCATTACCCCTAAAATCTGAAAAAACATACCTCTTTTCATCAGTACAGGACCTGGGTGAATGAGTGATACATTGGTCCAGCATCTTGGCTGAAAGAACAAACAGATAATTAAGATCCATCTTCACTGGTAGGATTAGAGATGTCTACGTCTGGTAGACATCTTCTGAATTTGTACCATCCAAGATCATTTCACAGCACAAGCAGAAACCAACTCCTTGCGTGAGGTGAACAAAAATGAAAATGACTACTGTAGGTTTGCAGGTTACAGATCAGCAATGTTGGTCTGTTTCGGTTCTCAGAAAACAATGTGCTTTGCAGAGATGTATGTGGAACAACAGCACCCACAAACCAATGAGACAGGAAACCTGTTGAAGCACCAGGTTTGTACAGACACCCACAACAATCCACAATAATCTTTTTGCAAAGTGAAGCAAATTCATACTGTTTCTGCCATGGCTACTTGGCTACAGTAGACAGTTATTACTGGCAAAACCGCAAGTGGTCGCTCATCAGGGAAAATACTATATAAACAAAGAATAATCACGAACATAGGTATATGAAGAAAACTGCTGTTGTTTCTTTTTGTTAAGGACAGATGTAGCAGTAGTGGTATACTACTACTGCATAACCAAGTTACCACAAATTAATTACATATTGCTAACAATATGTTGTCTCATTGTGTCACCATTTTATCTTATTTTATCTATGCAGTCAACTGCTGGAGAGGAGGAAGCACAGAGAGGGACAGGAAGACTCAACAAACAGGTCAAGAGGTCCAGCTCTGTCCTGGACCGCCCCCTAGAGTCCACAGAGGAAGTAGGGGAGAGGAGGATGTTAGCAAAGCTGACATACATAATGAACAACTCCTCTCACCTCCTGCATGAGACTGTGGGGGCCTTAAACAGCTCCTTCAGCAACAGATTGCTATCCACCAGGTAAGAAGGAGCGCTACCACAGTTCCTTCGTTCTATCAGACTCTTTAAGACTCATCCTTGTGTATACAAGCTGCTGTGACAAGTGAATTTCTCTTATCTTATCTTATCTATTTATTAGATTTGTTATTGGCCGAAGCACCAAAGAATTTTAATATATGCTGTAATGTGTATGTTTGTGACAATAAATAGATGCATATAGAGTCTGAGAGATGTGAAGGGTTAACAGGGGCTCACAGATCTTTTGCCCCAGCTCCCCCTAGTGGTTTGATCTGGTCCTGGTTCATTGTGAGTAACATTTCATTTGGGAAATACCCTTTGCAAACAGTCTCCCTCACACACTCTGAGTAAAATATTGCTGTGCTATATTTACTGTATTTAATTGAGGACCACCAATTGAACTCAAACCAGTGATTGCATCCGGCGCTGATTGGTTCACTCCCGAATAGTCCCGCCTCTGTGATGCTCCATCCAGCCCCTCCCCTCCCCTCTCTCTGCGGCTCACAACCAAGTCATACAAACAGCACGCGGACGGAAACGCCAACTTCACCTTCCCATTGAAAAAGCCGACACCGTCTTCACGGTGCGAGTACAGTCAGACAGAAAAAAAACCCGCTGGGTGAAGGATGAATTAGTTCGTGCTTTTTAAACAGGTGTCAGTCAGGGGCACGGTCACCTTTCATCGTCCTGCTGTATGCGGCTCACTCGTGCGCTTCCCGTGACATGACAACACTCACGCGCCTGATTCCGTCGCATTCACTTGCTGTCCACGAGCGGCCGCGATGGTTAAATGTCCTGTTTAACGGTCGAGGTATGTACACTGTGACTTTACAGCAATGTATGGGCCAGAAAAGAAACACTCACACACAAACACAGGCTTGTACACACAGTTGTTTTTGTAACAGGCCTGCTTAAACCTAACGAGAAAACAGTGTTACATTCATATAATGTTCCTGTAAGTACATATAGAGTGTCTTTAGCGCTCAAAAGGGAGTTTATAATGACCAAATTGTAGTCTACTTTGTGTGTCCTGTGGCGTTATTATGATATTCTTATTATTATTTATGCGTGTAGTAAATGTTTTGATTCTAGGAAGTGAGTTTATAGTGACCTTGATGTTTTTTTTTTTATGGTAGGAATAGTTTTTTGGTGCACTCTAAATTTATATATAGCCTCTTCTATAAGCTGCAGTGATGGGCTACAGTAGGCCTTGTGTATTATTGTAATGTGTCACGTCAGTGTATTGACAGCTTTACAGCAGCCAACCTGCGGCCAGGATGCTGCGGACCACATGTAGACAAGAGGGGCAGGTGTGCAGCAGGAGGCAGCCATGACAAGATACACTATAAGGAAGGTTTATATGATGTTATAATATACACAATATGTACAGGTAAAGTGGTTGTGCAAGAACTTATTGGGAAATGTGTGAGATTTTGTCTAAACACATCTACATGTTCAAGTATGAAGGTTCATTCTTCACCTTTTGTAACAGTAGTTTGTCAGAAAATTCTCATATCAAGGTCCACTGACTAGATTTTTCCAGAGCTTTCTTACACATTTCATGGTTTCGAGTTTGCTTGGTTGTCATGGAGACTGCTCAGTTGTCATCACTTGCTTGCGTGCATCATAGACTACTATCTAATATATCGAATTAGCGTTTGTTGATTCTTGGAAGGCTTGTTTCCCCACTTCCTGTGTTGTTTTGTTCCCTAATTGCTTCTCTGTCCCTTATTATTAATGTTTTACGCAACGTCTTTACTTTGTTTAGTGTCTCTGCCTTAGTTTAATCTCTTCTTAGACATGTTTTATAGTTTTGTGCGCAAAGAGATAAATATTATTACACAGAACATTTCAAAGCGGCACTATATTCAGCAGAAGTTGACGTTATGTTTGTTCCCGCTGCTCACACATTACATTGGGAGCAGTAGTGTATAGTTTGTGAAAAGCTTTTTTCCAAATCCATTTTTTGCTAATGCTGGTGAAGATACAGGAGACAATGAACAGACCTGCCCAATGTAAACTGTTTAACAGCAGCTAAACCGTAATCAAAAAGAGAGAGGGACCTTTAGAGTTGTCCAGTTGAGATGAATAATGATGTGCGCATAGAGCTAGAGATTATGGAAAAAAAGACATTTGACGTGCTGTAAACATGCCATAACCACGTGGGCTGGATGAGTGAAGCGTCATTGCCTCTGGTTTGTCTCCATCCACCCGTTTCCTGCCCGCCAGTAAACAACAGTGTGCTAATTTAGATGTAAATCCACCTACTCAGCTTTATGACTGTCTTCCTCCAGAGGGGCAACACTGAACATTGTAATAGGTCCAGAATATGTAATAAGACATAACAGATGATTTGTTATGTATCTTATCACGTCAGCTTAGGTACCTGGTTTCTATCAAATGTGTACAATGTCTTTAGGTTTCTCTGGACAGCACTGCTTGGTGCACTCAGTCCACTACGCACACAGATGACCACCATCATAACTATTATAGCCATTACTCGCTATTATAAATAGATGACCTCAATTGGGAAATGTACTGAGCAGAGTCTGTCTGAACTGCAGCACAGGGCTTTGGGTTGTAATTAGGGTTAAGAACTGACCTCATATCAGGGTACAATGGCAGGTTACCGCACTGCTGGTGTAATTCAATCAATTTCAACTCATCAGAAAGAGATGGGTAATATCCTGTTGGTGTTAATCTAAAACATGGCAGGGCTGTTGAATATTTGTCTGCCAACATTCACATTACTTTGAATGAGCTGGTAGTGAGACAACAGAAGTCTGGATCAGTTAGGATTCACATGGAGAGGCTTTGTATGAATCAGAGGTGAAACAGTTAGTGGATTAATCAATTTGTCAATGGACAGAGGTTCATTTTTTCACATTTGTTGGTTCCAGCTAGAGGATTTGTCGCTGCTACCTGAATTGGGGGGTTTGAACAAAAAAACCAAGCAAATTTAAGTATTGGGCTCCAGGAAATTCATTTATGAGCATATTTCATTGTTTTTTGAACACCACACGATAATGAAAATAAGAGTTAGTCACAGCCTCTAGTTTTAGATCATGGTTGTTGTGGTCGTCTACCACTTTTTCTCAGTTTTCTAAAAACAAAAACATGTGACTCGAACTTAACACAAACACACCTTTGATCGAAAATGACTAAAAAAAGGATGACTTAAGACCCCGACCCTGAGGAACAACCATGCGGCAGCATGTGATTAATGTCCAATTCGTTGCCAGTTTGCTGCCTGACCCACTTTTACAGCTTTGTTGGCCAACACACAAACATGTCGCGACTGGAAGGGCGCTGTTGTTAAATGCACCTCACCATTCTTACTCACTAAGACTCCTCAAATGAGGGCTCAAGATTCAGCTTTGATTTTATACCCACAATCATTTCATACGAATCAGTATATCCCAGAGGTCTCTGTGTGTGAAGCCTTGCAAAGGGGCCAACCATGACTTTTCGCACAGTTTCTATTTATTAGCGAGGTTCATTGATGCTCTTTGATAGCAGTGTGTATTTTGGGATGTTGTAATATTAATCTCAGCCTCTCTTTCTCTCTCCCTCTTTCTCTCAGAGGTGTGGAGCAGTCGCGTTTAAAAGGTCGGAGCAGAATGCCATACAAGTTCGCATGCTGGGTAAGAACGCTAACTGACCTGAATACAGTAGAAACTCAGTGGAAACAGTTGTTAATATATACAGTCCGTTGTGAACCGATAGAGCAAAATAGGTCAAAATATTTGGTAACAGTGCTTCAGGCTGTCACTAACCTTTGGCCCACTGTAATCTCTGTCAAACACTGCAGCATATTTCTGCTATCTCTGTATACACTGTCCAGTTGAATGGCTCAATACAGTAAGTTTCAGAACTCTGGAAAAACGCCAGCTTCCTCTAACAATGTGGAGCTTTACTCCAGTCGTGTTTTTTGAAGTAGCGTCTGGACTGGACACAGTAAGATGTAGCTGTTTATCATAATAGTTTCAGACCTTGCAGATTCCGGCCTTGAAATGTAGCTACTACTTTTTTCATATTGGTGTCAAAGTTGTTTAGAAGTTCCTTGAAGAAGTGCTTAGTTGCCTGAAGCAACCTTAAACATATGATAAAGTACCAAAAAATTGCTCTCTTTGCCACTCTCTTCTTTAGACAAGCCATTTCATTCACTGGTTGACCCACTTCTGTACAGCGACCTGCACAAAACCGTGACCATACAACATCTTGTATCTGTGTGTCTGAGAGGGATCTTTTGGAGCCAGCAGTCCACTGGCTGACTCCCAAGTTTACTCATCTAGACTCCCACTGACCTCGTTGACTCTCTGATATCTTTCTCTCTCTCTCTCATTCTGTGCCATTATCACTGTTTCTCACTTTCTGTCACGTCCTCTTTCACACAGTTACAAATCTACACACTCTGTTTGCTGCTATTATTCTTTTGCAGCTTTATTCACACGGGTTTTACCAATAAAGTCACACGCAGTATGATTTTGTCCAGGCAAAATGGAATCTCTGTCAGCCACCACAGGTTTTTTAAAAGTTTTTTGGGAGTGGCAACATGATGAAGGATAGTTTTCCTGCTGTTGATCTGATTGTAGGGCAGATTAATATTATGATTTGACATCATGACTGAACACACCGAGTTCACTGTAGTCTGGGCCAGTTGTCACTGATAGTCTCATTTTCAATTAACAAGTCTAGATAAAGAGATTTTACTTGGTGAGTACAAAGTAAGAGACATGCTTTATTTGTCATGGTATGACTATACTTAACAAGAAAATACAATCTTTTACACTGCAATATCAGCTGCTCATCACAACAAAACAACTATACATTGCATTTTTCCTGTATCAGCCTGCTGCACATCACACATCACCGCCTGCTTCTCATAGTTTCTCACAGCCTGTATCTTTTATCTTAACCTTCTTAACGTAAAATCTCATTATTTCTTGCAATCGACTTCTTCCGTCTGATATGTGACGTTCAAGGCTGTGTGACTGTCTCTGCCTGTCTGCGCCTCCGTGTGTGTGTGTATGTGTGTGTGTCAGTACTCTTGTCTGCATGTGACTGTTTCTCAAGGGAACATTTCCCTGGAAAAATGTAATGGTTATAGCACTGTGTCCTTCATGGTTACGTGCATGTTAAGAGGAACAAATAGGTCTCATTCACTTGCGTTCACTTAGTTGTATTCATAGTAATCAATATCTGGTGCTCAGCAGCTACAGGAAAGCACAACAGGAAGAGAGTGGTTACAGTCCCAAACAAAT
This sequence comes from Argyrosomus regius, assembly GCA_946959425.1. Lineage (NCBI taxonomy): Eukaryota > Metazoa > Chordata > Actinopteri > Sciaenidae > Argyrosomus > Argyrosomus regius. Next base: position 13,644,841 of record OX336901.1, on the reverse strand, counting down.
TAAACAAGTTAAAACCAGCTCAGGTCACTAGAATAATTTCTTTTTATGAGACTCAGCCAATAAAAGCATGAATTCAGACTTGGGGTTCATAGACATTTTCTTTCAACATCTGCCAGTAATTTACTGTTTAGATCACACCTCACTCTTCTGCTTCTATCAGAAGTCCTAGTTCTGTTAGTCACCTGGACAGGAGAATTCAGAACAAATAAATCAAAACTGAAGTGTTTATGTGCCAGTGAAGCCTTAATGAACAGTGACTCACAGCACGTACCTCATTTACCTTCAAGCAGAATAAGTTAATTACTCTGTTCTGTCAGAGCCAGAACTGTGACATTACGTTATTTATTCTTCAGCCTGGAAACAAGACGTGTGTGCTCATAGGTTCAAAAAACATCTCATTGATTTATTAGTTATGCAATGCATTGAATATGCAAAACAGTTGCTGGTTCCAGCCTCTCAGATGTGAGGATTTGTTGCTTTCCTCTGTTTTATATCATTGTAATTTAAACATTTTTAGGATCTGGACAGAACAAGTAATAAGAGGACGTCACCCTTGAATACGGATGGGCTTCTTTCTGTTTTTACCTTCTCGTAGTTCCCTGCACACAATCCTGATGCTCAGATGATATGTTTTTTTAAACATCTGCGCAGATAGACTGAATGTTGGATACAGATTTTTGTATCTCACTACTCTGTGCTATGTGCTGTGCTCTCAACCTTCCTGACCTGACCATGAGACAGCGGCCGCGTGCCCGACAGGCGTTCGCTTAAATCCTATTGGTCTGTTGTCAACGTAGCAGCATATAGGCAGAGCGAGAGAGCGTGTAAGCGAGTTGCGAGTGGGGAGAGGAGGGGCTTTAAGACTCCACAACAACAGCTTGAGTGAGACGACAGAGGGAAGAGAGAGAGAATGCGGCAGGAGCAGGTAGCAGACTGTCAGTGTCCGACCCTGGGAGAGAGGGAAAGTGACGGATTCTCACTTCTCTTTTCTGGCTTTACCCTGCTCCACATCTCTGCATTTGTTTTGCTTTTTTTACCACTCTGCACCCATTTCTCTCTCTCCCTCAGTCTTTCTTGCCTCTGATTGTGTCTCTCCCTGCAGTCTGCATTCGTCTGTCTTACATCCCGACTTGCTCCTCTCTGTCTCTTCTCCTCTTCGTCACCTATGGGTGACAGTGCTTGCTTCTCCTTCTGCCGTCTCGCCGTTCCTCTCCCGATCTCTTCTTCAGCACCACCCTTCTTTCTCTCCCCTCACTCAATTTCCTTTCCTTGCACCTGTCCGTCATCCATCTGCTTTCTTTTGGTGTAAGGATGCCATTGTTAGAGGGGCTTTGGGGCCCAGATCTCAGGATGCGGGACTCCAGTCTTGGCAGTCAAGTCGGGGTCTGTCCAGACGAGGCCCCCCGTTCGCCAGTCTGGGGGCCTCTCAGGATGCCCCCGGTGACCTGTGGGGGCCTGTCGCTGGCCCTGGAGCTTCCGGCTCTTATACGGCAGTTGAGGGCAGCCTGGAGGGCTCGCAGGGGAGGCCACCTGGGGCCAGAGAGAAGTCAGGCGAGCACTTGGGTTAAAGCAGAGAAGGAGGAGGTAGAGGAGGTGAAGCATGACATAGTGGACAGGAGCGCTCATCTGGAAGGTAACTAGCACATAACACATGTCACAGTACAGTAATGCTTATGGGAGTCAGATTCCTGATAAATACTTAATGTGTGTTTGTTTTTTCATTTAACTGTCTATGCTACACATTTGTGTGTGAGTGAACTGTTGATTCAACATGTCTTGATTTGTGTATAATTTATTCGTCTCTTTAAAACAGTTGTCGTGTTTGTTGGCAGGTCACACTTTGTAAATAAGGATGATCCGCTCTTGTTTTTTTGTGCTTTAGTTTCTGCATTTGAATGTTTGACCATGCCTGGGTGCACATTTTGTGTGTGTGTGACAGATTATTTTTGACAAGCACACCCCTGGCTGTATGTTTTACGTGCGTGTGTTGCGTAAGTGTCGTGGGTTGAGATGAGGTTCACAGCAGTTCAGAGGCCCGACAGAGAGTGGAGTGAGGGATTTGGGCTGTAAAGACCAAAAGTATCCATTCAATAAAGCCCGTGTTACCATCTGCTGAGCTGCAGCTGATGACACTGACGTGATACCATCAGTCAAGCCTCTCTAACACCGGTGACACAAAGTAATGTTGACAGTTTGATGTGAATTGCGTCAACAGAGAAGGGATCTAACGTTTAACTAATGATCAGATCTGATGACCTAATCTTTCTTCCCCTAAATATTGATATACGTTTTAAAGTGGCAATAGTTCAGTCTATAGTGACTGGTGGGTGGCCACAGTACGGACCACAGTATAGAATGTGGACTGGTAGCTGGAGAACTGCCAGTTCACCTCCATCTCTCCACATTTGCATGTGTGTAAGCCCTTTGTGTCTGTGTGTGTGTGTGTGTGTGTGTGTGTGGGGGGGGGGGGGTTGTATTTCAGACATATATGTGCCAAACTCGGGTGAAAAAGTGAGTGATCAATACATTTTTGGACAATGGCAAACTCATTTACTTATTTAGTGAAATGAGTATGATGACGACTCGACTTTGATATTGGCATGCAAACAGGACAACACTTTAATCAGAAATCAGGTAATAACAGAAGAAAAACATAGTACATAAATCAATCTTTAACATTCTTTTGAAGAGTTATGATGAAGTGATGATTCACTCCGTGGGGAATTACCTGTGCGTAAGCACTGAGTCATCCGGTGGAAAATGGACAAATGTAAGCTGTTGACAGACTTTCCCCTTCGCGTCGCGATGACCTCATTTATTTGATGACTCCTTTCAGAGTGTGAAAGGCTATCTGCCCAAATTTTTATTTCTCCATACAACATGTGACAAGACACTGTAAGACCTCGTTGGTGATAGTGAGTCATCCTGACATGTGCTATAGCAAGTCCTGAAAAAAGTAATTTTATCTTTATTTTATAGGTTAATTTAGAAAAAGTCCAACTGACTGTGTTTACTTCAAGCCTACAGGTAAACATTTTATTGAATCTTTAAACATTTATTAAAATATATTCAAAAATCTGACATTAAGACATTTGTAATAGTTCTGTGGTTCAAAAACATGTTTAATCTTTGCAATGTGGCAGATCACCTACAGCTAATACACTGTGTTTAAAGATAAACGCAAAATGTCTTCTGCCCTTTGTGTTTAGATAGGTGGGATAATCAAAAATAAACCATTAAAACAGAGATTAAACGATTAGCTAGTTCTTTGATTAGTTAGTTGATGGCAGAAGATTAATTGGCAGTTATGTTGATAATCGAATAATCTTCCGTTAATTTTTCAAGCGAAAATGCCAAAAATTGACTCGTTCCAGCCCCTCAAATGTGAATATTGGCTGGTTCTTAATTTTCTATGATAAATACAATATCTTTGGAGTCTGTGCTGATGGTTGGACAAAAAAAAGGACATTTGAACATGTCAACATTGTGTCAAGAATTGTCTGATTAATTATCAGTTAAAATTATCCTTAGTTGCGTCCCAAGGTCATATAAAATGACATAATATCATATTTCCTTTTAAGTTCTGGTATTCTTTAAAATACCTGTATGTATTTGGAGTTTTATTTAATGCATCCAAAACACAGATTTCCTGTGAACAAAGCATCAGGCTAACATATGTTAGCTTGTCCCCTATCTTTTACACACCTGGCTGCTGTCACTGTCAGGTCGCTCAGAAAAAGTGAAGTGTCAGCAGCACTGCCAGTGAGTTAACTGTATCTGCAGAGTCCAGCCGGCTGTGTGTGCATCTGTGTATCCAGGTAAAGAAGAAGAAGAAGCAGCAGCTGCAGGAAACATCATCTGCCACTGCCTGTTTAAAACTGTTTGTATTGGAGTGTTGCTGCTGCATATGGCAGCGATGTGTCTGACTAACAAACAACCCCAGAGCACAGTTTGTGCCGTCAACACCCACAGATTCAAGGGAAGCCAAGTGAACATATTTCTTATCAGTGCCTTGTGTGTGTGTGTGTGTGTGTGTTTGTGTCTGTGGGTGATCTTGTTTTTGCATTTGGAACCAGGGATTTAACCTCATTTGCAAGTGTGTGTGTGTGTGTTTGTGTACAGTATGTGCAGTGAGTGTCTGACGAGGCGAGTGTGCATCGCCACGTCTTTAAGCACCCTTTCCAACTGATTCATCCTAAATGACCCACTTCTGCGTCGTACGGAGAGAATGACCTATTTACCAGAGAGTTAAAGGAAGAGAAAGGGAACGAGGGGAGAGGCGGGGTGGCAAGGGGGCGAGACGAAAGGATGGATCAGATGGGGAGAGAAGGGTGTTGTTGTTGAACGGGAAGGAATGAAGGATGATAGGAAGGTTGAGGGGGTAGTAAGCGAGAGAGAAACGCGGAGCCAGAAACAGGGAAGGGATGAAGGATGGAGTGACACATTAAGTACAAGTATGGAGAGGTAGCTTGAGTGTGTGTGTTTGTCTGTGTTAGAGGGAACTGACGTGTGTTACTGCGGTGGTTTTCCCCAGTTATGTATTTCCTCCTCTTCTTGCCCATCAGCATGACGGATAAAAAGAGGCTTTCCCCCCTTTTCTCCATTTCTTGCTCAAACAAGGACTCCTCTGCTTTACTTTAACAGGCTGAGTCACTTTCCACGAGCGGTTTCTATTTGTTTGTTGGACTATAAAATCTGTAAATAGGGAATGATGCCACTTTTCCACTGTATGTTTTATGTATAGCTGCCTAGCCTACACGACACACACACACACACACACACACACACACAAACATTTACCAAAACTGCGAGTTCTGCCTGCTGCTTTGGCAACCCACATTTGCAAGGCAAGATCTGGCAACCCATGGGAGTTACCACAGTGACTCCAACCCCACTAACAGGTAGTTTAGCTGCTCTCGTAAGCGGGAGTCACAGAGGTCATGTGAATTTGCAACCTCCGGGACATAACACGCTCCAGTTCCTCACATCTGATCTGTAAATTATTCAGTATTCCCAGAGTTAGTTTTTAGTTTATTCAAGTGTAAATTTCATGTGTGTGCATGTGTACTGTGACTTGGGACCTAGTTCTGTTGTGTCTTGTTGTCACTGTCCTCAGGGTGTGTGTGGATTGCGCATTTTAAACAGATCCATTGTGCTGTTGTGTTCTCTTCCTTGTCTGATAGGTGCTCACACGGATTAAAACCCTAAGGATTACATCTGGGACTCTGCAGACACAGAAAGAATTCATACAGTAGACAACAACTATTTGAAAATGTTCTGTCAGCATGTCAGAGATACATTTGAGTAAAGCACATTTCATTTCCTTCGTGAGAAAACATCGAAGTCGTTTAAATCGTGCAAATCAAACTCCTCAAACTCTCCGTATTGTCGCAGAGGTCCACTAGGCACGCTGGACGATGCAGCACCAGTCTGATAAATACGTTATTCACTACAACATTTACCAACAGCTGCACCGTGACATGAAATCCATTCTCCTTAGGCAAACTCGGACCAGATGCATGATGTCCTGGTGCTTCAGCAATGTCAAAGATCCTCTTGTTTCACAGAGGCTGATTTAAGAACAAAAAATCTCATTTTATGAGGCTGGTCATGTTGAACATCACTAGTAGGACATGTGCACCACTGGGGAACACTTTGCTCCGTTGTCCTCTCATCACCCCACTGGCTGCTCGACTTATCGTCGAGCCATCAACCTTTTTTTCTTGCTTTTTCTTCCTCCGTTTCCTCTGCTCTAGTCGAAACACCCACCTCCCCTCTCTCTCTCCTTCCTCCCGGAAAGTTTGATTCATAGATCCTGGGGGCATGTCTGCCAAAAATGGTCACAACAGAACATTAGTAATAACACTAAATATTTATTCATCCAACACTAACAGTGTTTTTTTCTCCATCCTCTCCTTTTCCTTCTTCTTTCTCTGTCTGTGTGCAGCTGATGGCAGACTGAACACTGGTCATGCTGGTGTGTTGCTGGTTGAGAGACGAGGCTCCTACCCGCTGATTGACCTGCGAATCCTCAAAAGTAAGTTTCCTGATACATTTTAATACAAAACGATGAACATTAATTGGCCACGTCGGCAATTATAAGTCCAATAATCACATTCCTCAGTAACTCCATTCAAACTTTGAGTTGTTGAAGAGAGGTGTTTCTGTTATTTAGCTTACCCTTGTTGATGTAAATGGGGTGGACAAAACGCTTGTTAGTATAACGCAGTACAATCTGACAGCACCACAAACTGCAGCCTCCGAAATGATCAATAAGTTGAATCATCAGCTCTCTAAAACAGTCTCAACAAAAACTGAACAGGGAGGATTTATTGCAGGACTGTTGTATTAGCTGCATTCGTTTAACTCTGTGTATCCAGTGAACTATTTGAAGGTGTAAACAGATAAATATCAGCTGCTTCAGCTCTGATGCTTTTTTTTATTTCGACTTAGTTTAACATAAAGGGAACAAATTAAGAATAACCAAGTTATTTTCTAAATTTTTATCTACATCACTGACAAAATAGAAGAAGATGTAGGTCACATCAGCATTTCATTGTATTTATGCTTCTTTAACTTCTTTGTGTTTGTTAACTGTTGCCATTTTGAGGTAGATCTTATTGAATTATGGGATACAGTAAAATACAGCTCCGAGACAGAGCCATCTTCAAATCTTCAAACAGATACTTAGCTGTGACTGCCGCACTACTTTGTCACATGAACATTTGTCAGGTACTCTGCATGGTCCATTAAAGCGCGTTGTTCTATTGTAATTCCAGCCAGTGCCCAGCAGGGGGAGGTAGAGTCCGGCACCAGGAGAAAGGTGAAGCGTCTGCTGAGCTTTCAGAGATACTGCCACGCCTCCAGGCTGCTCAGGGGGTTGGTGCCCCACACCCCCGGGTCACTGCACCTACTGGACGACGACTACCTGGGACAAGCTGCGGTATGAACACTCACAACCCAACAAACATACAGATGTACAGATTAAAGCTGCAACTATTAGTCAACCAATCAATTGGTATTGTTTTGTGTCATTTTTTTTTTTAAGGAAAAATGTCCAAATTCTCTGATTTGACCTTCTCAAATGTGAATATTTTCTGGTTTCTTTAGTTTACCAAACAACTAATCGATAATGAAAATAATCGTTGCAACTCTTTGTCCTCAGCTTTCTGCATTGTGTACGTATCAGCTGTGGATCATGTATCAGTGCTGAAAAGTCTCTCTGTTGTTACAGCACATGCTATCAAAGGTTGGCACCTGGAACTTTGACATTTTCCTCTTCGATCGCCTCACAAATGGTAACACGACTTTGTATTATTTAAAATTGAACAGATGTTACACGTTTCACCAAATTGAACTAATGTATGTTAACGTGAGATTTATAATGTCGCTTCCTTTTTGTTAGGATCTAAATCGAATGAAATGTTCAAGTTTTTCCTCTCACCGTCGCAGTACAGTTACAGCTTGAATGAATATGTGTGCTGCAGGTAACAGCCTGGTGACTCTGTTGTGCCATCTCTTCAATGTCTACGGTCTCATTCACCACTTCCAGCTGGACATGGTCAAACTGCACAGGTTTCTCGGTAAGCTGCAAGAACGTGTCAGTGATTATACCCACCAAGCTCTTATTAGCAGAATTTGTAAGTTAAATCCAGTAATTGATCATTTACATCAACATCAAATATCATGACTACAGAAAGCTTAAACATTCAAATGGTGCTGGTGTATTTACATTCACCACTACATAGAAAGCATTTGCACTGTAAACGTGCACCCGGCGGCCTTTTTGGCGGGGCAGCACGCTCTCGGAAGCTGAGAAGGGTTTAACTTTTCAGGAAAGCCCAGACTGACGTCAACTGGTTCTTTGTCTGCAAATCAGTCATCACAAAAAAGACGCACGGTTCACGTTCCCTACAATCACAACATATATGGATAAAGTGACCGTGCGAGCGTTGTTGTAAGTGAAATGGTAATCCAGGATCCATTGCATGCTAAATGGTGCTATCAGATACAGCAGAGCAACAATGAGGTGTGTCGTTATGGAGACAAAATGGGAAATCAGCATTTTTACAACCTACAGTAAGACTTTTGGACAATGAGAGCTCGTACATTTATCAACATGTAAACTTTCAAAGCATCAGTTGATTATAAATGCTTACATCACCTAGATAATTTATTGTGGCGTCAGTGTTTTTACTAGGTTGCTTCGGCTGTTGGTCAAAATTTGCGATTGTATATTTACATATTAGGAAATCAAAATTCTGTGTTTAGATGCTCCACTGAAAGCTGGAATCTCTCTGTTTACCCTGCTCTGATAATCAAATTAAGGTGTTTACATGTTGCCAAAATTAAATAAAAATAAAAAATGTCAGTTTAATTGGGTTTAACCTTGTGTCCTGTCTTGCCAGGCATGGTGCAAGAGGACTACCACTCCCAGAATCCCTATCACAATGCCGTTCACGCTGCTGATGTAACCCAAGCCATGTACTGCTACCTGAAGGAGCCCAAGGTAATGAATAATATTGTTTTCACACACATACTCTCTGTCTCTCTCACACACACACACACACACACACTACAAGGTTTCACTCAGGCCGAGCTTCTCCTTGACATGTCCTATTAGTGTGCCTTCCTGAGGGATAATTCCTGCTCACTTAGACCTGACAACACATCCATCCACAGCCTGGAGAAATCCCTGAAGCCCTCTGACGAGATTAAATGTCTCTGCATCTTTTCCATCCATACAGTAATTGCTTTTGTGTCCTTTGTTGCTCTGTAAAGCACTTTGTGATGCACCTATTTGGTTGAAAGCACTTAGGTAAATAAATTGAATTCAACACAGCACATGGGCCAGTGTCTTCTGGATAACAAGCATACACTCAGTGTAAGATGTCAAACCTGCTGCTTCTCCGATCAATATTTTGCCGTTTTGTCCTCTACTGACCATTAAGCATTTATCCTCACCCTGTGACACACACCTGTGTCTCTTATGAATTATTTTGAGACTGTGTTTCAAAATGGAGGCACTGTTTGGGGTCAAAATATTCAATTTCAGAGGTAAACGTAGTTATTTGGCCTATTTATTTTGTATAAAATGATACAGAATGTGTCCTTTACTATAGTTAAATTACAAAAGGGAGTATTAAACACAAAAAATACAATGGTATAAGTTTAATAAAAGAGTAAAATCACAGACGAACATACCTGAAGTGTTGGGACTCCGCACTTCAGAGCAAAGTTGAGGATGTTTAAGTCTTGTGATGATTTCTGTAGAAACTGTAACTCTTTTTATCTGCTATACGATTATAAGGGTCGCACACCATTACAGCATAAAAGTCAACACTTTAACCTCACAGTCATTGGGTTCTTTGAGAACAACAAAAAATAAACATTGTCCTAATACGTACAGATTTCAACTATCATCGAGAAACTGACAATTTTAAAGAACCCAGAGTCAGGATAAACGCTATGAACACACATCGTTCACATCATCCTCTAAGGACAGCTTAGTTTCATTTGAAAGTGTCCCTCCTGCTTAAGGAACAACATTTGTCTTGTGGATCCTTCATGTGTTGTAGCTGGCAGAGCAGCTGAGTCCTCTGGACGTGTTCCTGGGTCTGATGGCGGCAGCTGCTCACGACGTGGACCATCCTGGGGTCAACCAGCCTTTCCTCATTAAGACCCGACACCACCTGGCATCCCTGTACCAGGTACACTGGTGTGCTGTAGGTTTAGTGTCCGGCCTATCACTGAGTCTGTGTCTGACACATTTTGGCTGTTCCTGTACAGAACACATCTGTGCTGGAGAGCCACCACTGGAGATCCACTGTGGGCATGCTGCGAGAGTCAGGACTGCTGTCCCACCTGCCTGCTGACATGTCGTAAGAAACACACATTTAATACACACTAAATGTTTAATCCGTGTTTTAGCTCTTGCACAGACCTTTGGCATTCTTGCTCTGCAGTTTCTTGCAACTTAACGGCAAACACACACACACACACACCCAGAAGTTCAAAAACCCAGCACCGGCAAAGAATAGACACACCCACACATAACCACACACATCAGCATGTTTAAATACTGTGATACATTTGGTTACATGATTACCTTTCATCTACCAGCCTCCACAGGAAGGTCAGGAGTCAGGAGCAAGTAGTACAGCGGACAGAGTTCAGACTGCGATAACTTAATAATAAATATATATGTATAAACATTCCCAAAAACGTAGTTGCTGCTGTGGTTCAGGCAGAATCAAAAATTAAGAAAACATGCATGGTTGGTTTTGTTGCTTTGCAGGCAGGACATGGAACAACAGCTAGGCTCTCTCATCCTGGCTACAGACATCAGCCGGCAGAATGAGTTCCTGTTGACCTTCCGAGAACATCTGGACAACCAGGACCTGGACCTCCAACTGGCTTCACACAGGCACTTTATTCTGCAGGTATACTGCACACCGACTTCACCCACCATGCATTTTTCTCAAACATGCTAACTGTGTGTACTTCATGTGTGTATCTCTCTCTGTCTTTGCCTGCAGATTGCTCTGAAGTGTGCAGACGTCTGTAATCCGTGTCGGGTCTGGGAGCTGAGCAGACAGTGGAGCGAGAGGGTGTGTGAGGAATTCTACAGGCAGGGTGAGAAACATTTCCTCTCAGGTTCAAATCATTTCCCACAAACGTCCCCGTTTTAATATTAAAAGATGATTGAGGGAAACTTTGAATGTTTATGCTGTGTTTATGTCATATGGGCTGGAGGGTCGAGATTCAAAAGAGTCCCACATTAACGACACCAGACAACTCAAGACATTTCTATAATTTCAGAGTTGGCGCGTGTGAGTGTCAAAATTACTGTCATTTGACAACATAATGCTATATTCATTAAATTTAGGGTTCATTTCCTTGAAAAACAAACTTTGGCAGATGTCAGGCATCAATGTTTTTAGGCACTTCTGTGTTATTTAACATCAGGTCAGATATATCTGAAAAAGGTTTCCTAGTCTTATTAGGACTTGGATGTTCATGTGAAAGCGAGTAGGAAATGGTAAATGCGATAACTCTGATACGGCATTTGTTCTGTAATAACAGTACATCCTCTTCCTGTTGGCTGCCAATCTCCCCAGAGCTAAAAACTACACCTCATAGCATTTTTTGATACTAGTATTTTTAGGCTTTCATCAAAGTGTTCAAGATTAGTTGACTCTTTTACCTCAACCTCAACTTTGGTGTTTTAGTTTGCATCTGTTAAAACATTAAAGTCAAACAATAACAAATAAACTGACTGATTGAGACAGTGGTGGACCAGCAACTCCCATGTTCTGCAAGGTAAAATTAGGCTTTTTGTTAATGACGTCTGGTGGCTTTAAAGAGAGAATACATCGATATAAACACTTCCAATGGAAGGGTCTGTCTGACAGCAAGGTAAAGTGGGGGAAAATACTCTAAATATAGCACACACTTAAACAGATACTGCGTTTTTCTGGTGCCCCCAACCACAGCAGTGCTTTGCTTAGCTTCTGTGCTAGTTCTCCTCTCTGCTGCTCCAAACTGGGCCGTGCTGTCTGCCATCTACTGTCAGTAATACACTGACTATGGATTAATAACTCCTACAACCCCACTTCAAATATCTAGAGCTAACTCTTTAATAGATATTACCCTGAAGAGCTTATGATGGTCTGCGTCATATTTTGTTCAGACTTCTCTTGTTTTTAACCTGCCAGGTGACCTGGAGAGAAAGTTTGACTTGGAGATTAGTCCTCTGTGTAACCAGCAGGCTGACTCTGTCCCGGCCATTCAGATAGGTGAGTCCTAAAGCGTGCACGTGCATACACCCATAACTATACACTCTGTCATCGTGAACTGAAGAAGATCCACAACTGATTGGGAGATGATCCACCTTTGTCGTGTTTTCCTCAGGGTTCATCTCCTACATAGTGGAGCCTCTGTTTGAGGAGTGGCATCGCTTCACTGAGCCCAGCCCGCTCAGCCAGACCATGATGGGTCACCTGCACAAAAACAAGGCCCGCTGGAGCCGCCTACGATACGCACACACACCTTCAGACACACAAACACACCCCAGCGCAGAGGAGCCCGAGCCTGAAGGAGGTGGTGGTGGTGGTGGTGGTGGAGGAGGAGGAGGAGGAGAGGGGGAAGACATCCCTTAATCTTCTTGCTTCTTGAGGTGTTTCATCTTGCTTTGTGAACGGAGGAGAGGAGTGTTTATCCTCCTCCTTGTTTGTCCTCCTGCGTATTTTCTCCACCACTGCTGGTTGTTCGCAGGCTCTGAAAGTGGGAGCTCTGGGTGGGAGTCTGGCTTGGATTCATGAGAGATGGCTCCCTCTGCTGGAGTGGACGACTGAAGCCCTGCAGGATAAAAAAAAAAGAAGCGTGAGAGAGATTCTTAATCGGATGGATGGCTGGATGGATGGATGGATGGATGGATGGATGGATGGATGGATGGATGGATGGATGGTTGGATGGATGGATGGATGGATCTTAGTAAATATAAGCCAATTTGACAAAGTCATGCCTTTCTCTTTAACCCTGTGACATCAGCTTCAAAGTATCTGAGAAAAGCAGGAATATGTTATGTCTGATGGCAGAAGAGGGATCGATGAAGACAAATATTAATGTGTTTGCACAATGCTGCTAGAACAATAAAGAAATTAAAAAGCCAAAATGATATACAGCGGGACTGTGCTGGGAGAGATGACTTGAAGAGATGAAAGAAAAAGAGGAATATATGAATATATCCACTATATTACACTTTTTAAACTTTTAGACAATACTTACTGTATTAAGCTCTTTTCACTTTTTTCTCTTTTTTGTACAGCTTGCACTTCTCTTGGATGCTCTTTCATACAAGTGTCTCACTTGTCTACTTTTCACTGAAGTGCGTTTTTAACTCAAGCACTAAATTGGTATGTCAAGGTACTATAAACTGTACAATGTATTCTGTTTTAAACGTGTAACCCGTTAAGACTGACTCAACTGACCGATGCAGTTAACGACTGAAGCAAAGGCGGCTTCAGCCGGATGTTTTTGGACTCACCGATGGGGGAGAACACAAACGAGAGCCATAAAAAAAAAAAAAAAAAAAAGTCTTTGTGTTTGTGTAATGTTATAAACAGTATAATCTGTACATACTGTGATGTACGACCTCAGCACCTCACATGCCAAAATCTCAGCAATGTATTAACCTTTTTACTGGGTATGGATATTGGGAAAATAGAACTCTTACACTGATGTTACCTTTGTTACAAATTAACTGGTGCATTTTTCAAACCTCACTTTACAAGCTCATACTACAACAAAAAGCCTTAACAGCAACTGGTCTGTCTGTGAAACACGTTTTGTAATGGTGTTTTACCATTTTCTGGATAAGCTTTCTTACACTTACAGATTCTGCCTGTCATACCAGCATACTGAAACACACACACTCACAGTACTGTAGCAGCTTGTTTCCTGTTTCATCTTTCACCCAGTATCAGGGTCAAATTGGGTCTTACACCCATTCAGCATTGCCAAGGTACCAACGTACTGGTATGACACTTCAACTCACTGCTCTGTTACCTCTATAAGGTGTTTATATTTCTTTCTTTCTACACTTTCTGCAGGCACTGTGTGCACTGTATCTTATGTCATGAACCAACTTGGGCCAAATAGTAATTGCAAATACCTATAATCTAATATCTAATTCATTATATCCTGCATAGATGTCACAGAAAAGCCGTCATTCATTTTTAAAAACATGTCAAATTTATGGCCTGAAATGGTACTTTAATATCTTTTACGCAGCTGATATAGCCTAAAACTAAGTATATAAAGTATTTGTAAATACTAGTTGGTCCAAGTGTAAGATGTACTGATACATTTTTTTTTTAACCACTCTGCTCTAAATATGTATAGTTAAGGTTGTCACATTTGAGATTCACGTCTGGCACAGTCGAGGCTGTGTACACGGTGCTAACAGAGGCCCGAGCAGCACGTCTTCCCTGAGCTATAGAGAAATAACCTGAGCTTTATGATTCTAACAACCCAGCCAACACACAGTATATTCTACATACAGTATATTCTATGAGATTATCACAGCTCATTTATAAAATCTGTAAAAAATGATATATATATATACAATAATGAATTTCACAATTTTTAAAAAACAACAACTGTGAAACTGTGATTTTAAGCCTTTTCTATGAGGCGCAGTGCAATAAAGTTAAGTTAGTGTTCATATCTATCTATAGCTCTGGTAATTAATAAGCAAATTATTCATATGTCTACATTATAGCCCCCCCACTGTCTTTTGCTGAAATTCCCACTATATGTAAGACACACTCTTGTGTAAAGTGCACACCGTTTATTCTCTGTAAGTCACACACTGCTGCTGCTGTGTAGACCGAGCTGAGACGGGGCCTCAGGCTGCCTTTCAATACCTCTCAGACTCGGCACTGAAACAGGGTCACTGAGCCATACTGGTTTCACTACAAAGTACAAATATGCACTGTATGTGTATGATAAACGTTTTTATGCCAGAGTGATTCTTATACCAGACTCAATATAATTATCAACTTTTTTTTAAAAAAAGATCAGTGAATTTACTGTGATGTTCAAAGGAGATTCATTTAGGCTCAACTATATGTACAGTACAGTAGTTTCCATCAAAAGATCGGTCACAGACAGTGGATGTTTTATCTGTATGCCCAGAGGCTGTACATTTGACCTTTTTTCACCCCTTTAAAGGGTCGTGCATGTTCAAAAGGAACCACTGTGTTCAATTAACTGATAATGTGGTGGAGTTCACCCTCGATTTAACAATATATATTTTTGTTGCCTGAAGGTTTAAATTCAAAACTGAAGCGAGTCACGCCGAGACTGATGTGAAAAACTGAACATGCCATTGTGGAGAAAATAAATCTCACTCCATTTAGTAGTGGCTCCGGAGCCTTCGATCACATCACATGATCTTCATGACCCCACCACTTAGACTTAAGAGTTGTAGACGTTTTTATTTCCATTTTCTCTAAATACTTTTAAGTACTTCTCGTCCATGCTGGCTTAAAATCTGAAGTTCAGAGTTAATTCTTGAGCTGAGACATCCATGTCACCATGAGGTCCATTTAGTAGAGGTTTTTGGAGCTTTCGGATAGAGATAGAGTTTGTCACTGAATTGTAGATGTTCAGATTTTGGTTCTTTCTGAGTACAGATAGCTCCTGATTGCACAAGCTAGCAACCTTAAGGACTATTTTTTGGAGTAAAAAAAGTAATTTGCTTAGTAATAATATGGAATTTTTGAATGAAACTCTTCAAATGAATCAAAATTAATACTTGTACTGACATTAGTAACCCTAACTAACAGTGCACTTGAGAGATGTTTGCACTATGGTCTATCAAGTGATCCAAACAAGAGCTGAACCTCTGTATTTTGATGTTTGGATGCGTCATCTGACTTCTTGACTGTGTATTTCTGTTTTGACAACCAACCTCTGAGCACTGTGAACAATAAAATAAATGTTTTTCAATTAACATTCGACGCACTAGATATCCCTTGTGTCTTTGTGTGTTAACTGGATGTTGAGTGTGTTTGACCACTAGAGGGCAATAAAAGCATTTGAAGAGTAGAGAAAGCTGCAGGAGCCCACACTCCTCATGGCACATTATGGGTGCCTCTCCCTGGTGCTTTGTTTACAGTATAAATACAATAGTCAGCCTGTGAATCAACATGATGATTTCTGTGATGCAAGCATAGCTGGGGGCTATGAGCTCATATGTAAACAATAAACTTAAAGAGAGAAGAAAGACAGGTTGAAATCAAACAGTGTAAAGTTGCGCTTAGTTGTAGTTTGCAGGACAAACACAGGAGAACATGACGCCGAATGAGTCACGCTTGTTGAATCAACTTTATACTGAGGTATTGCAGGGACGTTGCTAGAATTTTCTCACAGATTTTAAAAGCTATCTTTCACAAAACGCAGAAGGCACGTGAAGCGGAATGTGACACTGACTAAAAGAAGGCCAGAAAAGGAGGGAAATGTAAAGTGAAAATAAATGATAAGAGGATTAATGGGGATTCAGCACTCAGAAGAAAAGAAGTGTGAAAGTAGTGTAAATACAGGGTTGAAACAGAGGGAAAGCACGTAGAATGAGAGATAGTGATAGTGTAGTGAGCAAAGAAGTGGTACAAACACAGCTTGTGTTTCCCTCATTTGCATATCTCTGATTTGCATTGCAAAAAGCAGCTTGTAGATTGTGACAGACGCAGAGTCCACTTGTGATTGGTCACCTATTAAATCACATTACACCATACTGGTTTGACTTTTCTAAACTTTATCTTGTCCACCTGTTTCGATTGCTGCAGCTCAAGCTTCTTCTTGTGCTCTGGGACTTTTTTGGGTCCTGCTTTGGGTAGATGAGAGCGCACACACACACACACACACACACACACACACTGCTAAACAAGATAGATAGTGGTGTTTTTTTAAAGGGCAAAATCTGTTCATCAGAGCGTGCCATCTGACGTCCATTCATGCCCATAATTCTGTTTTACCGTCTTTGTGTCTCACATTCAAAACACACACACACACACACACACACACACACACACACAGAGCCCCACACAATTCACTTCAGTCAGTCAGTACTCATCCAGCATGTGTCACTGTAAATATTTACACTGCAAATAGAGCCCCCTCTTTTGCCCCTTAAATGTCATCCGACCACTCCCTCTGGGAAAACATGCACCCCATCAGCCCATCATGCCGATAACCATCTCCCTCCAAAATGCAAATTCAGAAAAGAAGGTAGTTGTTGGGTTTTTTTTGTTTTTTGTTTTTTTGGGGGGCATTTTTCACCAATATCACCAATAGTGATCTCAGACACTGATGCTGCATTATATGGAATACACCTTTAATGTATTTTTTACCTAAGTAAAAGAAAGTGGAGGTCACATCTGAGCTGAAAATGTCAAGTTATCTCTGGAGGTGACACCTCCCTGGCCTCACTGGCGTGAGATGAAGATTTACGGCTGTGTGCGTAGAAAGTGAAAAATGAAACTTGTGGTGTTCACATGTTGTCTGTCTCATTATGTCTTGTCTGGCCCCTGTGCTCTGCACTGAAAGGGTTAATCTCTTGTTGTTAGTCAGTATCCTTCCTTTCTTTGCGTTATCTTTCTTTCTGTCTTTGAATAACAAGAATTTATGTCGGTTTAATGCAACCTATTGCCAATAGCACTGCAATAACTACTACTTTTCAGAGGCATGACTGTTATTCCTGCACTTGAGCAGAAAGAAGAAGTTGAGTGTGTAAGATACAATTATAAGAAGGATGTCTCACTCTCTCTCTTTTTTTACCCCACTGTCACCTACATATAGCACGTCATATAAATATATCAGCTATTCCATTCTCAATTTTAAAAATGAGGAACTGCTGTAGCCGTCCTCAGCGCTGCTGTGGCGAGTGGGGCACCCCTGCCCTTTTTTGCTCAGAGACCCAAAATACCCTCTCTTTTTTTTAAAAAAAGAAACTTTTATGTAGCCAGGATACATCTGTGCACCAATGGGACACCTTCATGCTTCTTGTCTGATTTAAAGTCACACCAGAGAGGCATTTGAGATTCAAAAAATGCTCTACACTTGAATGTTTTAAGTTTTAAAAAGATGAAACTTAAAAGCCTTAATCCTGTGCACAGGAGAGGTGCCCCTTTTCCTTTTTCTTTGAGAGTCTGTGCACTTCCTTATACTCGAATACTCTTTATCAAATGTTCTATTTCAAATCAAGATCACAACGATTTGAAAGATACCAATCTGCACAGACATCACCTCTGTTAAACCCTGAGGTAAACCCTTCCTACCACACTGTGTGATGCTTTATCACTAATGACACAATTGGTTTCTGCATTGCAAAGTTGCACAGAAGTCCTCACTGACAAGAAGGAATAATTCATCTCATGATATTGTCTTGTCTGACTACAGTACTGTACACGATTCAGTAACCTAATCTTGGCAGGACTGGTTCAAGGTGTCCTTAAACTGCAAACTCCCTTATTTGCCCTTAGAGACTTATTAGCTGATGTTTTTATGACAATCATTGTATGTTTTTGTGTGCTGGTTGTTTCATTGTATTTAGTAGCTTGATTAAATAAAGCTACTAAATACAATGAAACATGTATAAAATAATACATAACAATTAGTGGAACAAGTAGAAACATAGCAGTAATGCATATTAGTAATATACTATATATATATATATATATATATATATATATATATATATTCAGGTGAATCTATGTATTGGGTTCTAGTGGTTAAGAAAACATTCATGTTTTGTTTTTGTTTTTTTAAATAATCTGGACTTTTTCAATGATAAAACTAATTTTTGATGTCAAAATTTGTTGTAAACAGTTTTTTTTTGGCGGGTTTACACTCCACTACATCCCTGCATTTAAGTGTTCTCTGTACAGCAGGTGGTTTCCAAGTATCACTCTGTGTCGTGGAATGACTAAAGCGTACACTTAGGGGAAATAAAGGGTTAATTTGTCATGCAGTATTGAGATCTCTGACATGCAACACCCACTCATACACAAACATTGTGCAAACAAATATGTACATGATCAATATCCAGGAGCAAAACCTGTTTGCACCCCTGACTGTGTCTGTGTGTGTGTGTGTGTGCATGTGTGTGTATGTGCCTGCCTGCCTGCCTGCCTGTCTGTGTGTGTGTCTGTGTGTGTGTCTGTCTGTCTGCAAGTGTGTGTGCGTAAAGATCTCTTATCTTACTTTCTTAACCCCTATGCTCCTGCTATAACTCTGACTACTGATACACAACCCCCGGGTACTGTAGAAGCACACCTGCCACATTTCACCTGCTCCATTTCTGTGTGTGTGCGTGTGGTGTGGGTGTACGTGAACGATGGACAGTACTGTACACCCGAGCACAGTCATTTGTGTTCACATTTTCACTGTGTGGTGATTTTTGTATATTTTTTTGGGGGGGCGGTTAATACGTACAGATTTATTGGCTGCTTTCAATACTTTGCATACTGCAAGTATGTGTAAGAGTGTGTGGGCAGATAAGAGCGCTTTAACGTATGAAAAGTACAAGATGTATATTCGATTTCTCTCAGTGTTTTCTGACCATTTGACACAAGTCTCAGCGGCAGATCATTATGCAGCAAGCCTGGTTTGATGCTGTCCAAACAGAAGGTGCAGCAACCTGCAGTGACTTGCTCATTATCCCACATCGTGTGCGTTTATGTCACATATTAAAATATATGAGTGGGTTGTGTATGACCTTTGACCTTTACAGTACAAGCCACAAATTTGGAGCTGTGCCCCTCAGGGTTGAGCAGACCATAAAAAATATTTTGCTTTGACATGAGAACTTTGCATAAACCAAAGAAATAAATCGTTTCTTAACAGAGTCCTCCAGTGATTTATTATTGAACCTCTGTTAAGTTGCGGTAATCAAACTTTTTCAAACTTTGAAAAGTTCCCTCTTGAGCCACAAAACAGATAATTTAACTGGATTTGCTCCAATATTCTAGTAAATTGGTGCCCATTAGCGACCATTAATTATAAAACAGGTTGTGAGCTACATGAGTGACTATCTGTGTTTGAATGAAGATCTTTTCATAAACGTCACGACTCTTTTTATTCATTCTGGCTCCGAATTCAAGATACTTTGAAGAAAAAGTACTTTTAAAAAGCCCTGAAGCGGTTCTCATGTGTTTTAATACTTCAGTGTTCCTGGTGGTCCCTCAAAATCTTTGTAACAGGCGCCTGTTTTATTACGTGCTGTATATTCACTGAACACATGAAGCCTGGTTTGTGCATTACCTCTTCAGGCCTGCTGAGGGAATCCAAACAGCTTCCGTGTAAGTCACGTCTCCGCTTGTTATTACAAGTACAGTCCAACCTGCTCGGCCTGTTCCTCCGGCTCTGCATCATTAGTCAAATCATATTGTTATCAAAGTCACATTATATGGGCTTAGTAATATTGTTGCTGCTGTAAACAAGGCGTTTAGTTTTGGATTAATCCATGCATGTCGCTGTTTGTTTTGTGTAGATGTGTATGTGTGTATGTATGTGTTTGATTCGTTTGTGGTTTCACATCCAAATTTTATGTTTAAATTCAGTAAATCCTCCCCTGGAGAATCCCAAACTAGCCTTTGTTTTTTTTACAGTTCACCTTTGCAGGGAGTTGTGTTCATATTTGCATCACAGCCTAAACTACAGCCAAAACAAAGTGTAATACTTCTTAGTCTGAGTGTTTTTCTCCTGTCTGCTAATTGACTTTCATCTTTGAAGTGAAGGCAGAGACAGGCTGTCGGGGCAGAAGGATTAAACATGAGGCTGATGTGGAGCCTTTGGAAGAGTCTTTAGAATACTTAATTACCCAAAATAGAGTAAAATTTGCCTCAATGGTATTCTAACTTCAGGACCAAATAGGCCGCAGGGCAGACCCACACATTTGCATAGTAAAAAAAGAGGCTCCATTCACATGAGGGAAGTGAGTTTTTTTTTTATTGTGATTATGTTTCCCTATAATTGTTGCTAAAAATGACTTACTAAGTTACTAAATTTTTAAAATAGCTTGTATGAAAAGTGGCTCTATTCCTGATTCCTTTTCATTCATACTTGTACCACATGGGGTAAGTGGAGAGATTGTGTAGCTCAGCTAATAATTTAAATATTTATCTAGCTAACTTACAGTAACTGATAAACAAGTCATTAAAAGTTGCTGTTAAATAAGTTCAAATCGTTAGCTGAGAGATAGCTAATTTATAAACAGCTTAACCTGTTAGCTAAAAGAAATGAATAACAAATTGTTGCTAGAAATAAAGGAAATATAAAATAGATAAAGGTACAGCTGAAATAACTAGCTAAACGTAAAGGATAAATGGTTCAAATGTGACAGTTTGAATGCAAACTTGACCAAAACGACCAAATCAACTATGTGAAAAAAAAAATATTGCAACAATAATATATCCATCCATCCATTTTCTGTAACTGCTCATCTCCATCAGGATCACTGAGGGCTGGGGGCCTATCCCAAGAACACCAAGTCACCAGTTTGTCACAGGGCTTGCAAGAATATCAACTTTAAAAAGGTAATAGTGTTAAATAATAGCCATTTTAAAACACAACTTGATGACTGGTGGGGTTTACTTGAGCTTGTCTGATAGCAAAGTGGAGGTACGTTAAACTTATTTTACCCATTAGTCTGCTGATGAGCACCAAAACCTTCAATATTCCATCTGAAAGACACGAGATTATACAGTACTCTATAAACCCTGATCTTGAAATGAGGGTTATGAGGGTTATTCTGGTGGTAAACTGGGTGTGAAATCATAGTATGTGAAGAACAGCAAGGTCTTGAGCCCTCAGGCATCAATTAGCAAAGAACAAAGACAACATTTCCATCTTATCAACAATGTACCTATACGAGCAAAACAAATGACAGTGACAGCACTTTTATTTTAGGAATCTGCCCTGAGGCTGATTTGGGTGAGATTCACTGAGAATATATTCACTCTGAAATAATTTATACAGCACATATGTGTGTTCTGCATGCACGCGTGCAGGTGCAAATCCCTTTAACCAATCCTAGAGGTTAGTACGATGAAGCAATTACAAGCATGTCCAACAATTTCAAACGGTACAAGATATCTTCTAATCCCACCTGGCCTTTTTCTTGGATGTGATCTGGCACATGTCTCCCGCAAGAGAGGGGAATTCTGGAGGAGTTTGCTCTCCATAGTTACACTCCTACTTTCCCATGCATCTCATTTGACTGGCAAATGTATATGCAAATCTGCTCTGCCAGGGACTTGGACACAGAGAGAGGTGAGTGGGGTGGGTCAGTTCAGATGTGTGTTTGAACATGGAGAGAGAAAGGATTCTTACCTGCATGCTCCATCTTGCCCCCTCGGATCCCTTATTGTCCCAAGGCTAACAAGAGTTTTTTTGTGATGAAAATGTACCCAGGCAATACATAATATTAATGAAAACAAGATTGGATTAGCGATGGGGATATTTGAGCTTGTGTGTGTTTGTTCATTGACCTGTCTGTGTTGCATCACAAAAGAATGAGTGACACATGTACCTTCCTCTTTCTAGTTGCAAAACAACTCTCTTCTCGTTCTCCCTCCTTCTATGTGTGTGTGTGTGTGTGTGTGTGCATCTTTCTTCATTCATATGCAGCCTCTAGTAGTAAGTAGTGTTAGTAGTGAAAACTGTGGGGAAGTTCTCACAAAGAGGGGAAGTGTGTAGTAAAAAGATGTCAAGATATGTCAAGTATTGTTCACCTCATTGAAAGAGAATTTCCTCTTTTTTTTTTTCTGCTCCTGTGCATGTGCCATAGGGCATGTGTGTGTGCTCTTGTGCGTGTGTGTTGTTCCTGTGTTTGTGTGTGTGTGCACATTGCAGAAAGAGGGATACACCCAATGCTTCATCGCTGATGTGATGTACTTATAAAAATGACTGAATACTGTTTTTGTTCCTCCTGCGACAAACTTCCTGCTAATTAAGTTCTCCGTGAGGTGATTATACGACAAATAATTGACTGTTTCCTCTTTTTTGACTAATTTACTTCCCAGTAAAACATCAATTTAGTTAGTTTTGCTTTTTTTTACTTCCCAACAACACACGCTCCCAAACTTTAAATGTGACATCCCGTGTGTTTAAATGACACGAACATCCCGTGTGTGAAACAAAGCAAGGCCGGTGCATGAGAACATTTTCAAAGTGTGTGAAATTAAAGCGGAAACAACAAAACACCTCCTGACATATTAGATGAGTGAGTGTATTTGTGGTTATGTCACCATTGTTCTGCTTGCATCACCATGTGTGTTAGTCTTCAAACGGGCATGTATGCATGTGTGTGTGTGTGTGTGTGTGTGTGTGTGTTTGTGTGTGCGTCTGAGTGACCCAGGAAGCTTTGCGGCGTCCTTCTCGTACTCTTCCCTCAGCTGATATCACTCGCGCTCTGCTGTCTTCTCCCGTCCGCTCTTGTCCTACGTTTCCTTCATTCAGACTCAAGTCCAGGGACTGATCCGGTTCCTGGTGTTTTCATCTCCACGTGTCGGAGCATAAGGACATCAAGCCTGTTGTGTCATCTCACTGTAAGTCTACGACTGTTCGCTTCATTGATTCATGACCTCACTGTCCTTTTCCTCCCACTTTACACATGCCCAGCAGTTTGGACGTATGGCCTCTCAGCTTACTTGCCTGCCCACCTGTCTGTGTTTTCCCTCTCTGATTGGCTGTCTGTCCTCATGTCACCATGCCTGATTTTTTTTTACCCTTTTACGTGAAACAAAAACTGAAAGTTACTTAAATTACTGTTTCTTCTGAAAGTAAGATAGAGATGTGAGACTGCTTTGCTCCTCTGATATATTACTCGTGAGAAATATGGACCAAAAACATGTAGGATAATGTGACTGGCACATAGTTTGTAAGGTTGAGACCAGTTACGTTAAAATATACTTGCACACACACACACACACACACGCACACACACACACACACACACACACACACACACACAAATACAGAGAGATGTATTCACAAAGGGTTCTTCCTTGTTCCCAAGTAAATTGTCTTTCTTTTTCTTTCTGGGAAATGTGGAATGGAGAAGAGGAATGAGGAAGTTCACAGGAGAGATTATCTCCTTCTATTTGCATCTCAATATGTGTCAAGTCATGTTTAGATATTTAGGCAACCTTACAATACATGTCTATCTTTCTTTAACAGGAATCATAAACCCTGTTTGAATGAATCCCAGCCCAGGTGCTTAAAAATCAGAATTTTGACACAGATTTCACAGACAGATTAACAAATGTCAACCCACTCTCACGTAATTCTGTAAAAAAAAATAAATTAAAAAAAAGATCTAATCTTTTTTAAACTCTTACAATTTGTTTCTTTTCTATGACACTAATCTCTTAATTACACCATTCTTTCATTTACATGAGCACATTTGTATTGAACACCTTGTTTTAGAAAGTCCGAAGCTCTACACGAACTTACCGAACGTCCAATGTTGGTCACCAAAAACGCCTAGAGTCTTCTTCCTCTGGGGATGGTAAAGTCAGGATGTTTCAAACAGAGTGCTTGCTGGATGGTCAAACAACATCTGTACATCGTGTCCCAACACCTCTCTGATGTATTAAATTCCAAGGCACGACTGCATCCCGCAATTTATGTAACTTTCTGAAACTGACAATCAGCCAACGCGCTTACTTCACGCAGCGTGGAGGTGAGAAAGCAGGCAGGGTTTGAACCTTTCTCACCACTTTGTGTGCGGAGAAATAAGTGTAACACCTTTAAAAAACCTTTGAGGAGAGACTGTACGAAAGTGTGTGCTGTTACCCCATCTCGTGTCTATGACAGAAGGCTTTTGGCCTCACCTTTGAGTGTGGTTTAAAGACCCCTTTTGTGTTTGAATGACACATCGTACAAACTTGTATGTTTCAAGCATTCTCTGGACTTTAATGTCTGCAGCAAATGTAGTCAGTCTTTTCAGATAGCTTGTCGTGGACCAGAGTTTGTCATTCTTAAGTTCTATAAAACTGCTGTAATACTCTAATAAAGATATGAACAATTCCAGGCAACCAACTGTCTTCTAGCAACCTTCATGTAGGTCGCAAAATGTTCAATATATCCTTGTTTGCTTTTCACAAAAGATCATATCCTATTTGCCTAAAGAAGGTGTATTATATTGTAAGATATGATGATGGTTTATATGTGTTTCTTAACTTTTTTAATTAAGGAAAAAATATTCTATATGTTGTATTAAAAATATCCTTTGATAACACAGACATCTACAATTATTCTTGCACTGTAAAACATCAGAAACTAAACGCATAAACAAATGCAAGCATCCTTTCCTTTCTCACTGTTGTTTTTCTTTCCTTTTCTCCTTGAAGATGACACCACTTACTGAAAATCATGTGACTTCATGAGAAGGCCTTTACTTGACTTGACTTGTGAGTTTGATAAGTAAGGTCTGGCAGTAGATGTACAATAGAGACATACATGTACTGGACTGGGTATTGATGCTGCTTTAATTATGATGATTTATCCTCAGTTAAAATAAATTTAATTTTTCTTTAAAGGCTTTAGTTTAATTTATTTGGAATATTTAAACCCAATGCACTCTCAGGCAGTATGAAATGTACTTTATTTAGGAGATCAGGTAGTTTCATGGAAATGTAGGAGTGGTATTTAGCTGTTTAAAGGGGCTAAACTAAAGGCAGGATAATTAAAAAAAACACACACAGTGATGTAAGAAAGATAGCAAAAAGGGAAAGAGGAGTCAGAGTGAAGTAGAGTACAGGTGCTGTGTGCAACCAAAACCCCATGATCCGGCTGAGCAAGAACAGGCGAGAGTTTCCTAACACCGCTGCGAGTCCTGACACGATGCCGATCATGACACCGAGCTTGGGATGGGATCGCGGAACAGGGAGTGAGACTCGACCCAGAAAAACGGGATTCCACTCTCACTCCCTGCTCACGGAGCAACATACCTCTCCAAGAGTTTCCCACGAGAAAAACCTCGGGCGTTTTTCGGTCCAGGTAGAAGCAAAAAAAAAAAAAAAAGAAAGAAAGAAAGAAAAAAGACAGGAGAGACAGATATAGATAGATATATAGACAGATATCATATGGAGCAGCATGGGAAACTGGGGGCATGTTCCGGTCTATTACGGGTGGGTGGAGTGAGGGTCTGACAGGAGACAGACACTCAGACAGATTAAGTGTGAGCTTCATGAGAAAAAAACAGCTAGATAGGCATCAGCTGGCCATCTTTAGGCCACAAGGTTTTCATAACTGTTACCAAGCTGTGTTCAGCTTTGACACAGGAACAAAAGAACACGCATGAGTCAACGTGTGTGCTTAAATCCACCTTTGTAGCTGTTTACCATTTAGACAAACACATACGGACACATTTGAACAAAATGCCAGGGTGTGGTCTACGTCTCCCCCGCCCCTGCCATTGGCACCCAGAAATATAGGCCTACCTGGAATTGCCGGTGACGCAACTTTTTTTCTTCCCTTCTTCCTCCCAACGCCTCCATCCATCCCTCGCTGTCTTTGTTAGAAGGATAAAGTCATAGCTGTCAAACCTGTTCTTTGTCTTCATTTATCAGCTGGATCTGGAGGGATTTCTTTCCATCACCACCTCTTCCTGCTCGTCTAAGGAACACACACAGGAATTATTATAAGGACTATGTAAGGACCCAAGTACTTTATTTGATCTTTAATCCTTGTATATACGGTGTATGCTACATACTGTTCAAACTGGTGACGACAAGTACCTGCTTAGCCGAGATTGCTAACTGTGCCTGACCCTGACCTTTGACCTCCCTGCTGAGGGAGTCAATGAAACAAGCTGCTTTGCATACAAGGACAACAAATACATTATTTTTTAACCTTTTGCTGCATGTGTGTCTCTCACTTTGGCTGCGTTAAATAATTTCCATAATGAACAATCGGATTCCCAAAAATGTATTCTATGAAAAAGAATTAAAGTGCAACAAATATTCTGATCCTTTACTTGTAAAAGTAAAATATGAAAATATTCCATTACAAGTGAAGTACCCAAGTATTATGCGGCAGAATGGCCCCTTTCACAGTAATACATCTATCATGTTCAGCCCCAGTGAGTGAAGTATTATTATATATCAAATTATTAGATTGTTAATATTCATGGATCTATTTACTGTAGTATTTGGTATGTTAAGGTGGTTTAAACTAATGTATAATACTGGTAGTAGTTTAATCCAGTGGTTCTAGGGGTTGGGCCCCTTGGTTACAAGAGTTCTGCACTCTCGTTACACTGCTATTTGTAACGAGTCATAAGCCAAAAGAGCTGCAGGACCCCTGTGTTAAACTTAAACAATGCATTATATTTTTATCAGTATATAAAAACTAACTAGTAACTGCAGCAATCAAATACATGTAGCAAAGTAAAACACAGCATGTGGAGTAGAAGTAGCATAAAGTAGAAATACTCAAAGTACAACTACTACTACAACTACATAATTGTAAAGTACTTGAGTAAATATACCACCATTATTGAAATCTTAAGACCACACAGTCCCATTTTGTTTACTGTAGTGTCTCTGAGCCAAGAAGAAATTTTCCATCATAACGCTGACTCACCCTTTGCATCTCATTTGCATAGTTTTGCATTCTAGTGTGCTGCTTGCCAAGTTATCCATTCATCTGTGTATTTGTAAAAATATTGTGCCATATATTTGTGCCTGAAGGTCTACATTATGATAAAGTAGAGATCCCGAACTGAGATTTTTATCTGGCGGTAGCTTCTCCTTCCTCGACCTGACAGGATGGCAGACAGGTTGTGGTTTAGTCCTCACCATTGGTACACTGTGGACCTGAGGCTTACAGTAAAGGATCTGTGTTTTTTTGTTTTTTTTGCTGCTTCATCTCATGTGCAAACACAAGCACAAGAAGCTTTTAGGCGTTTGCACAGCTACAGCACATCCTGTTCCAGAGAATAACCCCCCCCCACCACACACACACACACACACACACACACACATCCACCCATACCACAGCATGTACAGTAAGTTCCTCATAATGGAAAGGACAAAACCATACCTTTGTGTAGTGTTTGTCTTTAGCAACAGGCACTAGATAAATACACCACTCCGCTCAGGGGGCTTCTGAACTTTACCGTTTGAGTTTGATTTGTAACTTGGTGGTTTGTATGTTATTTTAGGGATGAAGAAACCAGCTAAATTTGAATAACTGCATTTTAAAAGCGAGATTCAGATTTGAACTAGCCGTCTATGATCGGTATGACTGTAGTAAGACCAAAAATATCAACAGGAGTCGAATTTTAACAATAACTCTTCAGTCTCTGCCTCTGACCTGACAGATGTCATATACAATCTCTATTTCTGCCTTTAAACATAACATGGCTTCCTTCCAACATGCTGTTTGTTCATCATACTACAAAACCAGTATGATACAAATGCTACAAAGACTGGGCCTACTGTGTCCATCCATGGAAATTCAACCCTGTGAAGCTGAATTAACGTTGCCTTAGAAGACTTTAGATCCTTTGAGACTTGGACCTGATTATGTCAATTTTACACATCAGTCTCATGTCTGAATAAACTAAAAATGACACCAGTCTTATTAGCTTGGACTGTATAAACTGTAATAAACATATTATATAGCCATATATAATAGCCTTTTTTTTTTCATGCACAGAGATAATACAATCAGTTTAATAAACTATGAAACACTGGGAAGAGGCCGTTTCAAGATGTTGAGGAGATTCATCTAATTTGTCAGATGATTCTATAAATTGATGATTCCATCTTTTACTTCTTATTTTAATTCCCATTCAAGCCAACTGCACGGATGGCAGCAGAATTCTCTTTTAAATGGTGACATTGGTGAGAAAATGAAGTAGAAGTAGAGTAAGTATTGGTGAATAGCCCATGTGCTAATGATGATCATTAGTCAAAGCTTCAACAACAAAACAAGGTTTAACATCAAATGCTGGTACATTTATGAATTTTCAATCTGCACATAGAAAACCCGAGTTCACCTGAGTTTACTTGACTGCAGGAGAAAAGTTGATGCATTGATAAAAACTAAATGTAACAGACGGCAACGGCATGAATAAATTGTGACGAATATGAAACACGTGACTTCTAGCATCCATCGAAGCTTCTGCCTCACTGGAGTGATGACAAATGGGAGCACACAAAAACATAATATCTGTTTGGAGAAAGGAGGAGCCTGTAACCTTCCTCATAGTAATACATGAAACGACCCTAAAAGCCATATTTCCATCATTCATTACGCATTGTTTGTTTTCATTTGAGAATTGACACTGGCATTCGTAATGCTGAGATTTAATTGCGACTGACTAAAGAATTAGCAACTGTTTATCTTAATGTGCTCAACTCCTAATATTTGCATTTGCACCACAATGGTGGTTGAAAACTTTAATTAATTTTCTCAAAATTACCAGTTGAAAATATAAAGTATCGTGGCTGTAATGGTACTATAATTTCTAAAAGCCTTCACGACCAGACACCTCTATCTAAAGCCAATACTTTTAACAGATAAATGAAGTCAACATTTTTACTTTTGACTGGCCCACCAAAATTGCACTTGGGGGCAAAAATATATCACATCCACATTGATAAGAACTATGGAAACAAATGAAAAAGGTTAAGGCAGTTCAGCTCCACTATTATTGGTCCTCATGCACGGATGGGCCTCTGACAGCCTCTGTTGCACCATCAATATTTACGCTAGCAGTTTTTAAGCTTTAAGTTCTTACATGTGATTTGAATATTAACTAGGACAGAGGTTTAAACTGCAAAATAAATAGGAAAAGAAGTCCGGCAAAGAAAAACATTGCAGGTGTTTAATACAGTTTGAGGATGTGATCGAGGCTTTAATATGCTCTCAGTATGTTTAAGACTTCCCTTTATGCTAACAGCCATGTAAACAGAGTGGCAGCCACAGAACTGTGTGTATTCAAGGATCTAGGATCTTTTGTCATAATTATAACTGCAACAATAATTCCCTCGTGACTCAACCCTATCATGTTTCTGATGAAGTGTTACACTAAACTAAGCGCTGGTTCAACACATGTGTACTGTGCGTTTCAGTCATCACGGGACGGCATGCATGTTCGAACTTGTCCAGGATTCACAGAAAAGTCAACACAGTGTTGAATGTGTGTGTGTGTGTGTGTGTGCACGTGCGCGTGTGTTACAGGGAAACAGAGACATGAAAAGAAGGAGGTACTCATCCATCTTAATGAGTGCTTGCTCATGTTACATGTTACTTTCGTTTATGATGTTTTGCCTTCATGTTTTTGTCTTTTTCTCCTTTCTTCGGTACCTGTTAGTCCTGCAGAGCAACTGACGGCCAGATAGCTAACAGCCCCATCTCCACCAATCACACCTTGTGATGATCTTGGCGTGTCCCTTAAACCCTAAATGCATCTTAAACTCTTAAAGTGTGAGGATCAACATTGGCCTTGTCGCTGTGACACACACTCTATTTTTCAGTCTAACCCATTTCCAAGCACCCTACGCAACATGCCCACACACTTTTTGTATGTGCAAGTGCCCTGTATGTGTGTTCATGTGAGAGTTATCAAGGCCCTGTGTTTCCTGTTTTGCAATCCTCACCATGCCCTCCCAGAAAACGTCTGCCTCTGGCTGATTCAGGAACAGCCTGTTTTCAGGGGCACAGGGGCTTATATACATATGCAGCCTATTAATGAAGTTTAGCACAAATGTTTTCCATTAGCTTTGAACATTTTATACACCATAAAACTTACATATTACATTTTACAGCTTACATTTTTTTTTAAAGGTGACTGAGCCTTTGTCCTGGCAATAAACAGGGTTATTATCTTTTCAAGTGATCAAGTAGAACTTGACTTTCAGCTGCAGTAAATACAAAGTTGAGGATAAAGAGGTGTCGAGACAGAACGAGAGGAGAATTGTAGATGCGTCACATTTTACCGTCTGCTGAGCACCACCTGCTTAGTTATTCTTAATACACACCAGTAAGCTTTCCATTCTCATACAGCACATTTATAATGATAAAAGCAGCGGATTCATAACGCAGAAGAAAGTTGGTCCTTGAGTTCAGACAGAGGTCAACAAAAACAGGCCTCTCTTTTGTGGTCTGTAACTTTTGATTTATACCAAAAGAATTGATGACTGGTCACTGGTAGAGTTTTCTTTAGGTTTTTTTATTATCAGATTTGATCAACGTCAACTCCTTGATTTTGTCTTAAATATGCACCCTATGATACATGATAAAAGAATGAAGCTAGATTTATTTCTGCTGAGAAGTTGGACATTTTATTATGAGTGCTTATGGAGATTGACTCGTTCTGTAACCAGCCTCTTGTAGCCACTTGAGGAACTGCAGTTTTTGGCACTTATGCATTGGCTTCAGTTGCCATTCACAGAGATTGCGGTTTATGCGAGACTAGCTAGCCAGTGCAACTGACCTGTATCTGTCTGTCGGTGAATCTGTAGCCCTGACGCGTCGTCACTTCGCCATTGCGGGAATGGATAACCTGGAGCCAAGGCAGAGATCGTTTCTGAGAGCGAACATGGTGAAGGAGAGAAACACATCTGAAGTTGACGTTCCCTACTTCTTCTTCTTCTTCTTCCTCTTCTTCTTTGGATTAGGCAGACCGGACACTACAAAAGTCAATTTCTGCACTACTGTCTCATCAATCACCCGCTCATTATTAGCTAACCTAATATAAAATCATAAACAGTGCATTACATGTCTGAATGAATGAATTTATCACTGATTTCTCAGTATACTGTATGTGTCATTCAATGAGTGCAATGTTTCTAAGGCCCGTGACTCATAGGCAAGCATCACAGACTGACTTCCTGACACAACTTATGCTAACGGTTAGCTGTCAAGCAAACCCACGACCTGGCAACGAAAATTCTGCTTTCCTTTGCGTCCGTGGTGTTAAAAGCTTCGGTTACGCGCTGAAATAGTCGTGCCCCATCCTAATGAAAACACCTATGGTGTGTGCATAAGCACATCATATGACATATCACTTATTATATTAAGGTTTAAAGCACCAGATGGGTAATTTTTCTCTCTAACTCTATTGGATGTAGGCATTAAAATAAAGATCAACCTGCAAAAACTGCTGACTTACTGAGGTTGTGTGAACTATATAAAATAAATGTCATTTTAATCTTCAGTCAACAGTTTGTTATTGGATTAATTTCTCAGGTGTTAGGGTTAGGTTTATTAATTGATTCCACTGTGTGTCCTCTGCCCTTGCATTAGTAGTCCACTGCTGAATGTTGCGTCAGTTCGGACCGGCCAGTATGGGCAGATCCTCTATTGAAAACTGTATAATTTGCCTTGTACTCATTCCCACTGATGTAGATTACAAATGGAAACCCCTCCACCTTTGATACCAAAGTCTCTGTAACTTGCTTACAGTGGTTATTCTGTTCTGGACTATCATCGAAACATGGTGGACTCCACTGAAGAGGACCTGTTCCCCCTGTAGATATAACAGGCTCATTGTAAGGTAATGAAAACACAACAATTCTTATTGTCAGGTGATGCTACACTAGTGAAAACATACATATGTATAAATCTTACACACTGGATCTTTAGTCTGGATCTAAGTATTCAGAATTATTCCTTTCTTATGTTAAAAAGGAGTGGACAGCCTTACCTGTGCTGTAAATTGGCAGAAATGCAAACATTTGAATATATTTGACCCAGCATAAGTGTTAGGAGTGATAATCTTTATGTTGCAGGTGAGATCCCCCATAAAACAAATTGTACTCTCAGCCTGGGTGATAAAATTGCATGACACAAGGTTAGCTATCTGGAGGCACCTGTGTGTGTGTGTGTGTGTGTGTGTGTGTGTGTGTGTGTGTAGGTGTGTGTGTGTGTGAAGGTGAGTCCTTGCGTGCATTTGTGTTTGCATATGAAAAACTCCTCCTCACCCTGCAATTATCTGTCCAGAGGGCTGTGCACCTGTATTTTACAACTCACCTGACTAATGTGCCAACAATAACACTTAAGACAACTGACTCAGGCCAAATACCTCTACGCAGTGCTCCTGTTACATGTAGCGGTGGGAGTTTCCTGTCCGTATTTATTGCTTCCATTCTGTGTATTATAATGAATAATCAATTTATCCAAGACCATGCCCATTGAGGTGGTTTCCCTGGAAGCAGGTGTGCCTGTTTGCATATATGTGAGTGTGTTAGTGACTCTGCAGTGGGAGTTCCCCCGAGGTAAGTAATTCACAACTTTCACTTATCAATACCGCACACTGATGCATGATGAAATGACTATGTAAGATTCATATTCTACATGCAGCCAAACAGCAAGTCAGGGATTCCCAGTATGACAACAAGTAATGTGTCTATGTGTGAAACTATTGTTGCTTCTACACTACACTTAGCGTTGCCTCTGTCTTGTCTTACATAATAGCAGGGCTGGACCAGCATAGGGCTTATAGGTGTGGCAATGGTTTATGCTGGGGATAGGTTTGATTGGCGTCAATTGTGGTCAAGAGAGGGACCTACTGAGGTCAGATACTGTGTGTTTGTGTGTGCGTGTGTGCCTGTGTGTGTGCGTGTGTGTGTGCGCGTGTGTGGTTTGTACCCAGGATGGGTGGAGTAGGGCAGGGCTTTTTGCTCCTATCATACCCACAAAAGAAAGGGGCCTCCTTACTGCAAAATAAAAAAATGATAAAGGTTAAAGCAGCAGTGTGATGCCACAAAAAGTGTTTATCGTATCGTCTGTGTGAATGAAAGCAGGATGAAACAGAGGACAGAGCATGTTGCAGTTGTGGGTAATATGGTTGGAAAGGCCTCAGGTGTCTGACCAAATGTCTGTTTCTGTATTTCTAGATTAGCTACAAGAAGAAAATACATCAGTGAACACAATGTTTCAGAAGGACAGCCTTTGTCAAAGCCAGAGCTGACTGACAAGGCTGACTTACAACACACACACACACACACACACACACAGTGATGTTGACCCAAGTTATTTATAGCTTAACACTTAAACACACAAGCGAGCATTTCTGATTGATGTAACGTCATTTACATAAGCTAGAGATGCGCTTACATAATAGCACTTGTAGGCTATGTACACATTAGGCTGGCTGCATTTGAAAATGCAGTTCATGTGTGAGTGTTTCTAGGTTGTTTCCATAAAGATCATCTCCCATCAATAATGGCTAAATCTTTTCTTTGCCATGCTCTGGCAAACACCAACAAAACTGCACATCACGGCCAACATCTGGTCATCAGGTGTGCGCGTTAGTCTGCTCTCTGTGTTGAGCATGGAGGCAGCCACGCCGTGTGTGTGTGTGTGTGTGTGTGTTGTGTTTGTTGTTATGGTACAGAGGTGATCCCTCATGTCTCTTTCAGTGAGCAGCTGTCACTCCCTGCACCTCTGCTGTTGTTGTTGTCTTGATGAGGTACTTTCCCTCCCTCACACTTCCTCCCACAGGACCCTTTGTTTATGACAGAGTGCGTGCGTGTGTGTGTGTAGAAGCGTCCACATGTGAGTGTGTCTAATACATTTGGCACATGCATCTGATGTGGGCCCACGGATTCTCAGAATATGATTTAAATCGAATGTACATTCACTAGCTGGTGATGCGCAGTAGACACGTGTGCGCAGACGTGTGCTTTACTTCTTCCTCTTGCACAAATGCATATTCATTGTTATCTTCTCCGCTAACAGATACCACAATCCAAACGATTCACCAGACAGCGTCTTTACTGAAGAACAAGTATTGTTTCTCGTTTTTTACTCATCCAGTTAGTGACGTAGCCGTGTCGTGTGATTGTTTTTGCATAACTCCTGCTTCTCTTTTCCTCACACACTCTCTCATCTCTCTTAAGCTGTCATAATGTCCACTGTAGAAGCATGTGGACGTCCATCAGAGTCAAAACCAAGCTTTTTCTTCTGGAGGACCGGAAATGACAGGTACTGTTTGTGTGTGTTTGTGTGTGTTTGCGCTTGAGTTTAGAGGTGTCAGCAACTGTGTGAGGATCGAAAGAAAGCTGTTAACAACACAGAGATAATTTGCTTACCTCAGCTGAGCTGTGCTGCGACTGTATGTGTGTGTGTGTGTGTGTGTGTGTGGTGAAAATATGTGAATGTAATGAAACAATTTTTTTGCTGCATTGTTTCTCACCTTTTAGTCGTCCGGCATCACCACACATGTACACAAAACGGCATGTGCGAGACTGATCTGCCAATTTGTGTGTGCGCCCGCGTACGCAGGATGTACAGTAGCTACATCACACAAATGTGTGTCCATGTATTTGTAGCAACAGTGCGAACACGCATGCGCTACCTGGACAATGATCCTCACTGCTTATTTGGGTATCAGTGTCATGTGGAGCCGCAGTCAGCCTCTGGCCCTGCTCTCTAACACTGACTCTATTTTTTGAGGAATATTATCCAACACAGACCTTTCACTTTCAAACATTTCTCTTCTTTTACTGGACTTCTCATCCCCAGACTGCAGGAATAAGACTCCGGGAAGAATCGGGAATCCCCTTGCTAACGGCTTCTTTGATAAAAAAAAAGAAAGGTAGAGAGCTGCACCCAGCAGATGGTACGTGGTGAGTGGATAAGGGCTCAACATGACAGATGTACATTATTAACTCATGTCCTGCAGAATAAAAGAGGCTTTAAAAATGTATCTGAGTGTGAATTCTTGCTAAAAACATAACTGTTTGAACATTATGTATGAAGTGAAATATAACACTGACTTCTGTAAATCAGGTTGCTCTTTTTCTGTGTTCAATAGCAGCACAAAATGACTACCTTGTGTCTCTGAGTGTCATGTTGACTATAAACATGTTCTTCTGTTTATGAAGGCAACATATTCGTAATCATTAAAAGTACTTGGAAGAGTCATGTGAACATAACTGCATCCAACAATGAACATTTTTGATGAGAAAGCATAAGTTGGTACTTTCACTTAAAATGTGACCTTCATTATTGACACCACTGCAATGAAGTTGTGAAGTTGTGGTACACACACACACACACTCACAGATAAAGACGCTCTATATCCATCTGTTTTCTCTGCTTTTTTTTCTCTCCCTCTCGACTTGACAATCCCACAACTTCTTATCTCTCTGCACGGCTGTGCTCCTACCACCCCGAATCCTGCCCCCCCAACACACACACACACACACACACCCCTTCTCACACTCTCCACATCCTCACACATGCACATATAGACACACACACACACACACTCACACACACACCCACCTCAACCCCCCTTTATTTTGCTGATGAGCTAGGGCGCCTCTGCTTGGTCACATTACCCCAATGTCGCATCCAGATAACTACACTGTGAAACCTGTGGTTTTGTGTGTGTGTGTGTGTGTGTGTGTGTGTGTGTGTGTGTGTGTGTGTGTGTGTCTGCGTTTGTGTGTGTGTTTGTGAACCAATTTTGAAATTTCAAACTTAAGATGATGTCGTGTAAAATATAAATAAACAGATTTTAATTGAAAAATGTGTTGTTGTTTTTAATGCTTACGTCATGAACATGCATGCACAGTATTTATTTCACTAAAATTAATCTGCAAATGTTTTAAATGTTTTATAAATTCAAATGTGCAGCTTAGTTGTAAAATTTGTGTCTATTGAGCAGTTGATATGATTAAAAAGTAACTAAAGTTGTACACTACAGAAAATATGATCAAATCTAATCTTCAAATCCTCTTTATAGAAAAATGAGTGTCATCTCTGTCACACAACAGAAAAATGTATATCAGGATATCTTATTTTAGATTGTATTATAAGATTGTTTTTCAGTAGAGGAGATAAAGTCTTCGCTGAGTGAGAGAACAGATGAGATCACAATCACTTGTGTTAATAATCGATTCATTAATTAATCAATGAAAAGACCAATATTTAGGCTTCACTTCCTTTTCCTCAAGGCTGACATGTGAAAAGCTTTCTGTGTGTGAGAAGAAAAAGACATTTTTCAAGAACACATTGCACACTTGCTGCTGGTTCATCAGTCTTAATGCTGACAACGCACATTGGTTGAAAAGTGCTGTGACGCAACATTTTCAATATTTTCTATTTCTCTTTTTTTTATGAAAAGCCCTGTTGATCGTCTGTTTCTCATATTTTTGCGCGTTTCTCATCTGACACAAACTATAGACTGCATCCCAAAAACGTTTAATAATCATAACAACATAAAATAAATACATAAAATGAATAAGAGATAGATAGATAGATAGATAGATAGATAGATAGATAGATAGATAGATAGATAGATAGATAGATAGATAGATAGATAGATAGATAGATAGATATCCCTATTGCATAATCTTTTTACAGTCCATGTGCGTACACATGTGTGTCAGCACTATATTGCCATGCCATCTAGACTTTAAAGACACATCGGTTCAGATAAGACCTCTGAAACACACCTTGCCGACTCTCTGGTATCTGTTGCTCTTATCTTTAATGGGACAGGTGTTTGAAAATCTGCCGTCTGCGTCGCACAGTACTTTTATCACAGTCACCCACACACACGCTCACACACTGAACTGTTTGCTTAGAATTTCCCGCCAGTGATAACATAATATGTGTGCAGTCATTTGAGAACTATGGATAACCCACCCAGCAAACAATGCTTGAGATGTAGTATCTTTGATATTCATCGGTTGTTGGATGGATACATAATAAGCAGCTCGATTCCTAGCCCTTTTTTAATATAAAAAAATCTAAAAATAATAAGTTCCATTTGGTCAATCAAGCCTTTTTACCATCTTCTTTTCTGAAAACCTCTTTTTCTTCCTTTGTTTGCATTTGTGCCTCCTTTCTCACACTGACTGTTAAGCCCGCAGGCCTTTTACAACTTTTGCTAACACTAAAGCATTATTAGCACCATTAGTAACCACTGAGTGTGCATACTGTAACACATAGACACACACGCACACACACAGATACTACACACACACACACACACACACGCACACACACACCCACACACACACACACACACACTCAGAGGCATTCGGGTAAGTGTTTACTTTGTCAGCATTTGGTCTTCTTCCTGTCAATTTCCATAGAAGAAATAAGAAAAAAGACAATTACATCAGCATTCATGATAAGAGTTGATAGTTAGTTGTGAGTATTTGTGTACGTGTGTGCTCCTTCATCTCTAATACACCGACCATGTTTAAAACAGCAGCAACAACAAAGCTTTCTAGTTTTAAATCAAGTTTGTGTTATACTGATTCCTGACACATCTAAGTGTTACAAAGAAGGGTGACAATGAATCATTAAAACAGGCAAAGAGGCACGCGCAGTCGCAGAAGTAGAAAACCTAAAGAAAAACAACAATGGAAGAAAAGAAAAAAAAACTCAAGGTCCACTTTTTAGCATTTTCCAGTGCCTTTAGCCCCATTTTATGCAACTAAACACTTCCTCAGTTGTCATGGAGATGGGGTTAGTTGTCACAACAGAGCTAGTGAATAGTTTTTGAAACTAGAGAATTAACTTTCATGCACAAATTGATTGATTTTAGATTAACTCTTTATGGTATCCCAGCAATGTTCTTCCTCCCACTCACTCACACCATGATCATAAATTTAGCAGTATAAGTAGCAGTGTTTTCGTACTGCTAATATATGCTTGCTCATGGATTGTGACTGTGTTAAGCTTAAAGTCTGTGTAAAGGCAATTCTGAGATTTCTTTCAAAATACATTAAATATGATGGAAAATAGTTGCTGAAAACATGTGAGAAGACTTTGAACGATGTAATACTGAAATGTGGAGTTAGAGGTTAAAACAGTGTTTCACCAGTTTTCAGTCCAGGATTTTGTGGGCGGTCCTAAAGGGTGGCTCAATGACACGCTGAGGCCACCCTGAGCATACCCCTCCACCCCTAGCAGAGAGATAGAGATTAATTCATCTCTCTCAGAGTGTTTCAAAGTTAGTCATGTCATTTTCTGAACTCATCTGACACGTTTTAGTCGCTTCAAAATTGCTGCTTTACTGCTCTGACTAGTGGGCGTGGCTTCAGCATATTCAGTGGACACGCCCCCCACAGTCCTGGAGCTTAGAATACTGCTCATTTTTACCAGCTTTTGACACCTAATTTCATAAACTTGTCAATTCTTTTAATCATTCACATTTGGCTGGGTAGTTAACAACAAGCTACTAGCTTGTGAAGGGCTCATCCTGCCATGTAAAGTAAATACCTTACAATGTACCCTGTACCTTTTTGAAGGAGACTTGCATATATATATATATATATATATATTTTTTTTTTTTTATTGAGACCATATTTTACCTATGCAATGAGCCCTTCTCAAGAAGGAATAAGCACTATTTGATCTGAATGAAGCAAAAATAATTAAATAAAAAATAAATACATAAATAAAATATTTTCTGGTTCCAATGTCCCAAATGTGAGGTTTTGTCTATGTGATATTAAAGTAAACATCTTTGTGTTTTGGGCTGCTGGTTGGACAAAACCAGACAATTTTCTGACATTTTATCGAGCTTGGTGTTGTTTATGTTTAGCAGTCCGTGTCTTGTATCCTTAATTTTGAATCAGGTTTTGTATACATACATAATACTATAATTAAAAGTCGTGTGTTTATGTGTTTCAGTGCTTTGTGTTACAAAATGTGCGTCCATAGCAGCTTGCCATTTCAGACAATACAGCAATACTGTCCTATAGTGCTGCATGATGCATTCACTTCCAGCTGTACTATTGTTGTTTGTTTTGTGTGCTTCATCGTGCACTTTCATCCCTTATGTCCTCTCCAACACACAAACCACACGCAAACAGAGAAAAAGAGGACCTCGACCGTACAGAGAGACATTTGATTGAAAAAGATGATGTCAGAACGTGACAGTCGCTGCTCTGTTCGCCAGTTTATTTCATAACAGGTGTCATGCATACAAAGAGAAAGCGTGTGCGCCTATTCATCTTTTCAGCCTGGCTGTGTTTCGGACTGCAGACCACAAACAAGCCTGAGGTCTGAGTATTGTTATCTCATTGGTGCAATTATGCCCACTTCTGCTTCGTCACATGCGCAAACACACACACACAACTTTCACCCCATTACCTCCAACCACACCCACCCTCCAAATGAGTTCAAGGGCAGTAGGGGTGTATCTCAAGGGGGTGTGCGAGTGTGTTTTGGAGGGGTGGAGGGTGGATCGAGGGCAGATTTATTGACGGCTGGGGGACCCCGGGGACAAGTGTCCTAAATCGGGGCAACCATGCGTGATCATGCCATGTGAATCAACTTGTCAGGATCACTTAGAGACAACAATGGGGTGGACGGAGAGAGGAGAGGAGATGAGAGGAGGGGAGACGAAGGAAGAGGAGAGGAAACGAGGAGAGGAGAGGTGTTTCAGGAGACGAATATGTGTGTGTGTGTGTGTGTTAGTAAATGTTAGATGGAGGGAGAACTGAAATGTGAGTGTTTGTGTGCAGCGATGGCAGTGAAGGGTGGGGTTATGTTCAATGTGTGTGTGTATGTGTTAGTTTGTGTGTGTGTGTGTGGTGGGCTCCATTGAAAGGCCCTTCCTTCTGCTCTATTTACCCAGGTGAATAGGAAAGCTGGACCAAGCCTGAGCGGGAAAACATGTCATTTTGTGCTGTTTAAATGTGGGTGTGTGTGTTGGGGGGGGGGGGGTGGGGGGGGGGGGGGGGGGGCACTTGTGACTGTATGTAAGCACAAGTTCTCAAGACAAAACATGACCCCCACCCCTAAACTATACAACATGTACACACACATTAGAAACACAGAAAATCTCTGACTTACTTTGTGCTCAAAGCAACATTAAACAACGCATGTTCAAAACTCTTTCTCTCTCACTCTCTCGTCTTTCAGTTTTTGGGGGTGTTTAATGAAGAAAACCTAAACAGAACAATGTGAAAGTAGACTATATGACTGGAAGTGTGTGTGTCTGTGGTGTGTGTGCTTGGGGGTGTTACTGGGAAAAGGCTTCGGCCTATGCAAGTCAGGAAACTAGGTGACAAACCTGACCACACACCCAGCACCAGAAGGCTGTGGGCATGTGTGTTTGTTTGTGTGTGTGTGTGTGTGTGTGTGTGTGTGTGTGTGTGTGTGCATGTGCGTGTCCATTTCTGTGTATGTGAGTTTGTGGTTTCTTATATAGAACCTGTTTCATTCATGACACCTGCTTCAATAAGGTGGATTTATTTGCAGCGTACATACATCTTTCTAAAAAAAAATTCAAAAATTTTCTATTTACACTTAAAAAAAAAAGTCATGATGTCATATGTAATACATGTAGTTTTATGTGTGTTATGAAAACATGTACATGCCTATTCTGAGCATGTTATAGTCACATCTAACTTGAACTTAAATCAGACAGGTGTATATATTATATACATATTTTCACTTCATTAGGTACACTTATACAATCCAATGTGATCCAATAAAACAACTCTGCCATAAATTCCTCTTTAATGAATAATTTTTCAGTTTTTGTTGACACTGTCAGAGAGGTATTAATAATTTATTCTGGTTTACTATTGTGGTTGTAGTTTACAGTAGTATTAAACTGGACTGCACTATACTGAGAGGTGTTTATAATGGCCCTCTGATATACAGTATGTAAATGGGTTAGCCAGTAGAGTAGCCACGCCTCACCAGGTGAGCTACTGCATTTACATCATTTACCACCAAACATTACCCGGCTTCAGCTTCTTAAATGTGATGATTCGCTGCTTCTATTTGACTTATGTTGAAGATGTAAATCTCTAAAGTGAATGTTACACATTCATGGTCCATTTTCTAAACCAAATGATTAAACCATTAATCAAGAAAGCAGATTTATGATAATCTATAATTAAATGACCATATTTTGAAGCCGTATGAACTTCCTGTAGTTTAAAAATCATAAAAATGTGTGAAAATTCTTTTACAGATCTGTTACCATAATGGAGGTAATTTCTGGGTTATGAGTCTGTTATTATATGATGTAAAGAGCTCTCATTGCTTTCTTCTCTGCTGATCTCCTCCCTCATATTGTTGTTTATCAAATGGACCAAAATTCTGTTTTTTTTGCTCTTTGACACTGTTGGTACTACTTTGGCAGTCCTGACCTAATTTTTGAAATGTTTACAGTTATTGTTTGGAGCTATCTGCAACAGACACATTGCTCTATACATTTTTTTGCACTTGCAAAACAACAAACAAACGGCCAAACGAATGGCAGCCAAATCTGGGAAGACAGTAACTGTTACAGACGACTCTAATCACCTCAGCAGCAGCTCCAACAGTCCCCATCTCTCTCTCTCTCTGTCTCTCTCTCACACACTCTTTGTTCACCTCTCTTACTCTCCTATCTCAGTCTCTCTTTCCACATGGCAGGGGTCTATCTGCTCAATCTGTGTGTTCTAGTTGTGTGTGACCATATGCATGCATGTGCATTTTGTGATTGTGAGTCAGCGGGTACATGTGGGTCATATTGCATACTGTCGGTCCATGTGTTATGGTCCTCACGTTGCTGCAGACTGCAGACGTTTTGGGCAGGGGCCCTGTAACTTTACCTCTATCTGCAAACAACTGAAAACAGAACAAGTGTTCAAAACTCATCTATTGTTACTGAACAACACACACCCTTTTACATACATACACAAAAACTATATTTCGGGCCTCTATGATATGTAATCTTTGTGCACTAACTAAATTGTTTGTTTGCATGATCAGCTACGATCAGCTATGACTTGTGTGAAATGTGTCACCTCTGACACTAAATAACCCTGGGTATGTGGCGTTTGGTCATATATAGGTTACACCTGTGGGTCTGATTGTGCTAATTCAGGGCTCGCTTGTCCCATATTATTTCATTTCAGTAAGCGCTTAGTGCATGAACCTTACTGTTAAGATCAAGCTCATATTTACTACATGCTGGAATTACCCATGCTGCTTAACTTTTAAACCTGTTAAACCAGGTGG
The DNA here is from genome assembly GCA_946959425.1 of Argyrosomus regius. NCBI lineage: Eukaryota > Metazoa > Chordata > Actinopteri > Sciaenidae > Argyrosomus > Argyrosomus regius. Next base: position 13,602,322 of record OX336901.1, on the reverse strand, counting down.
CTGATTGTACCACAACTTCTCCTTGAGGTCTGGTGTAACTGTACTGAAGTTTATTAGGAAGTTCTGTTTTCTCTGTTTTGAATCCTTTGTGTTTCTTCACATTCGCATGTGTAAATCCTGGCAGAATATTCAAGATTGTGTAAAAGTCCTGAGGTAACGTTAGCTGAACTTTAGAAGACCTTGTTGTTATTTTGTTTGTGCTGGGACTCCATATATCCAGCGTCTAACTACAAAAATCTCTATTACTGTAAATGTTATGTTAATTGTCTACATGATTTACACGACCCCAGTGTATAGGTGTTTTTCATGGAAGACATTCTGGCTTGTCACAGTTAAAGACTGCAGGTGTAAATAATGAAATCATTAATGGCTAAATTCTACTCATTAATTAACACGTTGCATCTCATTGATGTTACAAAGACAGAAATGTAAGAACGAAAATGTTTGTAGGGAGTTACGTGCTGTAACTGTATCTGAGCTAACAACAGGTTAGCTCAGATACGGGAAGAGATACAGTACGGGAAAGATGTGTAAACTCTAAAACTGAATGATGCTTGTTCCCTGGTATTGTGCACGTTGACTCACTGTTACACTGTCATGCCTTACTGGGATATTTAAATAGAACAGAGCCGTCTTTATTGTTATTGGAAACACCTGTGCTTTTGGAAGTATGACAAGTTGTCTGACTGACAAGTTGTTGTTTTTACACTTTTGTTGATCTAATGTCAATTAAATTTCAATCAATTAACACGTGTAAGCACAGTTCCAGGTAACACACTGCCTGGCAACCTTACAGTCATGACAGGAGTCTAGAAGATACTGTGCTCGAAACAGTTACAGCATGCAACCCCCTACAAAAATGTTTGTTTATAAATTTCTGTTTTTGTTAAATCAATGAAATACAATATGTTAATTAATATTCGTATATTAGTAGCATTAGTGGGGCTGATAAGCAGATTTTTAAAACGTTTTAACAGAGGCAGGCTAGCTTTTTTTAAGCTAAGCTAACTACTACCCGCCTCTCACTCAATAGAGACAATACAGACTTGAGAATGGTGTGATTGTCTCATCTGACCCTCTGCAAATAAGTGTATTTACCAAAATGTCAAACTATTTTTTTAATGCACATTTTTGCAGTGTTAGCTCTAACGTAAAATCCTAAAATTCTTTGCACACTAGCCAAGGCTAATATTTTCAATTTTAAGCTTTTAAGCCCCTAGCCCCCTTGCCCCTGCACGAAGAAACCAGATATACTATGGATTAACATAAGTATAACCATGTTTCAACTTCACTGAACTCTCTTTCACTGTCTCTTCATCCCTTGTCTTCTTCTCTTCCCTCCACTTCTCCCCTCATCTCTGTGCCATGGATGGGTAGGGTAGTTATCAGGCCTGGCCAGTCCAAGCCCAGCCCTCCTACCTGACCGCTGCCAGCAGGGAGTGGCTGCTCTTGCCTGAGTATCTCCGACCACAACAGCACCCAGGGAATGAGGAAATCAGGCTAGAGTAATCTATGCAGGCCCAGAGCACGCTGGCCTGCATGTGAGTACATGGAGCGTGTGCATTTTGTGAGTAGCACGCGCATGTTCAGGAGCCCGCCACTTCTGCAACATCCGGCTATAAATCTATTGTGACACGTCAAACTGAATTTATGAGCCAATCTGCTTGCGACAGACAAGTTTGATTTGAAAAAGGGAAAGGAGGATGGAATAAAAAAATGTAGTAGTGAGAGTGAACTTCTGCTTTAACATTTAGAGTTGAATATTTTACTTTAAAAAATGTCCTATACTCTTTTTTTTTTTTTTTTAGATGTTTTCTATGGTGTGTCTAAATGTTAACATTGTCCAATAAAGTTTAAATTTGAAAATAAAATCTTTTGCATTCAAGAAAGTTGTTTACAAGTTGCACACTACATCCAGAAGTCTTTTATGATTTATGTTACTGCTTCACATCCTTGTTGCCGTGGTATCCCTGGACCAAAAGCTAAACCTGTGTCCAAATAGAGAGAGGTGGAATCACACCAGTGCAAAGCCATATTTGAGGCCATGACACCTGACATTTTTGCATTTCCCCCTTTGCTGAAAGTTCAGGTCATGTATTTTAGAGAATATAAATAGGAGTCATTGAAGCTTTGACTGCAGTGGTGTACACACCAAAATCTAAAACACAACAGCCCTTGTCATCCTTTTCATTCATGTCATCTTGGATTTGCCTTCTACTTGCTTTTATGACACTTGTTTGAACTGAAATGAACTTGCCAAAGTGTGTGTGTGTGTGTGTGTGTGTGTGTGTGCATTGTAACCCAATGTTTTGTTGATATTGTGCATTATCACATACTCCTGTTGCCTCTCTCAAATGATTGCTGCACTGCACTGTTGATGATAACACAGTCCTCATATACTGTTTCGCTTTTCACTTGAAAGCACCAACATAGAAGAGCTGGGAGATCTGTGATGACCAACTATTCACATTATAGGGTCTTATGTCTTGTAATATCCATCTGGGTCCATATTGTTTTTGTCAATAAACCACTATCCATCCATCCATCCATCCATCCATTGACTCACATCCACACACACACAAAGGCAGCTGCCTTCTCACTCAGTGGAAGCAGGTGTCTGTAAATCTCGTGGGGTTTGGGGCTTTGGGTTGTTTTTTTTCTTTCTTTCTTTCTTTCTTTTGGGTGTAGTAGAAGATGGTGAAATTCCCAATGTGAAAGTCTGCTTCTTGCTCTGGCCTCCTTCCACATGACACCCCCACCCACACACACACACACACACACAGACAAAACCACACGTGCACACAAAACCACACACACTACAATTGCTGACAGGGAATTTCAAACTCATCTTCTGAATTTGAACAACCCTCATCAGACCTTCGCTATGGTCTCTTTGCTGTCTGTTTGCACCATTGTTGTTACAATAGTTAATAACCACAACATGATCCTTTAAATACATATATGTGCATCACTTAAAGCTGCAGTAAGCCTTCATGCACCCCCGAGGAAACTATTTTTGTTTGGCCCTGTCTCAAATATCACAGTTCCTGTTAGCTGTGTCCGTCGCGATGAATGTCATTTCTGTTCATGAATCCCTCCGAGACTCATACTTGAGATGGGAATCTATATTTGAGGGCACTGCGGTAGATCAGGGTGAGGTGGGGGTGCAGGTGGCTGGCAGGAGGGGAGGGAGATTGTGTGTGTGTGTGTGTGTGTGTGTGTGTAAATATATCTCTTCAATCTTGGCTTTCATGGCCTCACAGGAAAACAAGTCTCCTCAAGAGACTGAATGTGGAGCTCATATGTGTGCATGTGTGTGTTTTTGGAGAACTATGATGATTATGGTGTTTTATACACTGAATGTACGCAGTATATTCACATGTGCTTACAGTCTCTAAACTTTTTCTTTGCACATTCACGAGTGGTCCCTTGTCCACAAAAAAAAGAGAGGCAACGGTTGGATACATTTGCTTATTACCTCCATCGCTAGCTTAGCAACTGGCAGATGGAGGCAAAGTTTTATGATATGCCCTGCACAACTTTATGACAACAAACCTTTGTATCTGCCAGATTATGTGTGTGTGTGTGTGTGTGTGTGTGTGTGCGTAATGTGAGGGTATTTGAATACTACAGTCCTCACAAAAATTTGAATACTAGAGATAGATTACACTTTGGGGACAGCAGAGCAAACAGTTCATTCACTTTAAACAGAGGAATTGGAAAGTGTGGGCTCACTGTGCTATTTACACTTGTAACTTAAACGACTACAGGCTATTTGTGCTGAAGTCCTGACTAACAAAAGCATATTTGCACCTTAATTATATGAAAATGACACAGAGCACAAGGATGTAAGAAAAAACAACACACTTTATTTACTAGGCAGTATATCAAAAGTAAAAAAACATGAAAACTTGGCGTGTAGGTATAAATGCTTTTATAAAATCATTTTTGCTCAAAAGCTAGTATAAAAACAAGGCATTTAACATATAAAAAGATTGTCTGCTAAGTGTTTGACATGGTCTACTGCAGTCTTAGTAAGAAAAAATGCTGACTGAATATACATTACAAAACAATACAAAACTATTCAAATGAAAAATGTTTAAAAACAACAAACATACACAAGTTTTAATTGGGCTTTTGTTTGTAGCATAATATAAAATATCAGTGTTTCAGTGTATCAATACTCTCGCTTTTTATGGAGAATATAAAATTCAAGTGCAGCTTGGTCTTAAGGCCCTTTCAGACTCAACGCGATTAGCCACTGTGTTCAGCACGGAGTGCGCTGTGCTACATCGGACGCTTTACGCCATGCAACGAAAGGCCGCGGTGGCGCGGCACATTGGGGAAAAAAAATGGGTGCTGTTGTGTCTGAAACTCTACTGGGTGAAGCTCATGGTTTTTAACATATAAGCTTTTAAATGTATAAATATACTACATATATCATTCAATTTCACAAATATAATGTTTGTTCATTGATTGTTTCCCCCTTACAGGGCCAGAAATAAATTCAAAGTTGAAATGAAAACTCCATTTTTATGAAATAAAAGGTGCCAATGTGGTAACTGGTTAATACTAATAAGGCTGGCCCCTTCTGTTGTGTAAAGCATGATAATTAATAATTGAAAAATGATAAGAACAGATGTAGCTGTTCTTTAGCAGTTAAGTGTTTACATGAGGTGGCACAGAAGAAACACTTGAAATTCTCAGTAGACCCATTGTAGCCTGTAAAAAAGAGAAAAGAAAAAAAAAAAAGAAACAGAAAACTTATGACTGAAATACAGAGGTCAGTTTTGAATTAATTAATATGCCTTTGGATTTAAGATAATGCTAACAGGGCTTAAATACTTAACTTACAACACTGCTCCATTGGCCAATTGTAAAAAAACAACAATAAAGTCATTATCAAAGCAAAAGAAATAAATTAATCAACTTGTTCTTTATATTAATATCAAAATTCGGAATTAATAATACAGCCCAAATTATATAGCCACCGTTTCCCACCGTTTATAATACAACAATGATAATAATACAATGACAAGACCAAAAGTGATAGGATGTACATTTCTAAAAACCAAAAGCAAATTCTATATAAAAGATTTCAAAAAGAAAAAAAATGTATAGTCCTTGGTTGGTTGAAATCCAACAAGTGTGAGTGTAAAAACACCAATGGCATAGAGCCTCTCCCAACTGTTGTACCACAACAAATATGTAACCCGCGGCGCTGCGTCCAGCGCAGGGATTGTTGATGTTTCCAGATCAACATGTGTCTCTGTCTACATGACCAGTGTCCTCGTAGAGTAAGTGTTGATGTACTTGTGGCTCTGCTCCGAGGCCAAAACGTGCTCCTCTGTTTTACCACAGGTCACCTGTTCCCAGGAACTGAGTTGCTGTTGTCAAGAGAAAGAGAGGAGGGTGATGAGTTTTTAAAATTGCGCAACAACCGCAATTTTAGCACTATTTTTTAAACGTAGATTAATAAATGCATGCATACAAACTTCTACACACCTGTAGTGGGCTGCCCATGCCTCTGCGAGGGAGGTGGTAGACTTTGCGTCCATCTTCGCTCAATAATGAGCTAGTGAGTAGGTCCTGAAGAGAAATAAAGAAAATATTATGTTAACAAGAGAAGTCAAGCTGATGTACAGCAGGGAAAGGTTGGAGGACATCTGTGAGTAATCATTATAGGTCATGAACTGTTTAAACGTGAACTTACAGGAACTTCCTGTGCGGGGCCATTGGGGGAGAAGAGCTGTGTGTGAAGGTCTTGTCCTTCCCACTGCATACACGGGCTCCTCTCACATGGGGACTCCACCTAGGATGCAAAACACGTCATGGTCAATTAACGTAAATAATTATCATCAATGATCTTCCTTGACTATCGTGCCTAGCAACTGTTCTCCGAGATGACCGAGAGCGTGTTGCAAAACTGAAAAACTATATTCATTTACACACTTTTGCTACCACAACTGCAAACTGAAAGCACATTCTGCTTTTCAACTTTCTCAACCTAAAAACTACAACTTCAAATCAGTTTGTTTGCCTGTATGTGTCCTTTTGCATATGTGTACGTGCTTAAGTCAACTGGAAAGTACCTCTTGTTTTATCTTCTTCAGTGGAGGCTGCTCAATGGCACACTCCATCGGCTCCTGCTTGATGGACTCCACCATCTGTTGCTCCAAAGGGACATTCTGGAAAAGACACAAATCCTCCAGTGAGTCACAAGGACATTAAAACGAGCAGAGATGTTAACATGACAAATTCAAGACTCAGAATACTTCTGAAGGCTTTTTCTCACCAGTAGCTTGAGGGGTCCATACTTGGCCTCCTGCAGTGCCAGGGCTGACCTGAAAGGTGTGGGTGTACAAGGAGATGACTCCATGATTGAACGACGAATGTTTGGAGTTCTGAACCTGAGAGAGAGAAAGCATGACGATTGTTTGTAAATCCTCTTTTACCACAAATCCTGTTTAATTGCATAATAAAACTCATTAGAGACAGAGGCACTTACATTTCATTCTCTTTCTGGGGCCTGACAGTGTGGTCGATCAGAGGCTTGGAGTCCACAGGAGAGCTCATTGGTAAACTGTCGTCGGAGTGTTCTGAGCTCATTGACTGGTTGAGAAACTGCGAAACAGAAGGAAGGAAACCAATCAATCAAAGTAGCCTGACAGGTTTATTTTAAAACAGTAACAATCTGGCAGAACATGGGAGCACACTCGGCCGAAACTGCAGAAATGGAAAGGAAAGGAGTGAAGCGGACTGGTGCGTAAAAAGACAAGTTATGGATGAAATGATGGAAATAAAAACAAGAAAGATGGAAATCAGCAGGAGAAACGCTAACTCTGAATGATTGGTTGTTGATGTCATAGGCGGCAGGTTGGTGATTGGATGGATTCTGATCACACGCAACTACTTTAACTACCTGTGAGGGTGAAAAGGGGAGGTTTCTGCCTGGTGAAGGCTTGGGAGTCGAGCAGATGAAACCCACCCATGCTCCGTGAGCAGCTCTTGAGCCCTGATTGGGCAACACCCTGTCTGTTCTGAGAACGCTCCTATCCAAGAGCGCACTGGTAGTGGCCTCATCCACTGAGGAGAGGCTCTAGGAAAAGGGCGGGAAAAGATGGGTCAAGGCCCACTACTGGGTAAAATCTATGCTGCTAATTGCTACGCTCTCTTTTTTTCCATCTTGACACAGTTGGTCATCACACACTTAACAAACAGCACAAAGACGAACTAAATGCAGATACTTACTGAATCAATGACGGATTCCATAAACTCTGGAATAGCATTTGAGAATGTCGGACTGCTGTGGTGGCTGTTGCTGTTGCTGTTGGTGTTATTGTTGCGGCTGTTATTGCTGTGGGCACGTGTCGCAGAGGCGCTCTCCTCGGGTAGGCAGCTCTGATCGTGAGGCAGGGCGGGAGCGGCTGCCTGGTGATGAGGTAATAACACTGACACACCCTCTGAGCTGCTGGTCATGGAGCTCTGGCTTGCCCAGCTTGGATAGGGCAAATTCATCTGGGGTAGAAAAGAATATAAAGAGTGAGGGCTAGAAAAAAAACTGTCAAAGAACAATCATCACAGACGGGGTGAGTGTGAAAAAAAGTGTCAACCAAGCATAAGACAGAAAATGCAAGACTGACAATAAGGGAAGAGGTGTAAAAATGAGAAAAGAGAAGAAGAAAGGGAACTTTAATGTAAAGGGTGACAGAAGTGTTGTGGAGAGGGTTGCACAAGGGGTCATGCACACACACACACAAATGGTGATAAGCTCCTATTTCATCATTTTTGCAGAAACAGAGCCCCCAGATGTTTCCTCCTCCTTATTCACACAAACACACACACATCCAACCTCCGTCCTTAAAACCAGGGTCAAATACACATGGACATAAATTTCGCTGTCACAATTTAACATTGCGAAGCTCACTCACAACCACACTTACACAAACACACACACACACACACACACACACGCACACACACACACGCACACAACTCACTGGTAGTGATGGCTGGCCTCTTAGCTCATCTTCTGTTGACATGAGCAGCAGTTCGATCTCTTTCACCCTCTGCTCCTTCTCGGGGTCCTCCTCACTATAGTGTCTCTGTGGAAACGAGGCAGATTTTAGCGACAAATTAAAATTCTGCTCATCTTTTTGTCTTACAACCTCACTAGAGGGACCAATTACACTTCTGTTCTTACCTGTATAGCAGCTGTTCCGTGCTGGGGAATGTTCAGGATATGCAAAGGCAAAGCCATGGGGAACGGTACCTGTAAAGCCAATCAGAAACACATCAAATAACTGCATCGCCTGCTGCTACACAATCAGCATTATTTCGTTTTCCTCCCAGCCGCCTAAGTTTTAATTTAAAGGCTCACTCACTCGGTGTGTGTCGATGTAGGTGTAGTTGAGCGGCTGCGCGTGACTGGGCGAGTGGTGGGGGTAACCCATGATGTGATTGTTGGTCTTGACGTAGCCGTGGCTGATGGAGAGTGAGGAGTTGTTCTTTGACGTGCTCTGAAGGTAGCCCTCCTGTTCCACCTTTCGCCTCATGGTGGAGTTCCAGTGGTTCTTTATAGCGTTGTCAGTCCTGGATGTCACGGACAACACGCATTAGCTTGCAGGTTACTCATTGCAAAACAAAGTGTGCAAAATGCAAAACATCCTGGACTCTAGTTGATAGCACTTGATGCGCTATCAACACAGGCACACATGGAGTCTGCCACAGAGAGACAGTCTCAGTCATGCACACACACACAACTGATAAGGTTATCAGTACAGACCAATTACAATCATTTTCTTTTTTCTCTCATTCTCCTCGTCTTTGTCATTTGATTTTAGGCTTTTCTCTGTGCTGACATCTCATGTCGCTTAACCTTTCCTTCCTCCCGATAATTCTGTATTGCTACAAGAGAAATACTGTCTGTATTCACACCTCCATCTTCTTTTATGTTGTTTGCTTACTTCATCCCTTTTCTCATTTGTTCTCTTTTTATTCCTCCTTCAGTACCCTCCCCTCCATTTCACTTTCTCAACCGCAACATTGCACAGCCAACCAACAAGGGTTCAGTGATTCATCTAGCTTCTCCTTTTCCACCTTTCTCTCTTCTCCATTCTCTGCCTCACCTGCCAGGGAGCAGCTTAGCGATTTCGGCCCAGCGGTTGCCCAACTTCTCGTGTGCCTGGTAGATGATCCGGTCTTCCTCCTCAGTCCACGATGTCTTCTTCACCTCTGGGTTCAGGTGGTTGTGCCAGCGCTCGCGGCACTGCTTGCCGATACGCCCCTTCAGGTGCTTGGCGATCACTGACCAGCGCTTGGCTCCGTACTTCTGGACCAGTTCAATCACCTGGGGTGGGCGTGTGTTTGTGTGCGTGTGGGGGAGAGAGAGAGAAAGAGGAAAGACGACAAGGGAGGAGGAAGAGCGTTGAAAAGGAAGAGAAGTAAATGTTAGTGGAGGGGCATGAGGAAAGAGGAAGGAAGGAGCAATAACAGGGAGGCGAGGGAGAAGTAAAGGGGTACATAGTGAGAAAAATAACATGGTAGAAAGACCAGAGGTGTGTGAGAGGGTAGAATGGAGAGAAAATGAGAACAAAAAAAACTTGTTAGTTCTTATCTAAATCTCAGAAACAGTATACATTGTGTCACTGAATGCTTCTGCTCTTCTCCCTCCTTCCCTCTTTCTTTATCTTCCAACTTTGTAGAGGTGATTGAGAACACCTGGTGGTGAGCAGTGAGGGAGTTTCCAGTGGAACGTTAGCCACTCTGCTAATCATTACAGTGGCATCTGGGTGGAAATATAACTCCTTTGGATTAGTTCAATAAATACCTCGCAGGTTTTAAGAGACCCAGTATGTTACTTGTTGAGTAACGGCAACTTTTTGGGAAACTAAAAATGTGCAACAACAGCTAAGGAGTTGCTACAGAATGGTTGCTTTAAACACACAGGAACATCAAGTAATTGTTTTAGTGGTTTTTTCTTTACTCTGGATCACACTTTGGTTGCTGTTTCCTGTGAGTGGTAACCAGCTTTGTTACTCCAAAACAAATTACTAAGATCATAACTGTGTGAATTATGTGAAGGTTTTACTATAAGAGATAAATGTGGTTTCATCACTGATTTGTAATATTTTATGTGTGACCCATTGACTCCTGGGTGCATTTTAAGGATTCATTAGGATCCTAAAAGGCTGTTTTCTTACCCTCTGGTCCTCCTCTTTGGTCCATGGCCCTTTGATGAGTTCTGGGTTAAGAACTTTCTGCCACCTGTGCTGGCATTGTACATCAGTACGATTCTGGTAGAACAGAGAACATGGGGATTAGATCATCTGAATACCATGGGAGGTTGCATGCATGCAAAATAAATGCAGAAGTAAGAGACAAAAACAGAAATCAAAGAAAACTCTTAATTTGACACAATCCTACGTTGTCAAATATCGCTGTATGTTGTGTGCATTTGTCCTACTTACAGTTAGTAAGCTTGCGATCAGTTTCCAGTCTTCTGATCCATTAAGCTCAACAAGTTTCTTTAACTTCTCATCCTGAAAAAAAAAAAAAAAGAGAACACAAATTGCAGTTTGTCAGATGTATAATATATGCCACTGCAATGAAAACTCCACCATTTAAGTCATAGTCAATGAATGTGGTTAGACTAGACAGTTATAAAAGAAAGATTCCCAGGTTCCTTGGAAGTTCTCTATCCCGAGGCCAAATTAATGTAACATGTGTGTTGTGGAAAATATGTCGTATTGAACAGCAGGTTTTGTGTGTGTGTACCTCTTCTCGTGTCCAGCGTGTTTTGCCAAGGTGGCGTTTCCCTGCCTTGGCCAGTGATCCATCATAATCATGTTCATACATCTCAGTCTCCTCCTCATCCTCCTCGCTACTGTAAACACTGCAGGCAGAGAGAGACACAGGGGAATTTAAAAACAATTAAAAAACAAAACAAATGGAGGCTGTGTGAAAAAGAATAGTGCAAGATAATAGCAAGGTAAATAATAGCACAATAAGTACCAGACTATTTTCAAACTACTCCCTAATCGTCTCTTTACAGAGCACATAAAGAACTCAGCCCACTCTTTAACTCATCAGGTGTCAACACAGACAGAACCAGTCATTCTTGAAGGTTTGGGTGCAGGCTTATAGCCAAGACACCCACAAGGGGAGAGAGAGAGCAAGAGCAAGAGAGAGAGAGAGAGGGAAGAACAGCAAGTGAGAGGGAGGGGGGGGACAGGCGAACAGGTTCCAATGTTTTTGGTTTCCACAGATACTGGGATTGGCATATGCGATCATAATTTCGTGACCCTGGCGTGTTCAGACCTGCAGTGGCATTGTACAGCACAGTCATGCATGCATACACACACACACACACACACACACTGACACTGAGTGGTTGGTTAACCAATCAGCAGGTAGAGCATGGACAACGTGGAAACTAGGTAGGGTACTTTGGTGTCACACAGAGCAACAGGTGAACAGGAACCCCACTGAGAGGTGTGTGTAAGAGAGGATATTTACAGTGGATTGTCTTCCTTATTTTTGTCCATTCACCCAAATACGTGACTAACTTATTTAAATCAGCAACAGTTGAATGTGATGGGCTTTTTTTTTTTTTTTTTTTTTTTCATTTTAACAATCAAACCACGCTGAAAAAAAAAAAAGGAGAGAGATCTGACCAAATAAGAAAAAAAAAAATGTCAGAGAACTTTAACAAGAAAAAAACAAAATAGGATGAATACAGGATACTCATCTTGAAAATGATGAATCAACTGAAACTGCGAACCTGAAACATTAATCATTATCACTGCTCTTATCTCAATCAGCGGGGTGGCTCAGTGTCGCTTTTTCTTCAGGTAAAAAAAAACAACAAAAAAAACAAAAAACTTGTCACGCAAATTTAATCTTAATGCCCAGTAGTACAAATACAACGGGAAGCTGGTGCTGGTGGAGACTGAAGAGTGAGTTGAAACTACAATTTGTGGCGATTCGTGCAACATGGGAAATGCAAGAAATGACTTCTCTTCGAGAGGGACGACGTGAAAGCGCAGTCTCCAAAATAACAGTGAGCTCTCCTCGTTGTCAGAGATGCTGCGGCGACATTCAGGGTGTATGCACGCTTAATCAAGGCGGGTTTTAAATGAATATTACGCCAGCTAAAAGTGGCGTGTAAGGTCCAGTATGCAAGTTTTCAAAAAAGAAAACGTAAAAATGAAAACAAACGTGTCTGTAAGGATAACTTAAGTGACAAAAAAACAACATTTAAGACATTAAAAATGCTTGTTGCAACATATCCAAGCCTCTTAATGCGTTTATACAGACAGACGCCATGCTGCATTTTGTATTAATTAAAGCCTGTGTTGTCCACGCACTGTGTTGTCCACAGCGTGACACGCGCCTGTCCACCCGCCTAACGTTATTAATGTGTTTATGTGTGTGTGTATGAGAGGGAGAACACACACACACACACACACACACACGGAGAGAGAGAGAGAGAGAGAGAGAGAGACCCCTTTCTCTGTCTCACCACTGACAGCAGCGCGAGGAGCGCACATGCCAGATGACCACCACCTGTCATGGGCGCGCGAGCGAGCGAGCGAGCGAGCGAGACACCCACACCACTACTCAGCTTTTAACGGCCAAGAAAACAACAACGGCTCACACATACAACAAGAAAAATAAGGAGTTAATGGAAGAAAAGAAACATGAAGTCTGTCAATAAAGCACTCTTAACCTCAAACACTCACGCCGTATCCAACAGAAACGTAACGTAATTAGAAAAAACATACGCAAGATATAACACGCACGTAAAGAAGGGAAGAAAGTTAAAGAGGATGCCAATTAAAGAGTAATTTGTGTGTTTGAGCTTACCTGTTTCTCGGCCGCCGAGTCATGTTAATATCTGTAGAGCGGCTCGCAGGTTGCGCTGAGCACGTACTTTCGCTATCTGCGCTGGGTTTGTTCTCCCGGCGAAGGCAGGTTGACATTAATTTAAACACAGCAGCCTCCACCAGCGCTCCTCCCCTCCCCTTCTCATCCCGGTGAATTTGGCGCTCCTGAACGCGTGCGGCTGTCTGCGCATGTCCACTAGTGTATACTTCACGGCCGTCTCGTCATTTTCACAATTACGATTCGAACGAGCGCGCTGAAAAGTGAGAATATTGGTTCATATCGAAGAAACTGATTAAAATAGTGAGACAACGTTAATATAGTTCCAGAAAAAAGTGTTAAATTATGTATCTTTATCGGGGGAAAAAAGTCGCTATAATCTTTTACGTTTACACTGTTTAACAAGTTCTACTAAGCATATATAAATTATTACAAATGCCACGATAAAAACGTGGCTTAATAATGTCCTAAAAATGAAAAATGATTAACTTTTAAGTGTTGGAATAATTATGCTGCCTCAAGGTGCATGGCTACAGTGTGCCAAATAGATGTGTTGGAAATTTACGATTTACTGAAGGCATCAGTCCATTACACAGTAATGGCCTGGTGGCGCGTTTTGCCCTGCTGTCCGCGCTACACGCTTTTTTGTCAACACTTTTCATGAGTGACTTCTGCTTTTCACCAGAAGGAAACCAATGAGTCTGGATGAAGTAAACAATGGGTTTTTTTGGCATGCGAGGAAAGTGAAGTTGCCATGTTTTTCGTGTTGTTTGTAGAGTGCCTGTTGGGGTTACTAATACAGATGTTTCTCAGTGATAAAACATGCAAAACCTCTTATCGTGAGCTTTTGTGCTCGCCCAGACAAAGAAAGTTAAAGAAATGTAGTGGCACTTCAACTTTTTTTGTGGAAATATATTGCACATAACTCACAGGACAACTACCTTTAAAGCACACACACATGACTGCCTGTATGTTATCCAAGTTATTCCTCAAGTTACCATTTGGGTTTCTTAAACTGCAGCTTGCTGATGATGTTTTTGCATTTATTCAAAATAATCCACATTTAAATTAGGAACAAGTTTAGCTGGTTTTTCAGCAACCCACTCTCAAATATGAGTAACAATTCCCCTTTCTTAGCTCCATTGCATAACTTGTGCATTAGTCTGTATTAAGACAACTGTCCACCATGTATTATGATTATTTTTGTTTTGGTTGAGTTCTCCATCCTCCCTGCGCCAGGACTGTCCTCGCTCAGCCATTCATTGCACAGAGGATGGGGGGGTTAATGCTTTATTTGTATAAATGTGTCTTCTCATTGTATTAGTTCCTCCATACGCGACCGTATTGTCCTGGTCACTTGTAATTACCATCACCCCAGAACAGCCTATTGTCCCAGAGCAGTCATCATAATAGTGGCCTGATAAAGGGCTACACACACACACACACACACACACACACACGCATAAACACATAACCATGGACTGGAAATTTCACTCTTCGATTCAGCAGGGTTGAGTGAGGGTTCAGTGGAGTGAAGCACTTAGATGGTGAGACATATCAAGATTTACAGGATAGGACATGGGTAAAATGAGGTAGAGCATGTAAGATATGTGTGCAATGTGTTGTGTGTGCATTATCATGTGTAGAATCTAGTAATTTAAATAGCTTTGTTGATTCAGAGGCGTTGTGACATTAAAACTATGTAAATCTTAAGTGATACTACATCTAATTGTAGACCTGTGACATAATGTATCACTCAGTTGCTTGGTTGCAATCACCTGTGGGCTTCAAATCCTATCCACACCTGTGTACACAAGCATTGTTCCAGTCATTTTTTTTTTTTTTGCCTCGAGGAGGTGGTACTTCTAATCTATTCAAATCAAATGTTTTATTATATAGTAGCTATCATGCAAGATAGCATACAAGGCACCCGACAAAAAAAAAGAAAAGTAGTTTTGTTAGAAGAAATACGACACAAAAAATAACTTAAACATCACTAGTAACCAGTGTCACCAACATTATTAGCACATATGTAAAAAGAAGCAGAATAAATAACCTAAATCCTACAGGCTGTAGTATAAACAAATATTTGAATGGAATTTCTACTTTAATTTATGTGTGTGCAAGATGTTAAAGATATCTGTAAGTGGTCTCTTAGGGTTTTTTCTACATTAGCCCCAAATATGTCTTTTCCCTAGAGGGTAATATTAAAAACAACATCGTGTTATCTGAAACCAAATTAAGGGAAGGGAGCCAGGGTATGCAAATTCCCCTATAGTACTTTGAGCAGGAAGCCTGACTCCCATTGACTCTTAGCTGGGGACATTTGCATGGGCGCGATTGGACAGGTTAAGAGCAGGTAAAGAGAAGGTATTGTGATGGCTGCCCCCTTTGCAAAGCATTGTATGCACAGGTTGGCTCATTTGAATGATTTTTAATGATGGTCCCTAGGCTGGAGATATCATCCCACCAGGCTTTCAAATCGAGCGCTGGGAAGGCCATACATGTGCACTGTTAATTGTCTGTGTGTGTGTGAGTATGTAAAGGTCTGCACTGGGGAAGGGTTGATCCCAAGTCAAATAGGTAGTGAATGTGATCCTCTATGGTTATGTGGTTAAATAAACCCACATGTTGAGTAATTGCTAATACGTCTACATAAACAATGATTTCTACATTATTATTGTTCTGCACTGTACATTGAAATTCAGCAATAATTATTCAGGAACAACATTATTTTAAAGAATATTTCTACACCTATTTGCTTAATGAATACAGACTTTACAGATGCAGTCAATCAGATAGTTATATTTACTTTAAGAATGATTACCTTTTATTTCACAATTTGACACTTTAAGGATGTGACATGTTTCTTTATTGACTTTAGTTGGTTGGACCACCTGTTAAAGACTGCCAAGAGTGCAGGTTTTGCATTTTCCCTGGAGGTGAGTTCCTGTGAAAGACTCTTCCCATGATGCCTGGTGCCCTTGGCAAATTATGTAAAACATTACCTCATATTCACTGCCAACTTTTGGGACGGACTTCACCCCTCACCCACTTGCATATAGGCTTTGTCTTCTACGATTACACAAGGATTAATCTGTTTTCAGATTTACATGCTGTTGTTGACAGATTTGCAATCCCTTGCTTTCACTTGATTCCATAGATATCATTGCCGTCCTTTCGCTAACAACAATTTTGTGCATCTTCTAGAATTGCTAATAATTCAATTAGAGATAAAAAATGATGGATGCAAACCATGAAGTTTATTAGTTATCCAATAATATAGATTCTACATCATTCAAACAAAGCACCCAAGCACTGATCCGCCCATTCTTCTAGCAATCTGTCCATCCATCTGTTTAATTCGTCTAATCAAGCCAACATTAGTTCCCTCGCCCGCCACTGATTAATTGAGACACTCTGTGGCCACGTAGGCAGCACAGATTTGACCAGAGAGTTTTTAAAAAGTATTCAAAGGAAGCAAATGCTCAGATCCTGTGTAGAGGTGTGAAAAATCACACCTCCTTGTTGCAACACAGACGCATGTTTAATTCATCTCGAAATCAGACTACGTGAAAGACAACAGGGCAACCAAATAAGCAAAAAAACAACTGTGCAAAATACTTGGTTTGTTGGACAATGCAAGAGAAAAGCTGCAAACATTATGACAATTTTAATGTGGAGACTGTTTCATGCATGACTTTTCACTCACTCAATATGTTCCATTTCCATTACATCAGGTGCTGTTTGCTGCCTTTGGTTTTAAAATGTTCTAGAAACATTTTGCAAAGGAAGAGTTCCCTCTCTGTCACCTGTGTGACCCTGTAAAGAGATCGCATTTGTGTCTGTTTACTTGTACTGTGTGCATGTGAGCATGTGCAGTTGTTTATTTTGACATGTAGATGTGCAACCAAGACTTCAAAATGCAGGAAGTGGAATTTTAAGAGGGGAAACCTCCACCCACCTAGAGACACAAACGCACGCGCAGGCACATACGCACACTCTTAAGGTAAAAACCTGCACAACAAATTATAAACTCCGTGACTATTCCCTCCTGATATGACTGTGAGTCGCTTCTTGTTCTTGCTAACCTCTGCCAATTAAAGCTGGTCTTCGTCAAACTGCCAGTTGCAATATGAGCCATTCATTGTGAAAAGGTCTTTACAATTACCTAAGCAGACGTCTTTCTTTATTCTGCTCTATTTTTAGATCGGGGAGACACGCCAAAACTCATATTTCACTTCACCGTGCAGATGTGCAAGTGTATACTTCACCTGCATCACTGGTGTCTGGTTACTGTCTGACATTTTCATGTTCTTCTCTTTCATCAACACATAGGCTATTGTAGATGAGATCAGTACAGCATAATGTATTAAAAACCACACATGCATACACCTGCACACATGTAGATATGCGAAGAACAGAATATAGATAAACATGTGCACATACACATTCTTTGTGAATGCACAAGCACATGCACACACACACACACACGGGGGTACAAACATCTCATTTCTTTCCCCTTTTGTGGTAGACAGGCGATAAGTTTCTTGTGGTACAAAGATAGTAGGAAAAAGTGATGTCACTCGTGTGTTTGTGCGAGGTGTATAGAGTGTGGGCTCAGATGGGTTGGTCTCTCTCACCATAGGGCATAACCTTTGACAAAAATGGTTTAGACATTCACACCCCAAAGATCATAGGTGGGATTGTGTTTAGTGCACGCAGACTCTCTTATCTGCTGTCAGTGCACTGCTCCTGACCTCCTAAACTCAAATAATTTTCTCGAAGGTTGTGCAGAGAGTAACAAGCTCTTTGTCTCTTTGTCTTTGATCATACTGTGCTTCCTCTTTCACATCCATAAGATATGTTCATTATAAGTGCTTCCTCACTCCTAAAACAAAACAGCGGTGCATTGTGTGAAAGTCAGATCCACATACACTGCCTCCATCATGATCTTCCTCCTGAGAGAGAGAGTCCAATAACAGGACTAAATTGTGCATGTGGGAGATGTTTCACTAAACCTAAACAAGTAGTTTTGGTGCATTGACCTAACCATGTGATGAGGCTTTCTGGCAAAAAAAGCCCTGAAGGTAAACGTCTCCAACGTGAGCTGATAACAGATTCAGGCTTTCATTCTTTTACTGTCCTTTCAGTTTAGATGTTGGTGATCCAAATCACTCCATTCTGCTGTGTACTGCTGAAACTTACTCCTCTTCCTGTTGTGCCTCCGAAAACGATGATTTATGATAAAACGAAACACATACATACATTTTCGTTTATCTCCCGTCTAAGTCATTCCGATACACACGTACGAGTTAAATAACTGATTATAAAATCTGCAAACATAAACTGATTGGAGGTCAGTTTGTCTCTGTCGGGCAGAGTGCAAACGGGTGAAGCTTGCTCCGGGGGATCTGATCCCAGGCCGCATTGGTGAAACTTTAAACGGAAGTGACGTCAGCGGAAAACGCTTGTCTGAAAGCAAGTTTTTATTTTTTATTTAAATGACTACACTGTCGACTATCAAACAAAACGCATAAAAATACGGCAAAACTAAATTTTTTTTTTTTTTTTAATCTTTTTAATTTAATGTATTTACTTCCGAGGCTGTAGAATCAAATCGGACCTGGCTGCTGTAATCTCTCACAGCAGCAGCGGCAGCAGCAATGGCAGCCGGGCAGTGAGACACATGTCACAACAGTCTGTGAGCCGAAAAACATTCACGCTGGGGCCGAGAGAAGAAACATAAGTAAAAATGTCTCGGCACAGAAATGTTCGAGGTTACAACTACGACGAAGGTAGATTAACTAGGTGTTGGTGACGTCACGGCAAGGCCTCGAAACCGCTAAAGTGATTAGCCGCTAAGCTAAAAGTCACTGTTATTGATTGTAGCTCTACAGGCTAATGCTAGCTAGTTTAGCAGGCAAGATAACGTTGCTGTCGTGTCACTTGGCACCTGGTACAAGATAAACTGCTCTACAGTACTGTTATCTACGTCCACACCTAAGCTGTCTGGCTAATGTTGTGATGTTAAAGCTCGATGTGTCTGTAGCTAGCTAATGTTTTTGTTTACTAAAGTTAACGGCAGCTACGTAGCTAGCCTGCTAACTTTCCAGTGTTTTGCTGCTAATACATTGCTGGACATTATATGTTCACATCCCCTGCTCATTTTAACTTATTAAACCTCCCAGTGTGTTAAACCCACAGAGAAGTAATTACAGAAAATGACCTGACTCCCAATTTACAGTCTGTTGTGTATTCTATGAAGTTGCTGACAAGGCAAACTAACAGCTGTAACAAAAGACTGTTTCTCTTCACTGCAGCTGCATTTGTACATGTACACGTTTGTGTGACGTCGGGAAGCAAAACAGAAATTAAACCTCATTTTAAATTTTTTTTTTCTAGACTTTGAAGATGATGACATGTATGGACAGTCTGTGGATGATGACTACTGTATATCACCAGCAACAGGTTGGTATGAGTGAATGTAGCATTATAGGTGCGCTCAGTTGTACATCAACAAGTACGTGTAAGTGTTTGCTGACACTGTGACTCTGTGAGAATTTTGTTTCTTATGATTTTTTCCCCCCCAGTTAAAGAAAACAATAGCTTTTTCCAGCACATGAATGAAAACGTTATTTTAAGTTTGTTTTCATTTTTAATGAAGGATTGATGTGATTAAATGACTTCTTGATTTAAATACATTACGACTGCACATAAAGTTTATAGTCTAACAGTTCATTGATTGATTTTCCGTATTACTCAATTAATATAGCAATTATTTTACACAAAACCGTATCAAAAACCTTTTCATTATTGTTTAAACATTGTTTTCAGTCATCAGCTTGAAAAAGAGAAAAGCACATTAGAATAACGATTATAGTGGAATATCGTCAAAATGTTCAACTTTCCACATCACTGCTGTAGTAATAATGAGAGACCCTATTAGTCAGATGAGCTGGAGACAGGAGCTCGGGACTTGGGGTGATGGAGCAGAGTTGTGGATGGCCTGAGAGGGTCTATTTGTCAAATGCCTGATCAGAAAAATATTCCTGTGACACATAGATTATTTTAATCACTGTATGTCAACCCTTTCCCTGAACTGGAAAAACAGTATTTTTACTTAAGTATCTGACTTCAAACTTAAAATAGAACTTACATGGATGGTGATCACTGGCAAATGTATTTTTGTGCGGGAAGGAAAATAATTGAAACAATTTACAGCCCATTAGTTTAAGTTTGGCTATTAAACAGCATTAAACATAAAACAGCTGGAGAACAGTGTTGGATAAGGCTTGGTATGTGATAACGGCAGCCGTACAGAAATAATTTTTTAACATGGGGGCGATGAAGAAACATTTAGAAAATCAATTTTAAGTGACTACTACTAACAGAAACACGTTCTGCTTGTTTATAATCCCAATAGCTATATATCATACTTGGTGGGGACAAAAAGTAAACAGGACTTTAAGTCTTGACAAAGCGCTCCGGGATGCTTTTGCTTTTGTTTGTGTATAGCAGCTGAGTGGTTTCTAATTTGCAGAGCTTACAGAGGACCTGGTTGTTACATCTCTGCCACACTTTAGATAACCATGTTGAGGTTCTAACTGCAGCCTGTTCTCTGGGGCAGTCCATGCTTTGACCTGGCACACAACTCATTGCAACGTGTCAACACACGTTATGCAAATCAACATATTTCGGTAATCTGCGATCTAGATCACATTGCCTCAGCCCTATTATACACTATTAACCAGACATCACATGTCCTAGTTTAAATGTTTTAATCGGCCAATATGTAAAGATATTTTTGGTTTATACAGCGAATCAGTTCATCTATTCACGTCAAGAGAGGCAAGCACCAAGGGAGCAGCCTTTGGAAGAGGAAGAATATGAAGACGAGGATGTACCCATGTCCCCTACCATCACCCACAACCTTGACCCTCTTGATCAAGGTACCATTTGATCTTTGTGTTTCAAAATGTGCTAATTAAAGATGTTAAGATTTTGTTGGATTAGTATTTATTTTTAATTTTCTCAATCTCTTGTTCTTTGTTTAATCTGTAATTATCTTCAGGGTTACAAATACAATGTCTGTGTCTAATTTGTTGTTTTACTCTGTAGCCAAGCTGTATTCCTGCCTGGACCACATGCGGACAGTGCTGGGAGATGCTGTGCCAGACTCAGTCCTGACCCAGGCAGCTATAAGATGTGGATTCGACCCACAGAAGGCCCTGGATGCAGTCCTGTCTGAAGACACTAAAACAGCCCCAGTTACCAGAAGCAACATTGAAGAGACGACTTCGGTAGCAAGAGTTAACCAGGAGAAAGCGCCGCTTCCACAAAGAACCAAACCAGAGGCCGTGGCTGAGAAAGGTACGCCCAGGACAGGTCAGGAATTGTTGTCCTTGACTGGTCCACTATAGTTACAAATTAGAGAATGTTTAGTTGTGTTTGAACATAGGACCTGAAGTTTTTATCAAATTCTCTAAATGACTGAGATATTTCACAGTTCACAATGAAGGTTGTTATTGTCATGTAGCTACTGATAGATGTTCTTTTGTGAAGAATAATATTCAGGTACCTGATTTCATAAATACAGGTTGGTACCAGTCCACAAATTAAAGCCCCATCTGTATCCCCTGATCCCGACTGTGATATAATTAAGAATTATAATAACAATATAGTTAAGGGATAGGTATAAGTGATCAGTATATGCAACTATTAGAATCTGGTCAAGAGATGAAAGTTTATAGGACTGTAAATACAAAGACGGCAGCTGTTATTACTGTGAAGAATCAAAGATAACAGAGAAGCTGTCGACTTTCTTTCAAGCATTATTATAAAAGAGTTCAGAGCCAAGCCTGGGTGAACTGGACTGAATAACTAAGATATAGCTTGGTGATACTAACATACATCTAAAACTGTATCGTGATATCTCTGACTGAAAACCTGTGAGTTCTTCAGAGGAAAGTTGAGCAGAAAGTCAAATAATGTTTTTTCTTGTTGTGTACTTGAAAGCTTAACAGCCTGGGGTATCCTTTGTTCATTTTTACACAAATATGTGCTGTGACACATTTAAGTCATGCAAATGTTTAACAAAGTGCCTTCTTTCTGCTTTTTTCCCCCCCTCTTATTCATGGTGTGATTCATCTGACCTCCGTTCCATGGCCGTCCTGTCTCTCCTCTTTGACAACTGCAATTGGCTTTTGTAAGGTAAGGAGCCTGCTTGTCTGCATCTCACACAGACATTACGTCTAAGGGACATGCACCCCAGACCAAACACACACAACCACGAGTGCAAGAAAGTGCACCAAACTTGAGCGACCTCTTATCGCAACATAATAAGGCTGAGCCAGCAGTTGGCAGCTCTAAAAATCAAAATCTTATCCCTCAAAATCCAGAAGCCAGTGGTGCCAGTCTGGCACAGCTCATGTCTGAGCATGTGCAGAAGAGTAAGGCATCAGGAGTAGTTGACACAGGGCGTGTTTTGGGTGTTCCCTCATTAAGTGCTCTCACCATAGGAGCTAATTCACCTCCGTCCATCACGTCTAATCAGAGTAGTCTTTCACTGGGGACGCTGGCGTCTTTAAACATTTCTTCAGCATCTTATAGCTCAGCTCCTTCCCTCCTTTCAGCTCCTCTTAGTAGTTTGTCGCTAAACAACCCCAATATAACAACTGCAAGCTCTTCTCTGGCTGCTCCTCCTGGGTTTGGGAGTCTCAGTTCTGTCCTACAGCGCAATCAGCACTCGGTGGGAATTGGGATTGGAGTCAAAGCCACAACGGCTGATCCTAAGGGAAGCCCGTCATTGGCTGATTTAATCCAGGAGCATTCAAACCGCAGCCCAACAGCTGTCAGTACCTCCTTCCCTACTCCCCAAAGCAGCATAACTTCTGTGAAGTGTCAGGGGTTCGCTGCACCAGCACAAACTCTCTCACTGTCTGAACTCGCTTCACAGCACCAAAACAGGAACACGCACGTTCAGTTTCCATCACAGAGCACCGCACGACCAGAAAACGCACTCACCTTTTCTAAACCAACCAACATTACTCCTGCATGCCTAGGTGGGACTGTTTCATTGTCTCAGCTAGCCCTGCAACATCAAAGCAACAGCTCCTTAGCTTCCTCTAAACCCGACAGCACTGAATCTCCAGCAAATGCACTGAAGCAACCACCTGGTATCTCCGAGCAGCTCTCTTTGTCACATTTGGCGTCTGTTCACAAAGACAAAACCTCAACCACCTCAAATGGGTCGCAGTACTCTCTCACCTCCCTCCTTTTACCAGAAAAACCAGAGATGGCTGGCGTGTTGGCAGAAAGCACTAGAGAGGGTGTGACCAAGTATAAACTCGACCACAAACCTTACCACCTAAACTCCAGGGCACCTAAGCCGAGGCAGACGATTGATTTGAGCGCACTCATGGCCCAGTCAGACGGCGTGAGCCCTCGTCACAAGGACGGCGACCTCCCGTCACCGTCCTCTCCGTCTCCAGTCGCCTTGGGGCTGGATTCCTCTGTTTTTGCGCAACCATCGGTATTTGCGATTACTTTGTCGATTCAAAGCCGCAGACAACAGAAGAGGATGAGAAATATTTTGAGTGGAAAAATTAAAGGTCAGAGGACAGGAAGTAGTGACCAGGCTTACCTCTATAAATCGCAAGACGGTTCCCAAGAGCAACAGTTCTCACCAATCTCACCGTTTCGCTTTGACACGCCATCACCTGATGACATCGTCCGTGCTAATCAGCGAAAAGCTTTCACCAGGTAGACAAGTAAAATAAAAAGCGCTTAATTAAACGAGGTTGCGTGCAGGTTGGTGCTAAATTGACTCACTCGGGATTAGAACCTTTTGGTGGCTTTTACTCCACCAGCTGAACTAAACTCAGAGAGCTGCAGCGCTCAGGGTTTTCAGTCATTTTGAGACATTTTGACTGTGTCCCACTGTCATTTGGAGTAAAGAAACATTTGGGACCAGTAGTACAACAAAGCACTGCTAGAAACTGTTTTGCTGCAGCATTAATGTATTGCTTTTTTTTTTTTTAATTATTGAGGCAAGCGAACACGTCTTACGTTGCTACTTTATACATCATGTTTAAGTCCAACAGGAATCAAAACCAACAATCAGTCAGTCTGGCAGCTTGAAAAGAATCACAGTTACTTAAACTTTCAGTATTTTAAAAAACTTTTAGAACAACTTTTTTCTCATTTACTGTAGTTACCATTTTTTTTTCCTACATTTTAAATTTGAGTCTTATTTTTGTATGCTTGGATGGCCATTGGCTTTTTAATTGACATTTTTTGTATGAAAGTAAAGTAGTTTAATCGTATCCAAGAAACAATTCAAAGTGCATCTCTTTTCACATGGCCTCTTTTCTAGTTTTGAGCTGCATGAACCTTCAAAAGAGGAAAAAAAAAAAAAAAAAAGGAGGTTGATTTTGTTTGCAGGTGTGCTGCAGCTATTGGAATATGGATCAGTTAACCATTGTACTGGTTTACTGCTGCCTGTGTTTGAGATCATGGGGTAGACATTTTGGTTTTTTTTTAGGACACCTGGAGATTTTCCCATGAGGGAGCGAGAACACACACATGCACGTGCATACATACAGACAGACACACACACACACACATGAACACACATATACACACACACAAAGACAAGTGAACACTTTTAATGTTTAATATCAAAGAGATGAGTGCCAGCACTGCAAATAAAGAGTGAGTACAGAATGAGTCAAAAATGAATGCCTTCAAATTTGATGAGAGGTTCGTGTTCCTGCTCTTACAAGCTTTTAATATTACAATGTAACACGATGATTGCACTAGGTGTGTCATCACACTCTGCCAGAAGTTAATTTGTCAATTTTCAAATAAAGATGACTGAATTTATTTACTCTGAATGCACCTGTGTCTGGGCGTGTCTCTCTGGTTGTGTGTGTGTCTAACTGTAAAAATACATCTTTTTAGGATTGTTGTGTTGAACTACTTGTACGTAACCAGTCAAAACGGGGCTCTATTCTTTACTTGAATCTGAAATATAGATGACAATGTGTTTGTGTGTCTGTACAGTACTTAATAATAAACTGTTGGCTTCAGTTTATTATTTAGGTATTAAATAAGAAAGCATGTCCATTTTGTGAAGTGAAAGGACTGTGAGAAAACTCTGCAGTATGTATCTGGTGCAGTGTATGCATTTTTCTTTTTCAGGTTAGGCCAAAGTTTCTTAAGGCAGCTCACATTTTTAGTGTGAGTCACTGGTATTGGTTTGAATGGAGACTTGCCTTTAAAGAAATGAACGCTTAAGACTTAAGATTGGACAAGGATTGGTTGGTAGATAACATCATGTACTAACAGCAGCAACTGTAAGAAACTTTGTTGTATAATGCAGTCGTGTTCACCCTAAATCAGGGTCATTTTCTTACTGCTGTTTGTCAGGACACTGGTCTGTATTGTAGTTCAGAGGCGGTGAGATGATAAGGGCTGATGCTAAATTTCCCCACTATTAGTCATTTTTGCGCTACCTCATTATTGTCTTAAATGTGTGAACGCTCTTCAAGTGAAGGTGTAGAGTTTGGGCTAGATGTGTGCTTTATAAACTTTAGACAGTGCAGAAAGCTGAGTGAAGTGGACCCTAAGGGTGTCAAACAGTTAGTTAGCCTGAGGGAGATGATAGATAATAAAGGGCAGATAGTGGTAACAATGACAAGTCAAACATCACAAGTCAAACAGGTTTTTCAGTATACATATAGTCCTGGGAGCATTATGATGTTTGGAAATAATTAAGTGTATTAGGGGTGTTGTGGTCTGTTTTGTGAGTGAAGATATGATCCACAGCATTTTTCATTCTATTCAGTGAAAATCTAGAAATGATTAATTGTTATTAACACCTGGGTTTGTCCAGCAACTGTTTTGTCCTCTTCTCTTAAGGCGAGCCGGTGTGTGGGTTTGAGCAGGAAGCTGCACTCTTGGAGAAAATGTCACCCCGAGCGCACACACACACCGACTCGGCACAGCAGCCGATCATCTTACTCTGTGTCTCTCTTACACCACCTACGTAGGAAAATCTGATCATGTCTCTCAACTTTCACAGCTTTGTCAAAAGCTTTGACAGATCAAATCATTTTGTGTCTTTACAGGCTCTGCATTTCTGCAAGGCACGGCACATTGCACAAACATAGTGTTGTTGTGATGTGGTGCCAGCACTGGAAAATACCATTTTACTCACAGCAAGTGGTCAAAAGAAAGCGGGTGCATTTGGATGTGCCATCAATATGTTCGCTTTGTTGTGGTGCAGTGTGTTTACAGGGACAAAAAAGACTAAGAGTGGGGTATGGTTCTTCTGTGTAAATGGAAAAAGCTGCACTTACTATAAGAAATGCAAGCGGCGATTTACACAGAGGTTATAAATAAGTAACTTTAAAAGTCCTCATAAAGCAGCGCACAGTGGCTTCAGCAATCACTCTGGTTCATTTATCAGCTGCATGCTATGTTAGTGTAGCTTGAATAAAATAGCAATAATGTTTTTTGTGCATAAATGGCAGGAATGTCTTATTAAGAGAGTTATTGAGTCATGAGTAAATGTGGATGTTCTTGGATACATTTGCCTACTTGTTATCGATCTGTATACTCAAGTTTAACCATTTACAGGTGCAAGTTGGAAGCTTAAGTGTATGTGACTAGTTAATCAACTCTTCCCTAATCAACACTTTTAGATTACAACTAGTGAGTTGCAAATTAAGATTGAAGATGCTTTAATCATCATCATCATCATCATCGTCTTGCACCATCACTTCTCTCCCCAATGTGCAGGGAAACAATTTTTAAACATATTCATTGCATCGACTTTTGGCTCGATGCAGACAGAGTGAACGGTACAGCAATTAGCTCCTATTTATATCCAGCCGCTTGACGGACGTGAAGGACAGGAAAACACTGAGCTTAATTCACAGTACTTCCCATTTCTCTTCTCCGATATGTCATACTTTGCTCACCAAACATATTTGTCTCTCTAACCTTTATTGCTGTGGTTGGTGATTGCACATGTTTCAGTAACGTCACTGAAAATGAACCTCTCAGTATAATCACCATACATGTCTGTCAGATGGTTGATAAAGTTAATCTAAATTTCCACCATATAGTTTTTTTTTTTAAAGTTCAAGAGTCTGTTATTGTATCTGGGAGAATTTTTTTGCTGTTTATTGCTCCTTTGGAAATTCCCAATGTGCAGTCATGTCTGTCACTTAAAAGAAAAAAAAAAAAAGCCCACCTCTGGACTCCATAAACTGAATGGAAAGTAGATGTAATTGGCTGACTTGTTAGTTTTTTTTTTTTCGGTAAATTATGTAAATCCAAATGTGTGTTGACATTATAGGTTAACCTGCTGCAGGTCAGACACATGAATCGTTCTATAGCTTTGTTTTGAATCTGTAAACACTAGGTGAGAGTTCTCAGGTGGTTGGTATGACTCAAGGTTGACTGTGTGCTGAGTTAGTGGGCGTAGAGGATGAGGATATCATGTTGAGCAGTGGTACTGACATTATATGTGTGTGACTCTGTGATTCAACCTGAAAGGGGTCAGATGTTTCCTACTCAAAGCTTTGACCTCAGCCAGAAGTCTCATTTCCTTCAGAATCATTTTCATTCATAACTTCGTTGAGTTTTTTTTTCTTAAATGTGAATGAAGTTAACTCTTAGTTTGGTGAATCAATTCATTTTGGATCACAAGTGCCAATTGTTAGTAGCTGCGAACACGTATGTGCATGCATCCATGTGTTCACAAACACGTAACCTCCTTGGCAAATTTCAGCCTTGTAGGCTGAAAACTGTGGTCGCCAAATGGTGTGGAAATTTTCGTAGACTGGTCGACTGACCAACCGACAGGCCGAGCAATAGGGAAGCTGGTTGCAGCAAAAAAAAAAATGCAGGAATGCAGAATGCAGGTTATAAATCCAAACATATACAATTAACATGTCACTTTATACTCTGAATGTTGTGGCACCCAGTTCCTGTCCCTGAAGATTATTTATAAGAAGAACTAGAGACGGTTAAAACCGATCTGAGAGAACTAACTTTTACTCTCACGTATCGGCTCA
Source organism: Argyrosomus regius (assembly GCA_946959425.1). Classification (NCBI taxonomy): domain Eukaryota; kingdom Metazoa; phylum Chordata; class Actinopteri; family Sciaenidae; genus Argyrosomus; species Argyrosomus regius. The sequence continues at coordinate 13,574,348 of OX336901.1, read as the reverse complement.
GACTCAGATACAATACCTGAATGAGTTAAAATGTTTTTCCCCCTGCACCCCCCCACACTTCCCCTACAGTAGACCTACTGAGTCAAACATGATGCTTGTCTTTCACAGCCTTTAGCGGCCTCAAGTGGCACTGAGCCACATGATCAAAAATGTTTTTAAAGACATTCAAATTTCTCATTATGATGACAATCAAAACATTTTTACGATTATTAAATATGTTTTAGGAAAGTGCTGAGCATGTCACAGTGTGTACTTGATGCTATTAAACATGGAGAAAAAGCAACAGTTAAAACACCTAATGCAGTGAACACTATATGAAGGTATAGCATCTCTCACAGGTCTCTTTACTGACACTTGCACAACCACATTATGCTGCAGGGCTCTCAGTCTCCCTGTTACCTGCACTTTCACCCTTATCCATGTTATTTTGCTTTTGCTTGCAAGCTTGTGTGTATTTGGATGGGTGGGGAGGGGCAAGGGTGGGGAGGGGCAAGGGGGGGGGGGGGGCGGCGGCGGCGGCAGGGTGGGTTGATATTTGCATATCCTGGGCGGACTCCTCTTATCCTGTGCTCAGTTGAGCCCTGGGGCCAAGGTGTACAGATGACTCACTCACTCTTAGTCACTACAAGGGTCTCCTATACTAAAGAAATCCTGGATGGGAGGACGCCAACTGTTTACCTGCCAGTCCAAACAGTGTAAAGAGATCCTGCTCCAAGCACTCAGAGCCTCATCCCACTGTCTAGCTTAGGCCGCCCTCCTGTTAATGCTGCCCTCAGGCCAGGCCCCAAAAAAATTATCTAGCAAGTCAGTTGTTTGCAGAGATGTTGCAGTCTTTTGACAAAGAAACCTGTTCAGTATAATAAAAGGGGACTGTTTACTGGTTAAGACCTCAGGGGTGTTGATTAGGGTGCATCTGTCTGTTTCACCTCAGGTTAAAATATAGAGGTGAAGCCTAAAAAAAACAAAAACTCTTCAGGTACTTTATAATTCTGGCTTGGTGATAGATGTGTGTTTTTCTAAAATGTAAATTAGGTGAGGTGTAGGTTTAATTAGCTGATCCAAGTGACCGTATTAGATTTATATCGATCTAACGAGATGAGAAAGAGTGTTTTACAGCTGACCTTCCATATAAATGAATTGCAAGCTGACAGGTGTCGTGTTTGACGCAGGTGGTAGAAACCTCCACGTCACTGTAGTGGGGTCAAGAAAAGCCCCAGCTGCAGGAAGAACCTAAATTCCCCAGAGAGGACTTTTTCCTTCTCATGTTGTCTCTTACAACAGTGCAGATCTCAGTAATGACCATAATGTTAAAGATCTATAAGGGTTTTTAGGTGCCTTTGCCCACACACATCCATCTATAACAAGTTTTTAGGTAGTTTTCAGTGAAGAAATACGTGTATTGATCTTTTTTTTTCTTGCACGCTTTAAAAGGTGTTATCTTCTAAAGTGAGAACATCTTTGATGCAGCTTTGACTCGGTTGTCTCCTTTTCCCGACGTTTGAACAGATGTGCATCAGTGTCTAGAAATAAACAGCATGTACGTACCATTACTTCTTAAAGAAGAAAAACTTCAGGGTGCGGTGTGCTGCCTCACTTGTACATCAGTGTTTCAGAATGAGAGGGACTTTTTCTCTAATGCAGAGACAGTCATTCAGAGAATGTTTGGTTAGAGAAAGTCCATTAATAATTCTGTTGAATCACACCTCCTTTCATCTCATTTTTCCTCCGGGTATTTTTTTTTATGATGAACAAACTGCTTGAAGCACACAGGAGAACATAACTGATTAGTATAATTATTCTATAATACAAGCTCAATGATTAAAGATAAAGACATCCCTCAGTCTTACAAGGCAAACATCAAAAGTGCGTGGGAGTTTATCCTGTTTTGATACGAACCAAAATTCTAAAAGAAAGAACTGACGGAAATTACCGATTACCACTTGTAACAAATCAAACTACTATTAGGCGTTTGAATGTTGTGTCTGTTGTTTCAAGTTTGTTTTAATCAGTTGTCTGTGTGTGTGTGTGTGTGTGTGTGTGTGCGATAACACACGCATTCATCTCCAGCTCCACACTTTGCTGAGGGTGACACCTTTTCAAAAGATTCATTCTGCGAAATGCTGTGTCACACTGCTCTATTTACGTGGAGACGGGAGGCAACGGCTACTTCTGAAATTAACCCTCTCTGAACCAGGATGTCACTGCCGCACACATGCACACAGACGCACACAGTGTGCAGTAGGCTTGGCTGTGCAGCCAAGTCTAAATGAATCAGTAGCAGGTTGATATGACTAGGACCGGTGGCCATTTGGGACTGGGATGACAAAGCAATGACCTCAACAAGTCTCAATGGTGCAGAATATGAACTACCAGTCAGACTGATGGAGGCTCAACTGATTGCATCACATGCTTACACTTACCCAAGAATATGTACCTTCCTGTATATTCCAGTAAGGCACACAACTATGACCAGGAAATCAGTCATAATCTTCACATTGTCATAATATTCTCTGGATGTCTTAACATTGCAGAGGTACACACTGCTGAATAAGCTCTCTTGTTTACTAACGCATATAAACCATTTTCAGTTATTACAGTTCGTTACCACTATGTTTTTTAATTCGGAAAAAAAGCATTATGCACCTCATGTCGTAGATGGCGACAACAGTGACTCATTATTGCCTTTGTTTGTGAGAAAGTGTACAGTTTTGTTCCTCTGTTTCCTTCAGCTAAAAGCAGAGATGCGCCTCACAATAAACTGGACTCTGAAGTGGTACCCAAAGTGGCACGCATGACGGTCTCTGGCAAGAAGCAGACCATGGGCTTTGATGTTCCCAGGTACCTAACAAACACACACAAATACACATCATTCTCATGAAACAGCACAGAACCGTAGTTAGGCTTCTAATTTTGCACGTTAAACCCCCCCCCCCAGCACAGGGGAGAACGGCGTTGTCACAGCTTCAGTACGCCGGGGTGGCAGCCCTGAAAACACCACTGCCACTGCTCCCTCAGAGGCAACGCCAAAACGTCCCGAGACTCCATCCAAAGGGTCGAATGGAGACGAGCCTTCCACAGTCCCCACCCCAGGCCGCTCCGCCGGAAAGGCCCGCCAGACGATCAATATCAAGGCTGAGCTGGAGAAGCGGCAGGGTGGCAAACCTCTGTTGAACTTGGTGGTTATAGGTAGGAAGGAAATCCACAAAAGCACACATAAATCACCACAAAAACCACTCATGACTTAACTTTTTATGTCAGTTTATAGCACGTCAATAGATGAGTGCTATTACAAGGGATACAGAAGCTGATTCTGCACAAATAGAACAAGTATAAAACTCACATTCATCCGCGTGTAGCACTTCTTTGCTAATTATCCTGCAGTGCACACACTGGTCTACAGTTAGATACAAAGAGGAAGTACTAAACAGTTTACAGTACTACTGTAACTGATTGAACATTATTGATGCACAAGTTGGAACTGGAGGAAGATCAGCAGTTATTTTATCATTTATTTAGTTTGGGGATTTTACATATTTATAAATACAGGTATAAAAAATGTATTTTGGGAGTTGGAATCTTTTTTCTTTTTTTAAATTTCAAAACAGCTTGCAATCAATCCATATCAAAATGTCCAGTCATTGCAACATCTGTAAAAAAAAAAAAAAAAGCAGTTCCAGTTTTTCCACCACATCCTTGAATGTACACAGTATGTTCCTCATACATGCTCTGCTGTTCGCAGTTTAAGTTTTCACTTTTAGTCACTTTTAAATTTCAGTCTCTTTCGTGCACATTTAAGGTTAATAGTAGTAAAGTTGAGTGCAGTTGCTCAATCATATTTTCTCATTCTCAGTTACACCAGAAAAAATGTGACTTGGTAGTTTCAGAAGTGCAGATGATTCTAGTTTCCCACAGCCTGTGAAACCTTTCGTTTTACCACGGTCCTCTTCCTTCCCCCTCTCAGCCACCATCCTTGTTCCCATTTCTCTCTGCCTCCCTCCTCTTGTGCAATTCTACTTCTTTCCTTCTCCCATTTATGGCTTCCCTTTGCCTTATCTTCTCTCTTCCCCTACCTGTCTTATCACTTGTTGCATTCTTCCTGTTTTTTTATCTGTCCTCACCCTCCCCTGGTATCTGCTATCACTCCTCGACCTCTGAGCCCCCTTTCTCTTTCTATTTCTTTCTTTCTGTTGCCTCAACTCCCTGGCATTATTACATTATTCTTCTTCTGCAGGTCATGTGGATGCGGGTAAAAGCACACTGATGGGCCACCTGCTTTATCTGCTGGGCAACGTCAACAAGCGCACCATGCACAAATACGAGCAGGAATCGAAGAAGGCGGGAAAGGCCTCTTTTGCCTATGCTTGGGTCCTGGATGAGACCGGCGAGGAGAGGGACAGGTACATGTTGAGCTCGAAGCTGTTGTGGAGAAATTGCTGAAGTCTAAGGTCAATGGTGAGGTCAGGAGTTCAGAAAGTGTTCAGGAGCCTCTGATGTCTTATGCTGTAATATTTATTGACACTTGGCCAAGGAGAATTAGAGACACTCTCAAAGTACATCACAAGTGCCTGAGTCAGTCTCACATTCTGCCCAACTCATGCTGGTGGATAGACTTTAAACCCAAAGATAACACCACAAATACTATACACCCAGAATTAGTCAAAGAGAATGTCTTTACCCACGGAGGTGTTATTGTCAGAATATTGTCTGGAGACACAGATGTCTGTTTATGCAGATTGGAACGTCAATGGCAAGCTATCTATTATGTCTAGGAAAGCAGCAATAGGTCTCTTCGACCCTGGCCACCACAGTGTTATAGAGATAGACTGGCACCTACTGCTCCCAATCAAAGCCAAACAACTAATACTGCTGAGGACCTCAAGGCCCACACGTGACCTCGTGTTACCTAAGGATAGAAAATTCCATAACAGAAGCACCACACAAACACTCACAAAGATCTACACAGACGGGAAAATTCTCTGCACCCCTCCACATTGAGGGTCGGGGGGCACAGACTGACAAAGACTCTTGTGTAGTGCAGATGCAAACTGCAATCTCTTCCTGCTGTGTGCTTTGGTTGATAAACATATCACACGTTTGGTCACACGTTTGGTCCAATTACTGGTGTTCCTGGTACCAGTGATAGTAACTCCACAGAACATTATCCTGGATGTGATCCGTCCATTAGAGGAACCAGATCTTTTTTTAAATAATAAAGTTCTACTCGTCAATTGCATTAAAAGTGATGGTAAACACTGCTGATGTCTACCTTTTTACACATGAAAAAGGTTTGTCTGTCTCTGTTGTTGTTAGCAGACTGAAACGGAAGCGAAATATGCCAGAAACAGAAAGTGGGAATCCATATTCACTTATCAGTAACTTCTGAAGTCAGCGTGTAATTCTTAAAGCAGACTGAGAGCCTCGCCCACTAGAAGACGTTGCTCTTGAACTGAAATTGAGCCCTGAAATCTACGCTGCACATACAGCACGCCAGCCGCGGCGCATTTACAATGTTTTCACTTTTACTTCTACACAAATTGTCGTATACATTTCAGTTTTTTTTCCAAAGTGGGCAAATGCTTATTAAATAATCCCATCATTTCTTTGTGTTTGCTCCAGAGGGGTGACAATGGATGTGGGCATGACCAAGTTTGAGACCAACTCTAAGGTGGTGACCTTGATGGATGCACCAGGACACAAAGACTTCATCCCCAACATGATCACAGGAGCTGCACAGGTATACCATGTACAAGTGTTCAAGCAGCCTGCACAATGCATGAAGATATGAAGATATGGCCATGTATTAAAATACATTCTGATGTTGCTGTTAGTCTGAGTGTGTGCAGTCTCTGTTTAAAAGTACAACCATTTAAGACAGAAGATCATTTTTGGGTGAATGAAGTGTTGGACTAACTAAAAAAACAGAATACAGATGCCTAGATTAAAGAAAATGCAAATAAATTGAAATTAGAGCACCTGTGTAGGATTCTTCCAATACCTCTGAATATATCAGTTAAACCGTTTCTAGATGGTCATGATTGATCTACGAGGTGAAACTTTCTTTCTTTCACTTTGCAAACCTCCACTTGATTAACCTCCTGCAGTACACCCTCAGCTTGCCACACCCGTCAGCGTGATTTGAAATAGCTTTCGTGGTTTTGGGTGTTGGTGTCGCAAGGTGTTTTGCAGGCATGGGTGTGCTTGTCTGTCTCTGTTTTGGGGCACTAATGTAATTTCTCTTTTTACCATATGACTGTCCTCACGTTCAGGCTTATCATGTAGTGACTAAGGAGTTTCCGTTGCAAGCAAACGAAGGTATCAGTCTGTCACTTACTCTAAGGCTCAAGATGGCATGTCTCAGCCTCTGATTAATCTCCTAGAAAGCATGTGTTTATTCATTTAAAATGCAGTTCACCTTTCTCCATCGAGATTGATTTTATTACATGTTCCTGTATTAACCTCTGTGCAGGAGCTGTGCATAAATCATTAAAGGTTTCTAATTTAATGGTTCGATAGGACATGAAATGCTTTCTAACACTCTATTTTTAAGCCTCATGAAAGCATTCTCATTTTACACATCCCGTATGTATTACAATTCAGTAAGTTTAGTCTGTGTATGATTTTAATGCTCACATCTGCCTCAGCAGAAACAGATGCGCACGGTTCTTATCTTTCGTCTCTCCAGGCCGACGTGGCGGTGCTTGTGGTGGATGCCAGCCGAGGAGAGTTTGAGGCAGGCTTCGAGGCGGGTGGACAGACCAGAGAGCATGCCCTGTTGGTGCGCTCGCTTGGCGTCACTCAGCTGGCTGTAGCTGTGAACAAGATGGACCAGGTAAGACTTGCTACACATTACTGAAACACTAGACATTTACTTACAACATGGGCGATTTGACTGTTACCTACATTGTTATCTTGAAAAATGTTTTTAAATTAATCAGAAAATCAGTAAAAAAAGAAAAGAAAGAAGATGGAAGAGTCCTAAATCAGTTGGCCTTTTCCTTATTTAACCGTATTCCTGCCGATGTGATCCAAGTGTTATTCACAAACAGCAGCAGATTTTATATATTCAATAAAATGGACCCTTTTGTTGGTTTTCAGATTTTCTAAAACTACTAAATGTTTCTGTCCGGAGAGTAGTCTTTAGGCAACTGTGTGTGTGTGTGTGATTGTGTTTTTGTTTCCTGCAATCACTGCCATGTTGCTGGCACATTGCTGACACATTTCCATTTCAAAACCATGCTGAAGGGGAAACTTTCTCTGTCTCTGTACTTTTCTTTTTTCTTTTACGTATGTATACAAATCAGGTGAACTGGCAACAAGAGCGTTTCCAAGATGTCACATCCAAACTTGGCCATTTTCTCAAGCAGGCAGGATTCAAGGTGAGTTTGCAGTCACTGAACATCTTAGGATATTAAACTCTTAATGACTATAACTGTCATTTTACATATCTGGATAAGATGAAGTATTTCCTAGCTTGCCTTCTGTTTGATCCACTGTTTCGATGTTTTTCCAGGAGTCTGATGTTTTCTACATCCCCACCAGCGGTCTGTCAGGAGAGAATCTCGCCACCAGGAGTTCAGTGTCACAGCTTACCTCTTGGTACTCTGGTCCCAGCCTGCTGGAGCAGATTGGTAATGCACACTGGCATGGTTTAAGCTGCCCGAAGGGTTTACTGCTTTTGACGCTCAGACACAGCTTTCTCTGGGGGAAAAAGTAAAACAAAATATATGAGCACATGCTGCATGTCTCATCATGAGTCGCCTGCATATCCGTGAACAAACTTGGTTGCACCACAATTTAAAAAAAAAAAGTGTTGAGCATGTTATGGCATCTAGCAGTGAGGCTGCAGATTGCAATCAACTGAATACCCCTCGCCTCACCCACCCCTTCTAAGTGTGTAGGAGACCGCCGAAACATGAAAGGGTCTCTCTAGAGCCAGTGTTTCATTTGTCCGTTCTGGGCTACTGTAGAAACATGTCAGTACAATATGGCTGATTCAGTGGACCTGCTCTCTGTAGATTTAAAAGGCCACTCTAAGGTAACAATAACACAAAGTGATTATACACTAATGAAAATTTAGTTATAGTAGTATAAACATTATATTTATATTTTATTATATTATCATTATATTTATATATATTATTTAACACTGGATATTTAAATCTGTAGTAGTCTATCTATAGAAATCTAGATTAATAGTGAATATTAAAAAGCTTCTTTTAAAGGGTAAAAATGAATGAATGCAATGAAATTATACTTCTAAAAAACATTCCTGCTTTTAGTTTAAGGTCTTAAACGAGTGATACCATGAAATATTACTCTGATCACTTGTTTTAAGAGATCATAAAATGTTTGTTTGCATCAAAAAAACGCTAATAGCTTTCTTTCAGTGTTTTTTAGGTGATGCTACAACATTATATACTGCCATTTTCTGTAACTGCTTATTGGGCTAGAGCCTATCCCAGCTGGCATTGGGTGAGGTGCGGTACACCCCAGACAAGTCACCAGGTCATCACAGGGCTAACACAAGCTGTTAACCTCTTTGCCAATGTCTTTGGACTGTGGGAGGAGGCCGGAGTACACGGAGAGAACCCAGGCAGACACAGGGAGAACATGCAAGGCCCCATTTGGGGGTTTGAACCAGGAACTTCACCTGTGACTTGACAGTGCTTACCACTGCATCACCGTGCCGCCCTAACCTATTGAGTATTACCTGATAGTAGTGGAAGTAGACTAGCACCTAACCTGTTGGGTATCAAATACTGTGCCCAAGTGGCTCCAAAACCTTTGTAGTTCCCTCGGTAAACTGCAGTTGTGATCACTTTAAATGAATTCAGTTGTGTGTGAAAATTTGCATCAATAAGTCGTTCATAATTCACTTCTTTGCTGTCCATTGGTGTAAAGATAAGATATAAGATAAATGTCCTGCTTGTTTTGCCGTGTTTGAAGCTCAAAGCCGCACACAAGTAGCATATTAACATATTTATATATATATATATAAGTGATTTGAGATGTTTCTACGACTTACTGCGCTTTCTCTCAACTGTAAATGCTTGTTGCTATTGGTCCGCTGTAATGGACTGGAATTCAGCTTTTTACAGCCACCTGTAAATTTACAAGGAACTGAATCTTTCTTGTGACATTGCAGACTGGAATAGTGCTTCAAAGTGACTCACTGTCGTAGTGCTGCATAATGAGAGGAAAGTTTCTTAAGAGTTTTGTGAATGTATTTGCAAAATGAACATGTTGATCATCCTGACCCCGGAGACTGATCCCAGTACCAGAGAAAATGATTCACCATTCGTGCCAGACAGACACTGACATCTTCCTCTTTCCTCTTTTGTATTTTTCCTTTCACTTCTACAGATGCCTTCAAACCCCCTCAGAGGTCTGTAGACAAACCTTTCAGACTGTGCGTCTCAGATGTGTTCAAAGGTACAAGTCGAACAAATACGTACAGTTATTCTCCTCATGTCTCTTTTTGTTTCTCTTTTTCTAAATTAAAAGAGCTCGCTGATTTTGCATTTTCTTTTCCCTAGATCAAGGCTCAGGCTTCTGTGTAACGGGGAAAATCGAAGCTGGTTATATTCAGACCGGAGACAAAATACTAGCCATGCCTCCCAATGAAACCTGCACTGTCAAAGGTACGCACTGTGTCTTTGCTGCCAGTCTGGCATGGTGGCTGACTGTTGTATTTTTCATTTTCACGAGTTCTACAGAGCATTTTCGTCATAAATAGTAGAAAATCTACACAAAAATGCTCGAAAACCATGTTAAAATGAAAAATGACGAATCACTCCCAAAGTCCTATCAAGGCTCCGTTATTATCTGATAACTGCTAAAATGCTGACAAGGATGTCACTCAAAATGGCACTATTTTGCTTGTTTCAGCTTCCAATCAACACTGTTTTATAACTGTAATGGTATATACTGTACATGATACTCATATCATACCTCTAGCTATCTATTCTATATATGTCTCACTGTTGTACTGCTCTAACAGCTGCATCTGTTTCACACTGTACTATCTATACATTTGTACTATACTGGTTTTGCACTTCTGGTTTGATGCTACACTATAAGAAACTGTCTTTCTCACTAAGCTGTGCTGATAATCACTTTTTTCCTTCTTTGAGTAAGAAGCACTTTAAGCACACCTGGCAGTGTCGTTGAGTATTGAATGATGAACACTGCCATCCTGTGGCAGCTCTCTAACTTCCACTGTGTCTGTCTGTACTGCAGGCATTACTCTACACGATGAGGCTCTGGACTGGGCTGCAGCAGGAGATCATGTCAGCCTGACGGTCACCGGCATGGACATCATCAAGATCAAGTAAACAAAATGTTTAATTAACAAGAGCTTGAACGTATTTGGTTCTCTGTTGTGTTCGTTTGGCTACATCCAGTGATAACTTACTTCTTTCCAGCGTGGGATGTGTGTTCTGTGATCCCAAGGACCCCATTCGAGTCTGTACTCGATTCAGAGCCCGAATCCTCCTCTTCAATATTGAGGTTCCCATCACACAGGGCTTCCCAGTAAGTACAAGCAAACATACTATAACCCACACAGTCATAATACCAACAGTCTTTTTTTTTTTATCTTAATTGCACATTTACAACTCAGTTTCAGTTTCATTCTGTGTGCATGTTTGTTCTTTTCATGTAGGTATTGCTGCATTACCAAACAGTCAGTGAGCCGGCCACCATTAGGAAACTGATAAGTGTTTTACACAAGAGCAGCGGCGAGGTCCTCAAGAAGAAACCAAAGTGAGTGCTGGGTGAGGGCGGACGCCTGATAAATATACAGTTCACATCAGGATTTGTGTTATCGTTACTTCCTCTGTGTGTGTCTTTCCTGTTAATTAGGTGTTTGAGTAAAGGTATGAATGCCATCGTGGAGATCCAGACCCAGAGACCGGTGTCATTAGAGCTGTACAAGGACTACAAGGAACTGGGCCGCTTCATGCTGCGATATGTCGGCTCTACGATTGCTGCAGGAGTTGTCACTGAGGTAACTTTAGGACAAAGTCAAAGTCAACATGAAGATGTAGTGTTATTGCATAAAAACAGATTAATGTTTTAAACTATCTTGTTCATGAGGTGTGTACCGAATCTTTCTATTTTATACATCTTTTATATTTCAGTGTTAGGAAGTAATTAATTAAGACTGAGATTGATAAAGCATCCTTTGTCAGTTCCCTTGTGACTTTTTTTTCTTTCACTGCAGATCAAAGAATAAAGATCCATGGACACGGCGTCAGTCAGACCTCGCTTTGCAGCCAGAGACAAAGTGCAATTCCTGAAGAGACTCAGAGCGTCACATTCATCCATCCATCTCTCCATCCAGCGCAGTAGCTGCTTCACCTGACTGCCCTGATCAATGCTAACTAAACTGCACAGATAACCAACCGTGTTTGGCAAGATGCTGAGCAGCCTCCTCCGTCAAAACAGGGGCATTACCCAGCTACCCCCACTTCACACTTCCCCCTTCTGACTATTTGTCTCTTAGTAAAACCCCGCTCAAGCCAAGTCTATAATATAATCGGACTCTGTAAGACAATCCGGCCACAGTGATTGATTTTACTGTACTAATCTCGACTGAAA